>OY294045.1:58122635-58181403 GCA_958510825.1 Brachypterus glaber | reverse complement strand
TTTTGATGCTGTGGTTGTAGTTGACGCGTAACAATGTTACAGTTTAGGTACTGACCAACTTTTCTTTCTTTGCAGAACGGAACATACGGATGCTCTTCCCTGTGTCCGCAGGAGCACATTTCGCCGAGAGGCAACTGTCAACATCCTCGGCTGGTTGAAGTCGCAGGACAATGCTGTAGGGAATGGATGTGCGACAGCCAAACTGGTAAGCGCAGATTGTGTGCGTTCAAAGAAAAGTTACCAAAAAACAGCTGCCCACAGAATAATATTTTCACTTTAACAAAAAAAAAACATTTTTTTTTTCAAAAATATATATATTTTTTTTGGAATACAAAAAAAATAAAAAATAAAAAAAAAATTTCAAATCTGTTCGTACAAGGGACCTAGGTATCTGCTTTCGTTTTTAAGAAATTTGCATTTATAACTTTATTTTGTGCTGTTTATTAACAAGTGACATTCTCTAAACTTTTTTGTTTATAAATTGATCTTTTTTTAATTGTTACGAATATTTTTATTTATCAACGTAATCTTTCCTAAAAATTTGAAGTTTTTTGGATTTTCCCTCTATTTTTTATAGTTTTTTGAAGTTGCGTCCGTTGAAACTTTTTTTATTTTTTTTTTTAATAGGTGTGATTCATCTTTATTGTGGTCTGTAAAGAGTATAATAATATAAAAATAGCCATTACCATTTAAGTCGAACTTGTCACAAAAGTCAAATTACTTGACTAAGTCACTAATATCTTAAAGTATAGTAGCCATCTTGTTTGAAAAATCATTTTTTTCTACGATCTAATAGAAAAGTTAACATTTCTACAAAAACAAATGAAGTTTTCTGACTTCAGAATAACCTATTTCTTAGTATTTTACTTTTCTGCTCGTTACCATGGGGAACGTTCAAGTATTACGTAACGCAAATTTTTATCATTTCGGACCCCCCCCCCCTGTTACGTTATTTTCCTATACCATTAACATGGGCGTAACACTCCAAAATGACAATAAAGCACTTAAAAAAGCTAAAATTTTTAAAATTTGGTGTGCCTCAAGGTTCTATGTTGTCCTGGATTTTTATGATAACCTATAGTATGTATGTATGCTTCTAGTTTTAAGATCAGTCGACTCATATTATAGATCTCTTGTTAAATAACACTTTTTCTCTCATCGATCTAAGATCTACTAAAAACTAGGCCTACCAATAAAGTTTCTTTTATAAAATTGCATGTTACATAATATTAGATTGTTTTTTATTAAAGTAAATAATAGTAATTATATAGCAAGGTAGAGAAGACATTTTTTATAGCCGATCTTCGTAAAAGCAAAGGATTTAAGAGTGCCGGGCTATAATAGTCTTCTCTGCCGTGGTTTATATATTAGTTTTTTCACTACTATTTTTATTCAAATAATAAAATAAATTATTTACAGAAATTATATTTCTTGAAATTTTCATGAAAATTCTCAGTTTTGCTCAGATAAATAGTTTAAACTGACGTTTAAAAAATTAGTTTTAAATTTTTTTAATTTTTTTTTCAAAATATTTAGCTAATTATTGATTGTATGAATTGGTAATAATTATAATTAATTATATTTAATAACTAGAAAGATATTTAAAGCTATTTTCTTGGGTTTGGACTTTGCACCAAGAACTGAAAAATCTAAAGTGACAGAAATCAATTGTTTATAAAATTTACTCCCTAGGAGAGAAAAAATTATTTTTGCTATAGGTGAAGAAAATTGATTTCACAGTCTGAAAATATAATAAATAATGGTATGTTCTAAAGTTGGTAGTGAAAAAAATACATTGTACAGTGTTAATGAATTTAAAAGGTAGTTGTTTAATAGTACATAGTAATAGGTAATGTCAAATAACAGATCGAGTGAAAAAAGATTTACAAAAAAAATAGGAAAATCTATCATAGTAGATATTTTAAAAGCCTGCAATGTACCTGGTTTATAAATTCAGGTTTAGTTTAACAGTTTTTAGTTAAAATGTTTTAAATTAAGATTTTTTTCTATTTTGCGACTCTTATAAGCTCATAAACACACCCATTTTGCGTGTTCTTATAGGCCCATAAGAGGTCTCTACTTTTTTTTCTGTCGGGTTGGCAACATACAAAAGCCTATCTCTTGACGTTTTGCCTGCAAATGTCAATGTCGATTTAAAGTTTAATTTTTTACAAAATTTTGTGTTTGGGTTATTTTTTACCGTGTTAAGATTGTGGACTGGTTAATTGGAGTGAAAAAAGAAGAGATGACTGTAAAATATATCAAAATACCATTTGTTCTTAGAATTTTAAACAAAGTGTAAACTGTAATGCCAACTCAAAACAAAAATCCCTAAATCAGTCATCAATTTAAATATAAGTTTTTTAAATTTTAGAGCAAAATAAAAAAAAATTGTACAAAGCACTCGTTTCATAACACGTTTTTAGAGTACTAGTACTTTAGAAAACTCGCTGCAAGCGGCTCGTTTTCTAAACTTGTGCTCGTGCGCTAAAAACGTATGTTTTGAAACTAGTACTTTAATATACTATTTTCATGCTTACAAGTTGTACGATATGTAAATAAATGACATGAATTGACTACATACTAGAGTGTATGTCCTACACAGTATTATAAATGAAAAATTATGATCTTCATTGCACTGCACGAATTCCTGTGTTACTTTTTTATGAATATAATTCATCTCTACAGTAGATATTTGTTTTTTAAAGTGAGGTTATGTGGTTTGTTTACAATTTAACATTTAATTTTAATTTCCCGGTTGACATATAATCAAAATGGCGGATCTTAAATTTGTATAAAACCTTGAGATGCAGCTCATCTATGTTCCTTGTCTATGGTTTAAGTATACGAGTACCTATAATACATTTGTTAATCACAAAAACTTTCTTAATTTTTTGAAACATATTGGCCGATTTTTTTTTAATTGATTTGAAATTGAGTCAAACTGTTCCTTCTGATTTTTTCGATTTTTATTAAAAGGTTAACCCCACATAAGTTTTTTTGTTTTTGGGGAAATTATTTTCAAAAACAATAGAGTTAGAGCTTTTTCTCATAAAACTTGATTTTTCCTAAATCTTACTCACTCAATCCGACAAGCTATAGCTTATAAGTAAAGGTAACAATAAACCAGACGCCTGAACGCACACACTCTATTTGAACAGGTGCATGTAGCTTATCGGTTAATGTATTTGAAGTTTCAAGATGACGGCGTCTGATTTGCACATTTCCAATTGCCTGAAGATATCGTCAATAGTAATATATATTTACTGTTACTCTGTAGGCAAGAGAGGTAGGGGAGAAGGGTAGAAGATGACGCACCTAAGGAAAACAAATTATAAGTTTCATAAAAAAGGCAAAATAGTACCTAATGTTTTATACATTTGCTTTTAGGATGATTATAATCAAAATAATAACTATATGTCAGTATATGACAGTGGTATTTTTTGATCTACAGTCTGTGTCATAAGCAAGTGTACACTTTTTTTTTTTAAGTACAAAAAATATTTGTTTATAATTTTTTTACATAAAAGTACGTCACAATGAACACCGCGCAATCATTTAATAAACCGTGTAATCGCCATCATTCTCGAGTATCGCCTCACACCGTCTGGGCATACTTTCAACCAGTTTTTCCGCGTAGTCGATGGACAGAGAGCGCCACATTTTTCTAATATTGCGTGCCAGTTGCTTTAAATCGTACACTGGTTTTCCAGCAAGTTGGGTTTTCATAATACCCCACACATTTTCAATTGGGTTAGCATCAGGAGATTGTGAAGGCCAGTCCATTCTCGTGATGCCATTTTCCTCTTTCCAAGCCTGGCACAGTCGACTTTGATGTTTGGGGTCATTATCCTCTTGAAGTACCCAATTTTTATTTTTGCTTTTGAACATTACGTTGACCAACTTCATGAGTCCACGCTGATAAATTTTGACCATTTTCTTGGCATCCAAATTATGGGTGAACAGCTCTAAACAGACAAAATCGCGCTGAGAGAAGCACCCCCAAACATTGATCTTCACCGGGTGTATGACGGTACGCTGGATGAAACTTGTATCGCTGTTGGACCAAGCACGCTTCAGGGGAACCCGCGCCCAAAAAGTCGCTTCATCAGAAAAAACAACTTTGGTCCAATCACGATCATTATTTTCCTGAGCCCAGGCCTTGCGATTTTCGACCTGTCTTTGAGAAAGCAGCGTTTTCAAGGTCGTGGGACGGTATTTCACGTTTGCTTCTAGTAAACGCCTTTGAATTGTGTTTGTGCTCACATCTATTCCCATCTTAGCCAGTTGATCGCGGGCCTGACGCAATCGCAGAGTTGGAGTTCTCTTGAATAGATTGAGTATCGCTTTGTCTTGCTTTTCTGTGGTTGCTCGCCTTGAGCCCCGTTCGTCGTAGACATCAACGTTTTTAACTAACTCAAATCGCTTGAGCCACTTCGCAACGAAACTTGTTGACTTTTTAATTGCTTTGGCAGCCGATAAAAAAGATAACTTAGGTCCTTTAGGATGTTTGCAGAGGAAAACAGCCTCGAAATGCTTCACGTACTTGGCACTCATTTTGAAATGGAAGCTTTCACTTTCAACTTTCGAGGGGTACTGAAATTAATCTGTTGTGGCCGTAGCCATCTGACGGTACAATCATACCGCGGAAGAGAGAGAGAGAGATTTCTCGTGGTCTTTCGAAAAAAAACTCGTACACTTTTTTCTGACACAGACTGTAATTCAAATATTTATACTTTTTAATTTAAAAAAAAGTGCAAAAGCTTCATCTTGTCTTCACAAGAAGATAATATGAAGCATAGTCTAATCTAAGATGACGCAGGAATACAGGATTCTCTGGACTACACAATACTTTATTCTGAAAATGTTTCAGTAGTCTATCCATTTTTGGTATACGTGTAAGCTGGTGCGATTGGCCCATTTTTTTTTTTTTTTAGTAAATTAATTCATTCGTATTCTTGGGTAAATAAATAAGGGAGGTACTGTAAAACTACCAGTTGCACTCATGGTACACATCACAGTGATGTTTTGCCACGATCCCATGAGGAAACTTCACCAAACTCTTTAACTTATTTGGGACCTAACATTTCGAAATTTTCTTTTAGAACCGTAGAATTTCTTTTTCGTCTACGTTAAATATGCGATCTGCAGTTCTATTCTTGACCATTCGCAAAAATAATTCGCATACGCTCTTGCTGGGGAAGCTAATATGTGATTGGTTGTACCATAGCAACTGCGTATGCGTAATATTTTTGCAAATGGTCAAGAATAGAGCTGCTGGAAGCTTGCGTCATCTTTACCAATTATGCACAATTAAGAAAAATAAATAAAAAATATATATATGGAAAAACTAATTGCATTTTTATTAAATCCTATAAAATCGATAAGCTTTACTTAAGGTCTCTAAACAAAAAAATAAATAAATTGAAGAAACTTGGGGCTTATTTACTTGGAATAATTTTTTACATCGATCGACTTGACTTTGTTGTATAATATCCAAAAGAGAGCGTTAGTAATATAATTTAGGCATTTATTGCTACCATAATGTTTAAAAAAATCCACGGCCTTCTTATTAAAAAAAATTAAATAAAATTCTTGAAACTGACAACTTTATTTTTTTTAAATTCAATTATTTTAAAAACCGGTAAACGGATCTATAAAGTATCGTCTATCATTTTATGCATAATTTTATTCTACAAGTAAATAAAAAATATAGCCTTCCATTAAAAAAAATTAGTTTTATATTTTTGAAAATCCAAAAATTTAAATATTTATTTTGAACGCCCTGTATAAAATATTTAATTTTTTGCACATGAAATAATTATAATATATTATACACCCTTTTAAGATAAGCTTGCAAAATTTCATTATTATTTGACAAAAAATAAAGAACTTGGATAAGGTTTTATCCCATCACTAAAAATGCATTTTTTCTCAAAAAAAAAAAAAATACATCTAAAAACTATAAATAATAGACCCATATAATATATGTATATCAAAATTAAGAAAAATAAGATGGCATAATAAAAAATATACCATTTCATTAACAAAAATTAAGTCAGTTGTTATCCACCCTAAGAGGAAAAATAATAATGTGCCTTTTTTAAAACCATACAACTTTTTTTAAGTTTTTCTCTAAAATGTATACTTTGCTAAATAGGGTGATGAATAACTGGCATGCCAAAATTTAAGAGGTGATTCTACATTCAAAAATATCAAAAAAAAGTTCCTATAAAGGTTGGTCCGGAAATGAGCCCTTTAAAATTGTAATGAAAATAAGGTTTTAAATTAATAACTCTGGTACCCTTTAAGCTAGAGCGACTAGCTTTTTTAGTATATTAAAAAGTTTATGTTAATTTATTTTTTTGAATTTATCCAGAGGCGTCCTAGACGGACAAAATATGTGAGGCTTAACACATTTTTGCCCCAGACTTTTTTGTGTATTTTTTTTAAAATTTTTTGAAAAAAATATAGACATAAAAAATGTCATATAGTGTAACACTGTAGGAACAACCGTTTAAAAAAAATGCAATTAAGAGAATATAACATTTTGTGCCACCAAAAACATTACTTTTTAAAAGGCTATTACTCCTTTAATATTAAATTTAGGTGTTTTGCTCATTTTTAAATGAGGAATTGCCCTGCAGCATTAAAATTTGATTGATGCTCTTATTTGTTTCCCGTTCAATATGTCATCTTCGAAGGGCTGTAGCGCCCTTAGGGCTCATTTCCGGACTTCCCTTTATAGAAACTTTTTTTCATATTTTTGGATGTAGAATCACCTCTTAAATTTTGGCATGGCAGTTACTGATCGCCCTGTATATCGACCGAGTCGGCTTGGTTAAGACACCCTGTATATAAACTATTCATAACCATACATCAAAATCTTATTAACAAGTTTCAGTGTAAAATTTACACCCAGGAAATCATTTTTACCACCATTTTATGGTAAATTACGAGTGTAAATATCATTCAAGCGAGTTTAAAAATTAACACTCGGGTTTTTTACTACTCGTGTTTTTTACCACCATGCCATTTTTTACTGTGTATATACTGAAATTATCGTTCCTCTTTCAGCAGAACAACCGCCGTCGTGCCAGCCGACGTTTTCCCGGTGGACGAGCTGCAGCTCTTCATGTGGTTCAGGCCTGTCTACCCGCAGATCCAACTTAAACGCCCGTTGCGAAACAGCCACCGAAACCAGGATATGTCAGACTCGGAGGTGTCAGGAGGATACGGCACTGGATTACCATATGAAGCAGCATCACTTGAGAGTACGTATCAATAATGTAATCAGAACAGTATATTTCATACTGCAGTATAAAGCTGAGGGTGGGTCAGAAAAACCGAGTATTTTTTTTTACTTTATACTCTGAAAAATCGGTTGCTAGACACCTCTAGAAAATTCTCACCAAATATGAGCTCTTAATTTTGATAAAAAGGTCCTCCGCTTTACAATTTTCCATTTTTTTCTCAGTATTAGAAACAAAAATTCATATCTCTTTGACAACTGTTCGTTAAAAAGTATATATCCTCATATTCTTGTATGAAATCGAACGCTCTACAAAAAATGTTTCTTACAATTTTCTCGTAAACCTCACCGTTTAAAAGATATCAAAGGTTAAAGTTTGATTATTTTAAGAGACATTTCTGTTTTGCTTATGAATTTTATAACTCGCTTACAAAAAATTGTTATGAGTTGCGCAATTCACAGTTTTGTAGGAAATTAACTGCTCTACAAAAATGGTCTCTTATGATTTGTCGATTAAATTAAGCGTTTAAAAGATTTTCATCGTCAAACTTCAATGCATACTAATTTTAATAGCTTTTGATGAATAATTCGAAAATTTTCAATTTAATTTATGAGTGTCACGAAAATTTATAGTCCTTAACGAACAGTTGTCAAAGAGATATGAATTTTTGTTTCTAATACTAAGAAAAAAAAAATGGAAAATTGTAAAGCGGAGAACCTTTTTTTCAAAATTAAGAGCTCATATTTGGTGAGAATTTTCTAGAGGTGTCTAGCAACCGATTTTTCAGAGTATAAAGTAAAAAAAAAATTGTCGGTTTTTTTGACCCACCCTAATAAAGCTGGCCTGTTATTAGACATAGTATAAACATACACTTGGTGAAAGGATGCAAATTCTTTGCGAATACAATATTTTAAGAATGCTTTGATAGTACGGATTGCAATACCGAAACCGGAAGTAGGTACCGTAATATATACCGGTATTTTGCCCAAAAATCGGTATTAAAAATACCGGTACTTAAAAGGCAATACTGGTTTTCTAAAATAAAATGTTAATAAAGGAACTAGAAGGAACTACATTTAACAGGTTAAATAATAATAATAATAATAATAATAAATTTATTTCCATAGACTTACGTATAGGATAATGTCAAATACGAACACATATCTTAAAATAAATAAATAAACATACAAACAATTTAAAGTACAAGTTAAAAATATTTAATTCCACCTTTCATCTAAAAACTCAGATAAAGTATAAAAAACATTTGATTTAAAGAAATTCTTTGTCTTCGATTTAAATTGAGAAAAGCTGTTTAATTCTTTTAAACATTTTGGCAAACTGTTGTACAGCTTGATAGGCTGTGATCCTTCTAGAACTTGTGCATAGTTATGAGTTGGTACATATAAAACATTTTGATTTCTAGTATTATAATTATTTACTTGGCCAACCGTAGAAAAATCACTTATATTTTTCTTACCATAAAGGACACACTGATACATATACCACGGTGCGGTGGTGCGACGGTTTAAATCAACTTCAAATTACCCCATTTCTGTTTCTATACGACGATTCTATGAGACGTTAGTATGATTTTAACCAAAAATAAAAAAAATGTATCGAGCACATTTTTTTTTTATTAAGCAAAAACCCCGTATGTTGGACACTTACCTTGTATTTGACTATTCACTAAATATTTACTCAAACTATTATTATTTTTTTTTTGTTTTATTTTGTTCAATATACGTGAACTGCAAAATAATTTTCATAAAAAAAATAATTAATAATAAAAAACCTCTTATAACGGATGATACAAGAAGTATTGCCTACGAATTATCTCCGTAACTATAAAAGATAACAGATAACTATTTGAAATTTACAGAGCTTGTATGAACCGTAAATGCCCCCATTTTATCATGGTCATTATAAAAAAATCATTTCCTGTCTTAGCGGAAGTGATACCAACTTTTGATTTTTAAATGGAACCCTATATATTTGCTTACATTTATAGATGCGTATTTAAATTATCTTTTTATTAACATATCACAAGTCGATATTTGCCTTAAAGATGGCGCCACAGAATCCATTTTTCATAAACACAACATGGCGGACCGATGACGTCCATATTGGAATATTTCTGAAACTTAACATTTTAAATCTTTTAATAGTAGGCTAAAAATTTACTGTTGATCTGAAACTGATTTCCTTTTGTTTTTATGGATATGACGCTATTTTGAAGTTTTTTTTTCAAATCATCAACTTAAACGCCATTTTGTGCTAAATTTTTTAAAGGAAACGACCTTTTTTTGATTTCGCTAAATTAAAAACTCAGGTATACTCTACAAGAAAAAAACACCCTAATAGGGTTGGAAATTGTTTGGGAAAATGGCCATATTCCGTTGGGAGCTTATTAAATCCCAAGAGAATATGGACATTTTCCCCGAAAAGGGCCAACGCTATTGGAGTATTTCTACGTTTTTCTTGAGTATACCTGAGTTTTTGATCTAGTGAAATCAATAATAGGTCGATTCATTTAAAAAATTAGCACAGGATGGCGTTAAAGTTGATGATTAAAAAAAATTAACATAACGCCATTTTCAAAAAAAAAAAACAAAAGACAATCAGTTTCAGATAAACAGTAAATTTTTAGCTTACTATTAAAAGATTTGAAATGAAAAGTTTCAAAAATATTCCAATATGGAAGTCATAGGACCGCCATGTTGTTTTTATGTAAAATGTCTCCTGTGGCGCCATATTTAACACAAATATTGAGAATGAAAATAGAATTTAAATACGAATCTAAATATGTAAGCAAATGTAAAGGGTTCCATTTAAAAATCAAAGTTGGTATCACTTCCGCTTAGACCGGAAGTGATATTTTTATAATGACCTTGCTAAAATGGGGGTATTTACGGTTCATACAAGTTCTGTAAATTTCAAAAAGTTATCTTTTATAGTTACGGAGATAATTCGTAGGCAATACTTCTTGTGTCACCCAGTATAATGGGTTTTTTATTATAAATTTTATTTTTTTATGACGATTATTTTGCAGTTCACGTATATTAAACAAAACGAAACAAAAAAATAATAATAATTTGAGTAAATATTTAATGAAAAGTCATATACAAGGTAAGTGTCTAACATACGGGGTTTTTGTTTAATAAAAAAAATGTGCTCGATAGATTTTTTTTTATTTTTGGTTAAAATCATCCTAAAGTATCATAGAATCGACGTATAGAAACATAAATGGGGTAATTTGAAGTTGATTTAAACTGTCGCACCACCGCACCGTGATACATGTTAAATAATAATACAATGCTCTTTAAAAATATGTCGACAGCTTGAATTATACGGTACCCTAAATATAAAGCTAAGTATTGTTTTTTGCATTACAAATACTTTATCAGTATTTACGCTATTTCCCCAACAAAGAATCCCATAGGCCAAAATTGAGTTTATAGATCCGTAATAAAAATTTAAAAGAGTTACCAGTAAGGAAAGTGGTAAATTTAAATTAGTACTGTAAATTCACTCTTATCTGTAAAAATGTGAATTTTTACCTGTGATTTCACAGTAATTTAAGCAGCAAATTTAATGAGTATTTCAAACAGTGTTACGGGTTCTTGTAATTTTCGGGACTGTCTGTAAAAGTTCCGGCTTTTTGGATTACATGCATGAATTTTAATGCAAAATTATTGTACCGACAGGAAAAGAGCTGAGATTTTACTAAACCGAGTAATATTGAGGTTAATTTAATAAATATTGTAAATTCACATTCTGACATGGTGAATTTGCTTTAATTATTACAGTTAATACTACCGAAAGATTGATAGACAAATTTAGAGTGCGACAGCTGAGATTTTACTAAACCGAGTAATATTGAGGTTAATTTTAATAAATATTGTAAATTCACGTTCTGACATAGTGAATTTGCTTTAATTATTACAGTTAATACTACTGAATGATTGACGGACAAATTTAGAGTCATTTTAATAAATTATGATATATTTTTACATTTTTAATAGATGCCAAATTTTGACACTAGTAAAATTTCAATCATAGGTAAAATTAATTTCAATTAATTTTTCTTTTATTAAATTTCTGATAATGGTGCGGCCAGAAAAACAATCCGATAAAGCTACAAAGAAAAAACAAAAGGATATGGTCCAAAAATACTGGAAAAGTGAAGTCAATTTGATATCTTATTTTATAAACTTCTTTATTTTTCCACCCGTCTAGAAAATCTACCCGTTTAACATTTTTTTTTTAATTGAGAAAAAATTCTTGATTTTCGTGAAATCCTAAGAGGATACTGCATTCTGGCATAAGATTATTATTCGAAGCAGGATCAGAGTATGTATCAATAATGCAATCAGTATAAATTGATAAATCCTGTCCGTATATGCATACGTTTATGTATATACCTATTTATAGGTCTATACAACGTGCGACAACGTGATGCACATAAAACAAATCACCTGATTTTTTTCGTTATTATTATATAATTATACTATTTGAAAAAGTGTTTTAATATGGCATGAATAGTCTTTGATGATCATACTGTTTAACTAGATTTATTGTAATTTTAACAGTCTTGGGTATAAAATACCTTGTAAAAAGGTCCCTTTATGACTATAAATAAATATAAATAAAATACAATAAATACAATACAATACAATACTATTTATAGCGCGTAGCGCGGTATTCTGGAATTTTCAAACATCGCCAAAAAACGCCCTTGATAAAAATATCTTGGATACAAATGTGAAAAAATAAGAAACTTTGAAAATGTCCGTCTGTTGGTGCGTCCGTCCGTAAATAATTTTTGTTAAAAATGCTACAGTTCTAAAGTCACGAACTTTAATATTTAAGGGCGAACATGAAATGTTGCGTGTTTTTAACAAAAATTAAAGTACAGTTGTATAGGATAATAACTTCCGATTCCGTATCCATTTGTAACTGAATATTCAGTTTACTTTTTGCAGTACAGACTGTTGAATCTTAAAAAAAAATAATAATTTTATCCACGGCCGTGATTAAAAGGCCTATTAATCATGGGTCTGTAAAAATAAACCTTTTAAAATTTAAAACGACCGTGGATAAAGTATAGAATTCTACTCGCGTCTAATAGCTATTGCTCATTTGGGTGATTAGGTCACTCACCTTTCGGCTCGTGTCCCAAAAATCACCCTCATTAATTAATAGCAATTATTATACGCTCATTGAATAATATACTATTTTCCACTACTAGCCTTAGAACTAGGGAATCCAGGTTTCGGGATCCCAATCCCGAAATCCCGAAATCCCGAAAATTTCAAAAAGTTCGGGATCCCGATCCCGATCCCGATCCCGAAATTTAAAAATGTCTCATTTCATCAGAAATTAATTATCTTATATTAAATAAATAAAATTATAAAATTTAAACCAAAAACTTTTATTAAAATAACCAGTATTAACCATATTTTATTTAAATTTATATTTTACTAAATTAAGAAAAATAAAAAATAAAATAAACATTAATAAAAGCAAGAAAAATTTTTTTATATACAAATTGTATGTGTGCATCACGAAAAAAAAAAACAAATATTCAGTAAAATATTTATTATTTAAAAAAAAACAAACTTTTTAAAAGTTAAAATAAATAAATTAAATAAAAAGTTAAAAAAAACATACTTTTTAAAAGTTAAAATAAACAAATTAAATAAAAAGTTACATCCAAGTTGGTAGTACCAACAAAACAAAACAAACAACATTCAAATATAAATTCATATAAAAAAATATATAAAAAAACTTAAAAATTTTAAATTAAAATTATGTTTTTTATTAGCTTAAGAAACATATCTTTTAAAAAATGGCCATGAGCGACCTCTAGATTGTTTCAAAACTTCTGAAAAAATTCAGGAATAATACTCTTAACCCTACCACCATCCCTATTTAGCTTAGAATATAAGTAATTTTATGAACTAAATAAGACCTTACTTGAAATAAAATATTTACATAAACCTAATTAAATCAAAATTAAAATTAATTTTTGTTAAAATCCAGTAAAAATTAACTTATTTTTTAGCACATATACACACACCATGGACCAACAACGACTAAAAAGAAATTCTGTAGTTTATTCAAAACAGTTCTTCGAAAATGCTCAGCCCGTTTTCCAAGAAATTGTTTCGTTAGGTCTATGAGTCATAGACTATGACCTTCTTTAGGGGTGCATTTTCACCATCGTAAACAAAAAATATTATACGCAAATCACAATTACATATCGAGTAACCCGATTCGAGTTGAATAAATAAATTCTAATTTTTCGGGATTTTCGGGATTTTTTTCGGGATTTTCGGGATTTTTCGGGATTTCGGGATTCAAAAATCTTCGGGATATCCCGAACTTTCGGGATCCCGAATTTCGGGACTGGAAACCCTACTTAGAACACATCATTATTTATCATGTTTTCAGACAGTGAAATCAATTTTTACATCGGCACTTAGTAGGGGTGACCGGGGCTAGTTGTTGCAGGGGTAAGTTGTCGAAGTGCTTATATCTTAAAAAGTAAAATATTTTTCTGCGCCAAACCAAGATTGACCGCTGCGTTACAACAGTGCCATTTATCATTTGTAAACTTAAATGCAATAAATTAAAAGAACATCCAGATAAACCAAAAAATGTAAAAATTAAAGAGCCCAGTAATTTTTTTGTGGTAAATATTTTTTCTTATTGTTACTGATTTAAAGCATTAAGATAAGAGAATTTTATGTATAATAATAGTTTAGGGTGTATATTATTTGTTGATATTTTCATTTAGGAGTGTTTATTCGTTAATTAGAAAGTACTTGATACATAACGTAAAATTGACCACTGGGGCTAGTTGTCGCATTTGGTTTGGGGCTAGTTGTCGCATGATCTGGAGATATGTTCATGGTATAACATTTCCTTTTTGGCATTTTTTTATTCAAAACTGTCTAAAAAAGTGAAACTTTGTCGAATAGCAAATAAATTCGTTTATTAAATTGTATTAAATTAAAAAAAAATCAAAAAAATATTATTTAATTATAAAGTTGGAAATTTTGGCACAAAAGTAAAAAGTTAGATAACAATCAGCTTGTGGGGAGGCACATGTCTTATTAGTTATTTATAATTTTTATAAATGCCTTTCTTCAAAAAAATATACTCGAAGTGCCTCGACAACGTGCCCCGTGATGGGGCACGTTGTCGCAATTTTCAAGACTTCACAAAAAAAAAAACATAACCTATAAATTTTTCCAGGTTTTTTCTTTAAATAATGTTACTGAAACATGCAGCTAAAATTACAATTAGGTCAATTAAAAAAAAATACAAAAATAAAGGAAAAAACTGATTTTGAATGACAATTAGCCCCGGTCACCCCTACTACTAAGCCGACGTGTTGAAATCTTCGCCGAAAAGTCAAAATCTTTGACCACGTTTTTTTCATATTTCTCGACGTTTTAGACCATTCGTCGAAATCAGTAAAAAAAATTTTTGCGTGCGTCTGTCTGTCTGTCTGTCTGAGTGTAAACTCTCTAACTCCATTTCTACATGAGATATCGACTTTCGGTTTTTTGCATATTGTTTCTTATCGTATTTCGAAGAGCTGATTAGATTTTGGGGGTAAACGATTGGGGGTAAGGGGGCAAAAATAGGGTAAAACTCCTATTTTTAGCGTTTTTTGTTTATAATTAAGGCAATTATTATTGTATTTGGTTAATTTATATAAAACTTATATAAAAGATAATTTTAAATTGGTCAAAAAATGTTATAAACAACGTTTTCCTAAAACGCATTGTTTTCGAGGTATTGGCGTTTAAAGCAGTAAAAGGTTTTTTTAGCATATGTCACATATTTATAACCCGATTTCAAAAAATTATTTTTAAATAAAAGCTTATTTTAAGCCCTATAAAAAATGTTATATACAGTTTTTCGCTAGAATATAATGTTTTAAAGATACAGAATTTAAAATCAAACAAAACACTTAGTTTGAAATTTTCAAACTAGATGGCTCTACAAATTTTAAGCTTCATTCATTTTTTTTTAAAATCAATCAAAAACTGTAATTAATAAGTTCAACTTGCATCCAAGTAAAAACATATTTTTATTATTAATTTTAATTATATATTAAGTGTACAAGAAAAACTAAAGTTTAATATAAATATTATACAAGTTAGTTTTTGCGATGAGGAGTAGTAGTAAAATTGTAATTATGTTATGCTACCCTGTTCTAACATGTTATTAGTTTTCCCAATAGGGCCGATGTTTTGACAGGGTGCTTGCAACGTTTCATCTAGTCTTCACCTATAGCAATAATAATTTTTTCTCTCCTACTAGGAATAAATTTTATAAAGAATTGATATCTGCCACTTGATTTTCCTTGAACTGCAAAGACATGTCATTGCTTATAATTTTTAATGTACAAAATGATATTTTTCCATTTGATAAAAAATGAGCATGGTAAATATTATAGATGGATTAATTATAAAAGAATATAACATATTATTTAGTAAATAAACAACTTACCGATGTTTTACACATTTAAAAAAATATCAAAATGCAACCCACTAGAACCGTCATCTTTTAGTGAATAAAACAATTTATTCATTTTCAGAAATGGCGATTTCAAAGGCTACTTGTTTTTACGCGATTAACTAAGATCCAGCAAACATTTTAGTTTATTATTGGTATAAAAATGTTAAATAATAAGAATAAATGTGCTAGTATTGAAAACAATAATATATAAACCACGGTAGAGAAGACTATTATAGCCTCGCACTCTTAAATCCCTCGCTGCTACGCAGTTCGGGATTTAATACCCTCGGCTATAAAAAATGTTTTCTCTACCTCGGTATATAATTACTTTTTTGCACGACCAAGACTAAAACCTAATTTTACGCTTTCATTTTCGGGACTAAACTTGCCGTTTTTCTCCCTAGGGAATAAAAATCACCGCAACCTTGATAATATTAAAATATTATACTTACTATGTGCTTTGCTGGTTCAAAAATTAGGTTTGGTGGTGTTTTGTAATAAATTAGCGATTCAAACCAATTTATTTGATTTTAACAAAGAAATAGCATTGTTATAACAATTTATACATAACTTAAAATTTATCATCTTGGTCCATTTTTTTGACGTTTGTGTCAACCATATTAAAAAACAATTGAAATCGCGATAGCCATGAAACTGACTTTTCGCAATTTACAGGCATGCCTGATGCATCTTGATTAAATTACGAAAATAAAACAACCGATTTTAGCCGCGTGGTTTTTAATTTTAATTTTATCTACCTACCGAAATTATGTTTGGTCTAGCAAAAAATAGTGTATATACCTCAGGACTAAACTTGGCTGTTTTAGTCCCGCTGCATTAGTGTTTCCTGAGCGAGCGTAGCGAGCGAGGGAAACAGAAATTAGTCCCTTGGTATATAAATAACTATTATTCACTAACATTTTTAACTATCTAGACAGTTCTACTAGGTAGCCTTTTTATATTTTCAAAATATGTTAAAACATATGTAATGGGTAAGTTGTTTATTGACTAAATAATGTGTTATATCCCATTATTAATTAAATTATAGATAAATTAATTTTATTTATTTATAATATTTGCCAAGTAATTTTTTATCCAATGCCAAATATTGATTTTCGTCCCACAGCAATTATTAAGCAATATCATGTCCTTGCAATTCCAGGAAAATTAAATAGCAGTTATCAATTGTTAATAAAATTAACTCCTACTAGGAGAGAAAAAATGATTATTGCTCTAGGTGCAGAGAACTAGTTTCTCGGATTAAAAACATGATAAACAGTACTCGGCGAATTTCCAATACTCGCTAGGTTTTAAATATTTATATTTTTATTTCTTTTTGTCTTGATTTATTTTAATGATTCCATTTAAACGAGTAAGGTGGGAAAAAAGTTATCGATAAATAAAAATTAAAAACTTTTTTATTTTTAAAAGATAAAAATCAAATATCGGTTTTTTCTTTGAAAAACACCGATATATATATATATATATATATATATATATATATATATATATATATATATATATACATATCTATAGTTAATATGTATAGTCAATATTGTTGTGTGTAACAAATTAGTCGTCAAATGTTTCGATTTATTGGCCTTTATAAAAATTTCCTTCATAATTTGGCAAAATTATTCTGTAAGCCTATATTTCTGTGTTAATTTTCAACGTTGATGAGTCATAACTGAGTTAACGCGACTACTGATAATAAATAATATTATGCTTTGAAGATAGTAGTAAAAAAATAACATTATAAATTTTCTACAAAAACGTTATTAATATTTTTTTCTATTTTGCGACTCATAATCACACGCTTTTTACCTGTTCTTATTTTTTTTTCTTTTGGGTTGGCAATACTGGACAAAAGACAATCGCTTGGCGTTTTCCGTGCAAATGTAAACACCGCTTTTAAGTTTAGTTTTCTACGAAATGGTGGTTTAAGTTAATTTTTACCGTGGCAAAATTGTGGCTTGGTTACTTGCAGTGAAGAGCTGACTATAAAATATATCAAAATATTGTTTGTTCTACGAATTTCAAACATAGCGAAAATTGTAATGCCAACCCAAAACAAAAATCCCTAAATCGGTTATCAATTTAAATGTAAGTTTTTTTAAATTTTAGAGCAAAATAGAAAAAATAGTATAAAGCACTCGTTTCATAACACGTTTTTAGCACACTAGTACTTTAGAAAACTAGAAAACACGCTTGATATATACTATTATCTTAGGACTATCAGTTTCTGAGACATAGCGATTATAAAAAAATAATACCACCCGTCTAGAAAGGTTATTCATATTAACTTGCTTTTTTTGTAGTCTGCAGAAAAGGTGTTGTTTCAGCATTTTTTGTTTTTTTGTCGATTTAATCCTAATATTTCGTGATATTGCACTAGATATTGTGCCGGTCTGTGGAAAACAGCATCACCTGCGGTCATGTAAAGTTTGTTAACATTTTTAATAAAGGTAAGTTTTTTATTCATAATGTGCTATTAAAAAAATACATTACCTGAGCTGTTGATACCTAAAATTATTCTAAAATTATATTTTTTAATGAAAATTATTATAAAATTATTTTAACTTGAAAAAAAATATCAGCATATCGTTTCCTATTAAACCTTTATTGAGCACTGCGTTATACTGCTTTATTTTAACAAAACGTTGTAGATTAATGCTTTAGTTTTCTTTTTAAAGACTTTTTCTGTTGTTTCTTCTTGCTTTTCAAAAATTATTTGGTGTTTTTTTAAATCTCAAAATAATGTTTTGATTGACAATGAATTTAAAACACAAGATAGCAACCTTACATATAGAATGAAATTTCTTCTACCAACTATACACCAAGAAACAAAAGCCGATTTTCTTAAAGAACAAACTTGTAGATACGACATTCTTAATTAGAAAAGTATAATATACTAATATTAGGAATTATTATTCTGCAATTTCAGCATTTAATAAATGTCATGTAAATTTCTTGACTATTTTTTTATAAAAATTATTGTAATAAGCTAAATTATTTTTGGAATGATGATTGAAAATGGATAAAATGAAGGAGAGAATCTGTGGAAATGGAGGTGGAGCTTGGAAGAAGGGATTTGAAATTTTATTGTGAAAAATATGAAACGTCAACATTTGAAATATTTTTTTTTCAAAATTAATGGAGAGCCCCTAGCCCAAAAGCTTATTTGGGGCTTTCCATGCTTATTTTTTTCGAGAAATAAACCATAAACTATAAAAAAAAGGACTTAATGTAAATAAATATTTTATCCAATACATACAGATAATGAGACAATTATCAGCTTTATTTTAAATAGATAAACTCAATAATAACCCCCGCGTGGCTTTTACTTTATTGAGTGGATAATTATTTATTTTACCCACTCAACTGTCACTTGTCAAATTATTTTCTTGTAAATGTCATTAAAATTTTTAATAAAAATATGAATTTCTAAGCTATTTATTGGATAAAACCTTGTATGGCACTCATGGGTAAACCGATATTGCCCTAAAAGTCCAAACGAAAATTAACCTGCTTGGCTGACAGGTTAATTTTCTCATGGGCAATATCTTACTTTACCCACTATTACCATAAATAACTATTATTTTATGACAATTTGCATAAAATCGGTTAAAAATGTTTACATTTGGAATTTAATATTTTTATTTTATAAAGAACAACAAGACTAACATTCTGTCTGGAAAACTATTTGATTTTAAAAACTATTTGATTTTAAAATATGTGTAAAGCGCAGTCTATATTGAATTGAAAAAGCAATGTTTCAACATATTTCATGAAAGTATAGAATATTTTAGACTGGAGGAAAACGTTTCAAATCTAGGATAGAAATATTTCATGTAGGAATTCCATCATATTTTACGTTATTAGAAAGTCCTTTTTTGCAGATTTTATATAAATTTATTTGTTTTTTAGAAAAAAAAGTTAACAAAAATAGAAACCAGCCGTCTCATCAAAAAAAGTTATGGGAAAGTTCAAGTATTACGTAACCCAAATTGTACCAAAATTCATACACTTCATACCTCGGTTTTTGCTTTATTCAAGGCTGTAGAGATTTCATATTTTGGCTACCCCCCCCCCCCCCCTAATAGGGTGTGTGTTAGGGGTGTTAGTCAAAATATGAAATCTCTATAATCTTTTATAACGTGAGAACTGGCGTATGAAGTGTATGAATTTTGGTACAATTTGCGTTACGTAATACTTGAACGTTCCCTATGTCCAGAAACAATTTATTACATTTTGGGGAGAGGGAGACGAGTCATGGAAAAAATGATAATATGTAAAAACTTTTATGTAATTTTATTTTACCTTTTAGGTGGTTTTTAGTTTTTTATCCTACTGGGAATACTGTGAATAATAAAGAAGTTATGCCCAGAAACATTTTTTTATATTTTTGGGGAGGGGGGTTGGAAAACAGATAATTACATTTATTATGCAATTTTATTTTAGGGAACGTTCAAATATTACGTAACGCAAAATGTACCAAAATTCATACACACAGAAAAAAAGGATATCTTGAATCAAAGCAAAACGATCTTGAAGCGGCCGCCATGGCTTTCGATATGTTCAACGCCATGACTGTCTTGGATCAAGTCCGCCGTGATCTTGGCATTTGAGGTCCTAGATTTAAGCACATTTCCTTAAATAAAATCCACCTAAACCATTTATTTAAGATCATATTATCTTAAACCAAGTATGTAATTATCTTGATTTAAGATCATATTATCTTTATCCAAGATCATATTATCTTACACCAAGTCTTGGTTTAAGATAATATAATCTTGAATGAAGAGAATTATAATCTTGATTCAAGATCATATTGACCCCACAGTCAGGTTCCAGGGTTAATAGAATGGTAAATATTTTGAAAAAATTTCCCACACATGTATATTATTTCGCACGCCTATTCCGCCGTATTCCGCTATCTGCGCATGCGCTAGCAGAAATCAACATAAGAAAGTAAACCAACGACCCACATAAAAAAAAACACCAAAGCAACCAAAAAACCAAGGTAAACCAACGCTTTCCATTAAAAAAAAAAAAAAAACACCAAACCAGCACAAAACCAAGCGCATGCGTAGATCGCCTCCCGTTAGCCCCTTCTATATTTTTGGTTGTTAATACTAGATTGCCTTTACCTGCGGTACGGCACTACCAAAGTATTAATGAAAATTGATTTTTTTCTTATAAAACCAAAAAAAAGTAAAAAAAAAAAACATAAAAAGCAAAAACTCCCAAGAAAGAGCAGTTGCGATTTAGGTGACTAGTAATATGATGTGAGGGGGTAGTCTACTATCAATAACTAAAAGAAAATTTGTGTGGTCATTTCAAAAAACCTACTCTTAACAGGGTCACACTGTGTGCAGCAAACTCCCAGGGTACGTGGAACCACTGATAGAACAACGCTTAGAATATGACGCATACCCTGAGAAATCGTTACCCTAGTAAATAATGAAAGCGTTTGCCTATTTGGAACCCAGGCAACATTTGTTATTAATTACAAGTTGTTACAGTAAAACATAACGTTGTTCTCTTATTTTTTACTGTAACAACTTGTAATTAACAACAAATGTTGCCTGGGGTTCCAAATAAGCAAAAACGTTTAGTATCTACTAATTTAAAAAAAAAGATGATTTAATTGGTACATTAACAGCCAAAATCCTAGGTAGGCTCTGTCAAAATTTAAACACTTTAGGTTAATAGAGTCAAAAGTTACCGTGACAAACTTTTTTCCAGTTGAGCAATAAAATTGCATACAGGTCAATCACAATACTTTAGGAGAAAGTAAAAATGTCTCATATTATGTGATATTATTTTTAAGAAAACAATTTAGCTTGAATATCAAAGGTGTAAAATGGAATAAATTTTCACTTAAAACTGTAGTTTAACTGTGGTATATCTAACGCATAGATCCTTCCATAAATTTACATTACTTCTTTTTGCACATGGAAAACAGTTAACACAAACGTCAACGTTCGTGCTGAAAGAAAAAAGTTTCCTCAGTGAGTAGGCCATGAATAATTAAATCATAAATCAAGCAACCCACGTCCCATAAAACTCAGCTAAACCACTTTGAAGGTGGCAAGACAAAATGTAGTTTATGCTACAAAAATTATAACTTCAGTTATAACTTAATTGTTATTTGTTCCTGGGTAAGAGTCAGAAGTCATTTTTCAAAATATAATTTTTATGCAAAAGAAACACATTTTTAATTAAAATGCAAGAATAACCTACTATCATTCATTAAATAAATTTAACATTATTATAACAAAATTAAAGGATTGATATGATAAAACTCTCTTTCTTATATGCTCAATATATAATAAAAACATTTATGGGCTCTAAATTAATGTAATATTTACTGATATTACGTACTCTTAAAGAACAGTATAGCATTAATATATAATGTTGCATTATTTAATTGAATAAAATAATAATTATTATAGGACCATGATAGCTTTTTATCAGTTATTATTCTCAGAAATCTTTCAGAATGCTAACATCAATTTTAACGCTTTATGATGAGAATTTCAAATATAAACTAAATATCACACAGTAGGTACAACAGAAAAAAGCAACTTTAAGTGACTAACCTAAACATCCAAGCCAATAATATTATAATACACCCCGCTACAACAACCAAGGAAACAATAAAGTTACTTACCTACTCAAAATAAAAAAATACACTATATACAACACCATATATTAGTAATATTACATACAACTAAACAACAAAAAATCAGCGTCACAAAATGTCGGCCAACAGCAACGTACAGAGACGATACCGTCACGTGATCGCAATGGCACAACGAGCGACGAGACCGACATGCGCAGACCACCCCCAGACGACACATAACGTTGTTCTATTATGTTTTACTGTAAAAAGCAAAATTTGAAATTAAAATAATTTCAAATGGATTTTATAAGCAGAAATTTCTCTGAATAAAACCACCCAACAAGAAGACCTCATCGAATACAAAGTAACCCTAAAACAAACTGTTTTATGCTAATAATATTCAACTACCTATCTTCTCGACATGTTAATTTATCTCGTTTAAGATTATCACTATGTAGAGGAACTAATAAATTGTTCAACATCATATTTTCTTACATTCTATTAAGACCAGGAGCTGGGTTAAATCAACATTAAGATTTTTCTATAGAATATAAACTGCTGAGCAATTAAAGTGGTCCAACCAAGGGTCTAACTAAAAAATTCATGCAATTTCTAATTTAAATATTCACTGTAAAAAGCAAAGTGAATATTCAGTGGATAGTTATTATCCTATACAATTGTACTTTATTTTTTTTAAAACCTGCAACTTTTTATGTTCGTCCTTAAATATTAAAGTACGTGACTTTAGAACTATAGTATTTTTAAGGAAAATTCAAATACATTTGTATAGGATCATAACTACCTATCTATTTGTAACTAAATACTCAGTTACAAATATACAGGGTTATTCAGAAATAAGTTCGAGATATTTTACGTTAAAAAATTTGAAAAAAACTTCCTATAAAGGTTGGTCCGTAAATGAGCCCTAAGGGAGCTACGACCCTCCTAAGGGTACTTCTAAAAAGTAGTTTTATTTTAGTATTTCTGGAACCCTGTAAACTACAGTAACGAACATGCCAACATTAATAAAGGCTATCATGTTTGAATAGTATATGTTTGTATATATTTTTATTTATTTTATTTATTTATTTAAAGTCGTTTGGGAACTTCTAATATAGTTATGTTTTATAAAATAAACTACTCGGTATATTCGCACATCCAATATTCGAATGTTTTGAAAATATTTACCGTGCGATTTTTAATTTACTATCTTGCTTGATGAAACAGACAATAGTAATTAAATTGAATTACCCTTATCCTTTTACTTTATGGCATAGGAAGTTTTGATTTAAAGTTATTTTATCCAATCATTAAAACTAAAATAATTTTAAAATAATATGACCAGTAAAATGAATGAATGAAAAATAGTTCTGACATTTTCTTGGTCAAATTCTCAGTGAGTTTAGTGTTAATGACTGAGAAAACTATCCATTCAAAAATACGTTTCTTTTAAATAATTATTATTCGTAAGTAATTCCTTAGTTATAATAAAAACGTAGTTATTACTCTTGAAATTTAAAAAGCAAAATTTGAAATTAAAATAATTTCAAATGGATTTTATAAGCAGAAATTTCTCTGAATAAAACCACCCAACAAGAAGACCTCATCGAAGACAAAGTAACCCTAAAACAAACTGTTTTATGCTAATAATATTCAACTACCGGTATACCTATCTTCTCGAGATGTTAATTTATCTCGTTTAAGATTATCACTATGTAGAGGAACTAATAAACTGTTCAACATCATATTTTCTTACATTCTATTAAGTCCAGGAGCTGGGTTAAATCAACATTAAGATTTTTCTATTGAATATAAACTGCTGAGCAATTTAAGTGGTCCTACCAAGGATCTAACTAAAAAATTCATGCAATTTCAAATTCAAATATTCACTGTAAAAAGCAAAGTGAATATTCAGTTACAAATGGATAGGAAAACGGAAGTTATTATCCTATACAATTTTACTTTAATTTTTTTTAAACCCGCAACGTTTCATGTTCGTAGAGAAATTTAAGGGGTCATTCTACCTTAAAAAAATATGAAAAAAGTTCCTATAAAGGTTGGTCCGTAAATGAGCCCTAAGGGAGCTACGACACTCCTAAGGATACATCTCAAAAGTAGTTTTTATTTAGTATTTCTGGAACCCTATAACCGTATAAACCACATGCCTTAACATTTATAAAGGCTATCATTTCATGTAATTTTTATTTGGTAATTTTAACCATGGACGTGCGAAATGCTGGGGCGATGTCACTTTTTTACCCCAAGGTTTTTTATCCGTTAATTTTTTTAAATTTTCTCAATAAAATATTCATTTTTAATAAAAAATACATAAAAAAGGTACTCTTTATGTAACACTGTAGGGCCAACCGTTTTCGAGAATGTAAAATTGCCTCTTTAGTTTAATTTTTCTCGAAAACGGTTGGCTCTATAGTGTTACATAAAGAGTACCTTTTTATGTATTTTTAATTAAAGATCAATATTCTATTGAGAAAATGTCAAAAAATCTAGGGATAAAAAAGTTTGGGGCAAAAAAGTGACTTCGCCCACCACCATTTTGCACGTCCCTGTTAATATTACTTAATAAAAATTACATGAAATGATAGTCTTTATCAATTCTAAGGCTGGTGCAAAAAATGAAATTTTTCCTGTTTTGAACAAAAATTAAATTACAATTGTATAGGATAATAACTTCCGATTTCCTAAGTTTTGTAACTGAATATTCAGTTAACTTTTTACAATGTTTCGAAAATCGCTAAATGGATTTGGATGACTTTTAAATTAAGTGAAAGTCCATTTATTTGACTATTATTCGCACTGTGGTGAAACAAGGGTTTTCATTATTTTAAAAGTTTGAGATTTTAAATTTGGAACATCTCTTATTACCATAAAACGTCAACTTTTAACATAAAAAGTACATTTTAGTGACTTCTGCTTTAAGTCACCGGAAATGACACTAAATTTCGATTTTTAAAAGGATCACACTATATATTTTTACATATTTTAATTCTACCCTTTATTCTGATTATAATGATATCAAAAAAGTCAAGTTTCAAATGTCAACGTTGTTTTTTAATTTAATTTAAAGTTTTTATCGTAGGTTGGCCATAATTACTACCTACTACTACCTAAAATTACTCGAAATGATCTAACTAAACCCTAGTAAAATACATTGAACCCCCTGGGTGTACCTTTGACCGCAAAGTGAACCGCTGAGGAATTTAGTTGTACAAATTGGAGAAAATTTTAGAGATAACCTCTCGAGGAAATCCAAGGAAATCCGAGGATTGCCGAGGAAATCTCACTAAATGTGGGACCTTTATTTATGCCATTTTCAATATTTTTTGAGGTGAAGGAAATCTCGCGAAATTCTTTACTGCTTTATCTACTAGAAGGAATTCAGGTCTACAATGTTTTTTTTTATTGAAAATGAAATCTAAATAGCCCAATTTCAGCTTTGACAGATAAAATGATAGTTTGTAGATTACACGTTACATGTTGTATTGTTTTTGTTAATTTATTTATTTTATATGATTTGTCTATGATTTAATAAATAGTTTTTTATACTTTTTATAAACTGTGTTTTACTTTGTTGTTTTAGGCAAATTATTATAAATCTTTACTCCTTCTGTTAGTATTCGTCTTTCCCCTATCTTTGTCCTATATGTAAGTTGGTTTAAGTCTTGATTTCTTCTAGTTGAGTATCCATGTACTTGGGATCTGGTAGTTATAGTAATATCCTCATCTTGCATTTTATTTGATAAAATTTTTCTTACCTATTTTAAGTTGTCCAATTTTCTGAGCTCTTCAATTGTGAGTATTTTTGTTTTTTGATGTACTTCTCCTGTTGGTGCTAATTTCGGAAATTTAAATAATATTTTGATAAGCTTACTTTGACTCCTTTGCAGTTTTTCTATATTCGTTTTGTTTCTCGTCGCCCAAAAAGGCATCAGATATGTAAGCTTGCTTTTTATATAAGCCTCATAAACTTGGCGTTTTTGTTTTTCAGGAAGTACATTTGTTATTTTGTGTGCTAGTACATTATAATAAGAAAGGTTTATGATATGTTGTTTTATATGTGATGTCCATTTCAAGTTTTTGTCCATAGTAAGTCCCAAATATTTTATTGATACTTCTTCACTGATTTTGTCGTTCTTGATCTTTATGTTTAGATTATGCTTATCCGATTTATTTTCAAAATTTATTTTATGGCACTTTTTGCTGTTTAATGTTAGTTTATTCGTATTTGTCCACTTGAGTAAGGTCCAGGTCCAATTTGAATTTGTTTTTGTGTTGTTTTGTCATCTTCATTTACATAAAAAAAATCGCAGTATCGTCAGCATAAATCATTAGTTTTCCATAAAAATCATACAGATCTAGGTCATTTATATAAAGCAAATATAGATAAGGACCTAATATTGAGCCTTGCGCCACTCCGAAATTAATGTTTTTTATTCACTGATTTCATCACCAACTTTTGTGTATTGTCTTCTATTAGTTAAATAGCTACGAAATATATTAAGCGCCATTCTTTCAAGTCCCATTTTAAAATTTTTTAGCAGAATATTCGGATTAACGGTATCAAACGCTTTTTTGAAATCCACTATCAAAGCTGTTATACATTTTCCTTTATCCATCTTTGTTTGTATAAAATGAAGCAAATTCGTATTTTACTAATTATTTAAAATACATTTTTATAATTACAATGAATCTATTTATTTTAACAACGACTTTCATTTGATTTTTCAGCGATTTTTCTCTGAATACACTTCACCTTTTTTTAAAAAGTAGCAACAGAAAGCGAAATATTCCTGAACTGAAAAAAAAAACTGAATGTATAGATTTTTTCTTGTAAAAATAGCTGACTCCTGGACTATAACTACATTGTAAACGTAATATAGTAGGTATACCTTTATCAAAACTACTTACAATATGTGTCGTAAAACTGATTAAATCTAATTAAGTTCTAGCGTCTTCATTATTCATACACTGTAAAAAAATACACATTTTAACATAATAACACGCAACCGTTTTAAATTCTAACAAAATTAGTCTTAAAATTTTGTAATATAATAAATTACCTATCTTATTTTACAAGTTTTAACAAATATTGTCTGATTATTACTACACTGTAAAAACTGCATATAAAATAATGTAAAAATACATGGATTTACGTAGTACGGAATAGTAAATTTACTATTCTGGACTATGCATAATTCATGAATTTATGTAAAATAATGTAAAAGAATGTAAAAAAATGTAAAAGAATGTAAAAGAATGTAAAATAATGTAAAAGAATGTAAAAGAACGTAAAAGAATGTAAAATAATGTAAAACAAATATATTTACATTGATTTACATATTTTTACATGATTTTACAATGTCGGGCTATGTTATTTTAAGACGGGCGTGCGCTTTGGACAATAACCAAGAAGGCGTCGCATCATAAGACGGACCGTTTAATATTGTCATTGTTAGAGAGATAGCGACTCATGCTGCTAGGTTAAAGTGTTAAAAGTGTAAAAAAGGTAAATATTATTTATGTACGACATTTAAATGCTTTATTTGTGGCCTAAAATTTACATTCATTATAAATTACGATCTTTATCAACCAATAGATCTTTAAAGAAAGATGTAAGCAATTTATACTCCTATTAAGGGTGCAAATCGTTTGGTTTATTAAACCAAATGAACTTTACGTACGATATTTCAAAAAAGCTTTGACACAGAGACTTGTAATTTGGAACAAAAATTTACGTTTGGACTTTTTGCACACAAAAAAAATGGTACTTTAATAACCACATATGTACCACCATGTATTTTTTTCCGCTGAATCAGAAAAAGTCAGAATTGACCCAGAACCCAAGGATTTTGACATAACCCCAAAAAAAATATATGGTATGGAAAATGTGATAACAGATTTATATTCCTTGCAAAAAAATACTTCAACAATGTTTCAGTTGAAAAAGTCTAGCTTTGTCGCTTTTCGCTCAAAAAATAAAAACTTTTTTTTGCACTAATTAAAAAACGAAAAATGGGTTAAATTTTCTTTCAGATTATAATCTGAATTAAATAATTAATAATTATTGATCAACATAAAAATTCGCAACTTTTTTCTAATTTAACCGAACTGGTATCTCTTATAATAAGTTGAGGTCGAAAAACGGATACCCTGTATGGTATGGTCTGATAATTTCAGAATTCTTCAAATAAATGTTTAAAGCATAAAATATACCTACCTTAACAGGATTTGTATTGTATATGTCCGTAACTATATTTTTTTCCAATTTTTAATTTTCAATTTTTTAAATTTTTTCAAAATTTTTAATTTTTTGAAAAAATTGAAAGAGTATTTATTTTCTACAGTGTACGTGTCGTAAACCTGATTATTGTCGTGTTACCTTTTATCAGTCTAATTAAGTTTTAGCGTCTTCATTAAACTTAAGGTTTGCTTTTTAACTGAATGAATTGTCGACTTTAGGGCTTTAACGGAAAGTTCTTTTATGATACACTAAACTGTTTAGTATAAATACAGTTCTCCTAAAATAAAGTATTATTATACTACTTTAAACTTCCATGTTTACTTTTTGTTTGTTTTTTCCCTTTACGACTAAGGACTTTAAAACAATTGAAAATTAGTTAATTATTGCAACAAATATACCTACATTTATAATGAAAATCATAATAAGGTTGTTGTTTTTTGTCTGGTTACAGGGGGCCAATTCTTCAATTTTGTGAATTTTGTACCCAGGTGAATTGTTTCTCCCAAAAAAAATCACCAGTGAATTAAAAATATTGTGAAATTCTATTCTCGACTTTGCATGAAAACAATTTCCCCCGTGAAATTTTAAATTCGCGTTTTGAACGTAAGTTTGGGCACAAATAATATTTGTTTTAAAATCAACCAATAAGAAACCGTATTTTGCTTACCCATTTTTAGCATTTTGGGAAAGCTTTGTATTCGTGCAAAAATTTTAATTTTGTTTGCGATTTTTGCGTTCTATGACGTTTTATGTTAATAAAAATCAATTTCGAGCAAAAAAAAGTTGTCGGTCCGTCGAAAGGTAGGTCGGTCGATCGGTTGGTCGTTCTGTCCGAGAAATCTTGTAAGCACGATCGCTTAAAAACTCTTTAAGCTAGAAACTTGACATTTGGCATCCAGGTATACCTGGATTGTTTTTGTTAAACATTGGGCTGGGACAAGCGGGGCAAATGGGAAAAAATACAATACTTTTTCACAAAAATTTTAAAAAAGGTTAGTAAAGACGCTGATACTAAATCTGATAATAAAATTCTTCTAACTCAACACGCACGAGGGTAAGGGTTATTTTAAATGTTGTCAATATATCCTTAAAATTGTCATATAGAGGTCGCTGAAATAAAATCTGATATTTTTTTTTCTAATTACACACCCCGGGGGTAATTATTTTAAATATTCACAATATTTTCTTAAAAACTGGTATACCCGAGGGGTAAATCGCAGAGGAATTCAGGTGTACAAATTGGAGGAAATCTTTGTAGGTTACGAGGAAATATTTAAAGATTTCTTCCTTTTCGTAGGAAATCTTTGAAGGTTACGAGGAAATCTTTGAAGATTTCCTTCTAAAGGTGTACCAAATTATTGCGTATCGTACCAAAACAAAAATAATCACCCTCAGAAAAAAAGCTTTGTCCCTGAGCGTTTCTACAAAATTTGGCACTGCGTATCGTACCAAAACAAAAATAAACACCATCAGAAAAAAAGCTTTGTTCCTGAGCATTTCTACAAAATTTGGCAATTTGGCGCCCCCCTACCAAAACAAAAGAAACACCCTCAGAAAAAAAAGCTTTGTCCTCGCTGATCGTTTCTACAAAAATTGGCGCCTCTACCAAAAACACACCCCCCGAAAAAAATCCGTATCCCTACAAAATTTAGTTCCCACCTTGGCGTCAAAAAACACCGTCTATTATTTTAATTTTTAAATTTTTTATTTAAAATACCAAAAAATATAACAAATAAAGATTCTTGGGGGGATATATACCCCCTCTAACCCATATCTATGCGCCTGATAATAATATATTATTTTTACGATAATAATAATATTAACTTACGATTTCCTTAAGCAATCATTATTTTTCTTTAAGCAAAACATTTGGGCTCAACCGGGATTTGAACCCGGGACCTCTCGCACCCAAAGCGAGAATCATACCCCTAGACCATTGAGCCGCGATATAAAAAGTGAATCTTGTAATAAATTGCTGACCTAATATTATACACGGTGTCCCACGGTAGACAAATCAGTCAAACTGTGGCGTTATTAACAAAGATATCAACATGAAACTTTTACCAGTCAATATGGACCTAATTATCTTCAATTGACCCAAAACAAAAGTTTTCTACTCTTTTTTGGTTTTGAGCTAGAGCTCCACACATGCACTTTTAAAAGCATAACAATACTTTCAAATGCCAAAATTAAAAAAAGTAACAATTTTTCTTTATCATATGATAGTTTTTTTCACTAAAAACAATAATTTTCGATTTAAATTCTTAATTTTATAAATCCTTAAAAAAGGGCAATTGCATAATGGAATGACCCCGCTATGGCAAAAGAGTAGGATGCCTTGAAATTAATTTTTTTAAATAAGTCGTATATGATGACAATAAATGTCAAATTTGATTTTACATTATAATCAAAAAATTAACAAAGCAAAGTCTAAGTAAAAATCTAATTTATAACATTAGATTTGACATTTATTTTTATCGTGAACGTCATATTTGCAAACATTTATTTTCATAGCATCCTCTCTTTTACATTAGCGGGGTCATTCCATAATGCAATTGCCCTTTTTTAAGGTTTTATAAAAAAAAACTATCATATGATAAAGAAATGATATTATTTTTTTAAATTTTGGCGTTAAAAAATGTTATTATGCTAAAAAAAATCTGTTTGTTGCTCTAGCCTAAAAACAGAAAAAAGTACAACACTTTTTTCTGGCGTAAATTGAAGGTAACTAGGTCTATATTGACTGGTAAACAATATATTTTAATAGCTTTGATAATAACGCCACAATTTGACTGATTTGTCTACCGTGGGACACCGTGTATACATATTACAAAACTGCATCTGCTGTACTAATAGGCAATAATTATTACTTACTTAAGTAAGTAGATGATGGTTACTTTCACTTTTTTGCTTCTTATTTTTAAGCCTAAATACATATATGTTTTATATCGCGGCTCAATGGTCTAGGGGTATGATTCTCGCTTTGGGTGCGAGAGGTCCCGGGTTCAAATCCCGGTTGAGCCCAATTTTTTTTAAACATGCGTAATATAGATTATTTAAAAATCATATGTATATAGCGAGCCACAAAAAAAAAACTTAGGCACAAGTTGCATCGAGAATTTTTAATTTTCGAGCGATGTCGGAGATCTCTTGAGAGAAGAGAGTATTGTTAAGGCGAAATAAAGTTTTCCAAATTTTTATGTACCTATTTATCCTATTTTAATGTGATAACTCACTACTTATTTTATATAAAAAACTATATAAAGAAGCAAATAAAAGCTTACCCAATTCGCTTCAAAACATATTCTATGCATTCTTGTGGTAAGGCTAGGATAATTTGACGTAGGGGCAAGAAAACAAAAAAAAAATCAAAAAAAAATACGGCACAGTTTAACTCGCAACTGACCATTTTTTTTTTTTGTGGAAAGTCGAGGGGAAATTATTATTTTATTTTTCGGCTAATGTTCCTAAACTTAGCGATATATTTTTAGGTGATTTTAATGCAATTTTGTTAAAACAAACTGCTAAAAAAGAAGTATTAATTTGATATTAACCCTATATCCTATGAGTCGCTAGTGGCAGAAGCCCCTAAACCGGGCCTAATATCGATTAAAAAAAAAAACTTATATAAGATATGTTATATGTACTTCTTTTTTAATTTAATTTAAAAAAGTCTCTAAAACTGAATCTTAGAATTAAAATAATCTCACTAGTTTTTTTTAAATTTTATTATTGGTACCAATATACTAATTAAAAAAAAATACTTCCCACCCTTCATGGATGGAGTTTGATTTTTAATTCTAAGATTCAGTTTTAGAGACTTTAAAACCCCTAATCACCAATTTTTTACAAAATCTACTACCCCCATCCCTGAGGGGTGTAATATTTTTTAACGATTTTTTTTAAGGTTATTTAAGAACCTTTTCATGCATCAAATTATTTGAAACGGCTTTTAAAAAGTTTTCAGAAAAGTCAGGGGCGGACTTTCGACTTTCCGAGCCCCCTATGTTTCTTACGGTTACAAATTTCAGACTTTCAATTACTTTTTTTACATTCTGTGAGCAATTTTCATCAAAAACGTACTCTACGAAGAATTCGATAAAATAAAGCGTTTCTGAGAAAAAGGCAGTAAACCGCAAATATAAATTTGGACAGTTTAAAAAATGCTATAAAAATGTTTGTACCTCATGAAAATGAAACTAAAAATTCATAAAACATTTTTGACTTTTTTTATACAGGGTGTATGCCAATGTTTACTAAAAAATACTGTAAACATTTAAAAATAATCAACCCCCACCCTCGGAGATGGAGTAAGAAAAATTTTATTATTAGATTCAGTTTCGTCGACCCTAAAAACCGCTATATACCAATTTTGACGAAAATATTGAAAATATTTAAAAATATTTACCTCCTCCCTACGGTGGTAGAATTAGAAAAAAATTATTATCAGATTCAACTTCAGCAACCTTAAAAACCCCTATATAGCAATTTCCAAATTTTTTGTTAAAAAAAATAATTTTTCCCATTTGCCCCCTTGCCACCCCAATGTTTACCAAAAACCATCCCGAGCAAGAACTTTTAGCAAAATACCTGTATGCCAAATTTCAAGTCTCTAGCTTCAAGCGTTATCTTAAAAAATGAACATTTATTCATTTTCAGTACTAAACTGTTGCATCTCTCAACTGTCCCTATTTATCTATTTTATAAATATATAAAAACATATAGTGATTTGTTTTCATGATAAACATATAGCCCGATAAATAAACAATATTTGTAAAAAAACAAAAGTTTTTTTTATATTTGTGTTTTAATAAAACAAATCTTAAAAAGTTTAAAATCACTTTTCAGAGATGTAACAGTTCAGAACATACATAGTATAATATATTATATTTTTAATCTTAAACAAAATATGAAAAGAAAATAATATCTACTGTCAAGCGCGTAGAGGGGGTATTTAAGCCCCCAAGAATCTTTTATTTCTTATATTTAAAAATTAAAATGATAAATAACTATAAATAAATAATTCTTTATTTAGCTAAGTAGCTATTTACATATTTACAATAAATTTAAGTATTTAAAATGTATATTTAAAGCTGTAATATGTTTTCATAAAGTTTAGTTTTAGTTGATAGCGGCGGGTGTTTGTAGGTTTGTAGTGGGCGCCAAATTTTGTAGAAATGTAGAAACGCTCAGGGACGAAGCTTTGTTTTTCGGAGGGTGTTTTTGTTTTATGGTAGGCCAAATTTTGTAGAAACGCTCAAGGACAAAACTTTTTTTTCGGAGGTTTTTTTTTGTTGTCTTGTTTTGGTAGAGGAAATGCGCCTAATTTCGGATGGTTTCCAAATTTCGGATAGTAGTGTATTTAAGATACTGTCTGCAAAGGTAAACAGAAACCTACTTTTATGTGAAGCCAAAAGTCAAACTAAATCCGTCCTGTAATATGATAACGGTAGAGCTTCTCCCCTTTAAATGGCAGCACAAATCGTTTATATTGCAAATGGCAGTTTTGTGCTCAGTTGCATTATTATGCTTGTTTATTTTATAAATAATCGTTATAAAAGTTCGTGATTCTGTCTTGGGTAAGTTATGATGTTAGTTAAGTTGATCCACTATTCATAATTAAGCAATTTGAAAACGTAAACATTCTACAAATTTCTAATCTAAAAAGCAGAAAGTTGCCTAATTTCGGATAGACCATTTTTGTGCATTTGATTCCCAATTTCGGATATCCGCAAGGTAATTATTATTCAGGATAACCAACCATTAATAATTTTTTTTATAATGATACAACAAACTAAGATAAACAATTTTGAAAAAACGAAAATTACCTAAGATACTAAGATATTCGAAATTGGGAATCTAAAATTATAGTTCCTATAGTATTTCGTAGAAAATCACTTAATGATTAAATTACGTCTTAAATGTGAAGGAATAACAAGAAACATAAGCAATGGGATCCAGATCTACTCTTAAAATTTTTTTTTTCGAATATGTCCGAAATTAGGAGCCCTTTTTCAAATGCACAAAAATGCGCTGATTTTTTTTAACCGTGTTTTTTGGAAAAAATAAACTGTAATAAAATTGCTTTTATAATAAATCATGGTTCGCTATAATAAGTTGTATCTGGTTATATAAAAAAATATCAAAAAGTAATACCGAGTATTAAATATTGAATACATTGTAAATGGTATCCGAAATTAGGCGACTTTCCTCTACGGGTACCAAATTTTGTAGTAGAAACGCTCAGGGACAAAGTTTTTTTCGGTTGTCTGAGGGTGTTTAGGTGTTTTTTTTTTGTTTTTGTTTTGGTAGGGGAGCCAAGGTGAGGGCCAAATTTGGTAGAGACGCTCAGAGACAAAGCTTTTTTTCGGATGGTGTTTTTTTTATTTATTTTGGTAGGGCGCCAAAATTTATATAAACGCTCAGGGACAAAGCTTTGTTTTCTGAGGGTGTTTTTTTATTTTGGTAGAGGCTCCAAGATGGGCGCCAAATTTTGATTAAAAAAAAATATTTTGGAAAGGAAAAAAAAATAAAAAAATAAATAGGTGGGGGGCCCCAAAAGTCCAAACCTAGGCAAGAAATCTCACTAGCCTCGGGCTTCCCTACTGTTATACTTTTTATCTAAAGCTCATCATTAAAACCGTGTTAATTTTCACAGTTATTAAAACACATGCAACACTATTACACTGTGGGAAAAGTGGAAAAAGCTGTTCTGATTTTTAAACAGATTGCATTTGAATTGAAGATGTTTATGAGGAAAACGCCTTTCATAACATTTTACAAGATATGAATATGCAAAATGATGTTCTCATTAGCATAGAAACACTTGTTATATAAAATTAATGAATACATACCTACTTTCCTTTTCTTGAATAAAAAATCCCTAACAGAAAAAATACTGTGTCTAATAAAAAAACACTTTCCCCTGTAACCCTAAAAATTTCTAAAAGAATTAAAAAAAAATAAGTAAAAAAAATAAATAAAAGAAGTTTTTTATATAAACAATCTCAGCCTAGAACTTTGTATAAGGAACCTATGATCCAAATTTAAAGTCTTTAGCTCAAAGCGTTCTTGAGTTACATGATCACAAGATTTCCGGATAGACCAACGGACTAATAACTCTCTTCTCTAGAAGACCCATACCAGACCGTTTGGAGGCACTCAGTTTACCAGTCTTGTCTGAAAGACGTCAAAGAGGAGAAATGATTTTTACCTATAGGATAGTTAATGGACACTTCAGTGGTGATATCAATAATATGCTGACTTTAAGTGATAATCTGCAACTACGTGGTCACTCATTTAAGTTAAAGAAAGAAAACTACAAGTCAACAATCCGTCAGAACTTCTTCTTGAACAGAGTTTTCAACCGCTGGAATGGACTTCAGTCAAGTGTAGTAACTGCCACAACTGTTAACTCTTTTAAAAACAATTATGATAGAACCCAAAGACACTTAGTTTCTTATATTTAATTCTTATTTTTAGTCCCTACTTTTGAGCTATAATAGGTTTCGATCTCAGCTCTAAATTGTATTTTAATAATAATAATATAAATAAAAGTATAGTCAACATCTCAGCGTGTTTGTACACAAATAGTAAAATTTGTAAACATTGTAGTATTTTTTGCGCATGTCCGTTTCTGCGTCTGAAGAAACGTCAACCATTTTATTTCTTATTGTAGTATTTTTCTGTAGTATTTTTCGCGCATGTATTTCACGAGTAGGACTTAAATGTTTGCTATAAAGCTCTTTGTTAATATAACTTATTAGATAATAATAAAATATGATTTTTAGTTTCCCCCGTGATGTTTCATTTTAAGCCAGGAATAGCTTTAGGCCCTAGGGCCTGTAAATTAACATGGATATTAATATGCAAATTTCTTTTTGTTCGCTTGTAATTTTTTGCTTCTAACACTTTATTGGTTTGATCGTTTTTTGCAGTTTTCTAAGCAACAAATCATCCTATCGACATTTAAAAAAAAACATCATTTTGAAGGTTTTTTAATTTCTTATAAGTCGGTTGATTGTTGATAAAAAACTTAACTTAACTAATATCTTAAAAACCTCACCAAATCCACCGCAGCAAATACATAGGTTTTGCTTCTATACACCTGTATTACCTGAAAAACTTGACATACCTCTGGATGAGCCACAGTCATGGCAAACGTTTCATATCCCTATTTTGTTTGTGTCCTGTGTTTTTTTCACCTACCTTTCCCTTTCGTCATAGTTTTCTTACCGTGTGTCAGACTATACATCTTTGTCCCCCTCAAACTTATAATTTACGAAAAACAATTGCATATATTCCAAACAAGTATTTATTTCAGTAGGCCAGCCGGACCAAGGTACAATTTTTTTTGCTAGTAAGAGAAAAAATATATTTGTGGCAAATAAAATTTTAATGGTTACAATTAAAAGCAAGCCGTGAAGATATGTAATGCTACGCATTCCATTATATAATATTTATGGTGGATGGTATATTGCATTTTCACAAATAAGCAAGTTTAAATTAGTGAAAAAAAAATCAAAAATTTATTTTTTTATTTTTTAAAATAAACTAAAAAAATTTCATAATTATTTGTTAGAGAAACAAAAAAGATTAAACAAAATTGAGAAAGATATTTTTTTGAAATTTAACCCCCAATAACTTTTTTTTTTGGAGATTATTTCCAATAGGAATCTTCTCCTCATAGAACTTGATATTTCCTGAAAATTTTGAGTCGATCGAATAATTCTTTCTGATTTATCACAAAAAAACGGACGGACGGACAGACGGCCAGACAGACGCACAGACAGATGGATATTTTCAGAGTTTCTTATTTTTTCATGAAACACATTTGTATCCAAGAAGTTTTGTGTATGACGTTTTTTTGCGATTTTGGTAAATTCGAAAGTACCGTATTATGATAGTATAATAATATTAACAAAATATAGAACAAGGTAGCTTTCAAGTATTACGTAACGCGCTAGGTGGAGAGGTCTCAAAAGCGTTACGCCGCGTTATAGAGCACCCCCCTCTATAACGTGTCAGCAAAAATATTACGTAACACTGAAAGAATTTTAAACTTATAAAATGTTTATTGGGTCACGTTATTAACAATGATCTAGTCCTAAAGAGACGGATTCCTTGCTATTTTTTTGCACATTGCGTGTTTAACAGCTCACTAAATACTCTAAACAAAAACAAATTAGAGATGGAAGATCATAGCCAATAACAGGTTTTCGGTTATCCGGTTGCGGAAGTTACAGCAGACCGGTTTTAGTTGTTCACACCTGTTGAGTTTTTTAAATAAATAAATAAATAAGTAAATAAATAAATAAATAAATAATTAAAACTCGGAAGCAGTAACAGGTTAAAAACCATAAAGCAAAATTCCCTTTCAATTTTTTTACTTTTTGTAAAAAAATGTTATGTAACAAATGAGGGGGGCAAGAGGCAACTATAAAGTATAATTGTGGTGATTAGGTTAATAATTACCTGAATTATTCAATCTAATTGCTTGTAATATTCCGAAAAAAAAACAAATAAACTATCTGTTAATATAAATATCGAAATTATAATAAATAAATGTTTAATTTTGATTAATAAAATTAATTAAAAACTTTTAACTGTCACGAATATTTGTTTATTAAGTTTAATATATTTAAAATAAGTATAAAATTAATGTTTAATAAATGTGATACTTTATAGTCATATATAGTCATATATAGTCATTTGGGGCTATTATACAGTGCGGTCCAAAAGTCACCCCCCCTTTTAACTTTTGAACGAGTTGAGATATCGACTTCAAATTTAGAACTCTTAAATAAGAGAACTTAAACTATCTTTTAGCATATATTTGATATTTTCAGCTCTTAAAATTTTTTTAATGGAAAGGGGGGTCGTGTGATACATCATTTTAAAGCTTATAAAATTCTCTATTTAAACTAACATTTTTAATTTTTTTAACTATCTTTTTTAAGGTTTTGATTTTTCAATTTTTTGTGCTAAAACATTCGATTTTTTAAGTTTTTTTTATAAATTTTTATTTATGTCAACTAAAATTAGTTTAAAAGTATAATTAACATTTTTTTATGATGAAATTAGGCATTTTTAAAAAATTATTTGTTTTTTTTTTAGAGGAATTTTGACATTAATACCCATTTTCAACCCCATTTTAAACCCAATTTTTTTTTTTTAATTTAAAAATAAGGAGTTAAATGGAGAATTTTTTAAGCTTTAAAATGATGTACTACACGACCCCCCTTTCCATTTAAAAAAATGTGCCCCCATGCCCCCCTGCCCACATTTTAAGAGCTGAAAGTATTAAATATATGCTAAAAGATAGTTTAAGTTGTCTTATTTAAAAGTTCTAAATTTGAAGTCAATATCTCAACTGGTTCAAAAGTTAAGAGGGGGGGGTGACTTTTGGACCGCTCTGTATGGTTATTAGCCTTAATAAAATAACTATTTAACCTAATATTTGATACAAATATTTAGGTAATGTACTATTAATGATAATATAATCACAGATAAAGATTAATGTTAAATCATAGTAGATCGATTTTTCTCCCTGCACATGTTTTCTGTTTATGGGGTCTTTCTACCTTAGAAATTATAAAAACAATCTTTTTTAAACATTTTTTTTATATAGAAAGAAAAAAGATAAAATTGTGAAATTTTGTAGGTATGTTTATTCATATTCAAAGAATACAAATAAAATTTCTTTAGATTTTTGAAGTGCCATTTTCAGACCATAAATTTTTTTGAAAAAAACATAAAAAACGGTGGTCGCCATCATTCCGGCCGTTTGGATCGACTGAAAAAAAAAACAAAACGGGATATTATGCAGTATTAAAGTCACTATAGCCCTGTCTAGAAGAAAAAAAAATTGACCAAAAAATAACAAAATGGCAGACGATTTTGTTTGAAAATGTTTGAAATTTTTTGAAAAACGTCCGCCATTTTGTTAGTTTTTGGGAAAATTCTTCTAGATAGGGCTATAGCGACTTCAATTTTTTTTAGTAGATCCAAACGGCCGGAATCATGGCGACCACCGTTTTTTGATGTTTTTTCAGAAAAAAAAAATTATGGCCATAAAATGGCGCTTTTAAAAATCTAAAGAAATTTTATTTGTATTCTTTAAATATGAATAAAGATACCTACAAAATTTCATAATGATATCTTTTTTCTTTCTATATAAAAAATGTTTAAAAAAAGATTATTTTAAAATTTCTAAGGTAGAAAGTCCTCTTAATTGAGGTTAGTAATAAAAATGTTTTTAAATATTTAAAAAAGTATCATTAAAATAAATTTAATCACCTGTAAATTCGTATTCATGTATTCAACCACATATTATTCTGTGACTGAAACTTTGTGCAGAAATATCCAAATTTTCCTGAATAATGAAAAACTGAATGCATAATGAATGCATTTTAATGTGTATCAAATTTATATTTAATGTAGATTGTTGTGTTTCTACTGCATCGCACTATGGACTAGGAAAAATACAAAATTTGATATTTAATATCAGAATTAAAAAGTTTTTCAGATTTTAACGTATATAGTAGCCTCATTTAAAAACGTGACAACCTAAAAATAATTATTATTATCATCATAATGAATGAATGAATAACTGAACTAATCCCTTTTACATAAACTGATTTAAAATGGAAAAACTTAAAAAATTATTAAATTTTGTTTTTAGGTTGTTTTTAAAACATTTTGAAAACATCCTTTCCGATGCATCCGTCTCTTAAACATATTAAAACCAGGCTTTATGGTATTTATGGGAGGTTTTCTTAATTTTACAAGAAAAACTGATTACATTTTGATAAAACTTAAAGCGGGTTAATTTTTTAAAATAGGGTAAAGCTTGATTTTTTGTATATTTTATTTTAAAACGATTTGACGTAGACAAAATTTCATACAAATGATAACAAGCGCTTAGCCAGGGGTGGGAATGGGGTAATTACCCCACCAATAATGAAAATCCCCAGAAAAATAAAATAAAAACTGATTATTTAGTTTTTTATTTGTATTTTGTTATTTTAACCCCCAGATTTTTAAAACAAATTTCTTGCGGTGCTGTAGATTACAGATGTTGTAATTACAATCACATCCGAGGACCTGCGCCAGTCAAAATCCTTAGCCCAAAGCCAAATGTACCTGTAATAAAAATATAAATACAGTAATTTAATTAATTAAAATTGTTATAGGGTCATTATGAAATATGGTTTAAAAAAATGAAAAATATAAGTTCTTTTAAAGAAATTATTTCATACTTGTTATTAGTCTACTAATACAGATCGACCTAAAAAATAATTAGAACTTATAATAATTATTAAATATTTGTATAGTTTTGGTTTATTTTATTTTATTTGTTTAATTTATTTTATTTATTTGTTCTGGTTTGTTTAATTGTATATATTCGTTTAGACACCCTGTATATAGTTTAATTTATGTATATTGTTTAATTAATTTATTTATTTTTTGTTTGATTTAATTTATTTAATTTATTTTTTTCAAGTTTTTCTGATTAAAATACGAACAATTTAGCAAAAAGTATATTAAGCCTGAATGGTTAATATTTAACCCCAACCAAATTTTCGTTACATGAAAAAAAAAATATTACTTACCTTCATGACAGTTTAAACATATTTTTTTGTATTAGTGTTAGTATAAGTATTTGTATATGTTTTTATTCTTATACTAGTGTTTAAATGTTTTTTCTATTGCACGCTCAAATGTTAATTCATTTTTGGGCAGGTTAGAATATTTATTGCATTATATGGGCCCTGTATTCTTTATTGTATGTAGTACTCAGCAATAAATATTATTATTATTATTATTATTATTATTATTATTATTATTATTATTATTATTATTATTATTATTATTATTATTATTATTATTATTATTATTATTATTATTATTATAGTTGTGTGATTTAGACATGAAAGTGACCGGGCTTGTATTTTTCATTTTTTAATAAGATAAACAATTTATGAAAAATATACTACTTCAAAAAATTAAGGTAACAAAAAATTTTAATTCTTTTTTAGTGTTTTTTTGAAGAGCTGCGAAAAGTGGTCTTATCGAGATGGAAAAAAAGAATTATAAACCAATGTACAAGTCAGTTAGCTTGTTTATTTAGCTTCAATTTTTTGCTTTTTTATCTCTCTGCGATAATTTTTTGCTGAGATATCTCAGCAACCAATGCATTGCAATGCGGTCATTGCATTAACCGCATATTATATTTGAGGGCAGCTTTAAAAACTTGAATAAACATGCTACAAAACCCTTCGATGTTTTTTTAAGATTTTTTTTTGCCTTTAACAAAAATAAAAGTAAAAATACAAAAAATTACTTTTTATGGTTTTTTAGTAAACCTACCGCTACTTTACAAATATTAATGGGAAGAATATTATGTCAGGTTTTTTTACAGCTTAATTTATCCCCAATAGACCTGTAAATTTTCAAATTGATCCATCAAACTGTTTTTCCGGACCGATTGATCAAAGTTTTACAAAACAATTAAAGGACCAAGTGTATTCTTCCTAAACAGTATTTAGTAAACATTGTGTAATCATTATAAGTAAAAAAACCGAAACCAAGTAACAAAAAAATATTGAAAATATAAAAAAACTTGATAATGGAGAATACGATTTATGTTTGACTAACGCGATTTTCTAGTGAATGATAATTTTTCTTACCTCTAAATCTTAAAACAATTACTGCACACACGATCAGATTGCAACTAGAGTCTTCCAGATAAGTTTGCCATATAAATGCAAATGAAAATGTGTTCTTATTTTTAACTAAATTCATATTTGATCATGGAGTGTACGAAAAATTTTGTGATATCTTTTCTAGTGATAATTAAACTAAGTTTCCAAAAGTCAATTAAGTTTTGAAAGAATAAAACTGCACAGGTTTTGACAGTTTAAATAAGTATTATATTTATTTAAAATTCAAAAATTACGATATATTTAGTTACTTACAGTTCTGTACAGTTCCCAAGGTTGTGAGAGATAACGGAGTTAGATTTTTCACTCTCCGTGAACCTTACTTTTCACAAATATTTATAACATAATTTTTAAATAACTGAATGGGTAATTTGTATTAACTTTTGACAAGCGTCAGTGATGTAAGTTAGAAATCCATATCCGTGACAATAAACTAAGCACTATTTGATAATGACCCTATAAAGTTGTTTATTAATATTTATTAAAGATGTATGAAATATGATTTCTAAATTATTTTGCATTTGGCACATAATTAGCTACAGATTCGCAGTCACGAGTAAAAATGTTTTATAAAATAATTTACTTTTCAATTTTTATTTATAAAATTCACCAAATCCTGAAACATCTAATTTGTTTCTAATGAAGTAGGTACATGCCAGATTTTGTTTATTTGGCCTTAAATTTAACACAGATTTTAGATTTTGCATTTTGCACTATATGGCGTACCATATACATTTATATACATATTTACATATAAAAAAATCATGCCTTATAAAAAACAATATTTTTAGTTGTTTTCCAGTTTTCAAATTAAGACCCTAATTTTATTTTTTTGAACTGAAATTTTAAAAAATTCTTGTTATAAAATACCATAATGTCAACTCTTAAAATATTATAATAGATCAGAATTTGTAGATTTTTTATATTTACACTTAAATTTCAATTTACTCGGACATCCCAATGTGCCTCGGTTTGTAAACACGATTCGGATTAAAAGTAGGTTCAATTATATTTGTAATGGAAAAAAGCAAATAATTTTCTGCTGAATTATCTCTATTATGCGCAATATTAAAATTGTATGTGCACACAAAATATTCTAATATGAAGTGATACTTGCGTTAGATACTTGTTTCAAGTATAAAAGTACTTGGTATAAACATATTCAACTAATTTAAAAAAATTGAATTAGTACTTGTTCCCAAAAACAAGTACCGTAATTTCACACAACTATAGTCCGGCCACACAACTATAGTCCAAGGCCCCCAGGGGGCAGGGGATAATTATTTTTAAATGTTTACAATTTCTTGTGAAAGTTGGTGTATATGGGATATACAGCAACACGTTTTCAGTTTTTTTTTAAATACGCTGGTTATGGAATATAGGTGTGAAGCTGGACCATAGTTATGTGAATCTGGACTATTGTTGTGTGAAATTACGGTAGTACTATTTTTATTATTTTGGGTATTTTAAATGCAATTATCGTTTTACCATCTTTCTTTAAACCTCAATACAAGAAATACCTTCTCATAAAAAAATATTTTTTCTGTCAGTAAATTAATTCTACCCTACTGAAAATGACGGGTTTGTGCACCATTTATACCCGCCCAGACCCGTCATTTTCAACAGGGTAGTAATAAGGTTATTGGTATTTTGGGGAAGGGGTTCATGGAAAAAAAATATAATAAAACTTTTTGTGTATTTTTTATCTTTTAGGTCTTTTTTAATTTTTTCTTGTATTGTAAATTGAATTGAATCGAATTAATAAAAAAAATTAAAAAATCAAATAAATTCAAATAAACTGACCATAATTAATTAAACTATACATATAGCTTTTATGGTCAAAAATGACTAACAGTAAAATAATATACCGAATGTGACCGTTTAAAATGTAAAAAAATTTGTCCGTTTTTCTACCAAAAGGGCCTATTTGCGGACATTTGTTTATTAAACAAAAAATGTTTGCTTGATGTCCCCTACCGCTCCTGAAAGTTTATCGGTATGTTTTTGGGACACCCTGTATAGTTTATTATAATAAAAACGTATTTTTTATAGAGGGGCCACGAATGCAAAGCCACGCACCGCCTCAGTTCCGCCGTCTACCTGCGTTACGGGCCCTGCCGTAGCCGGAAGCGCTTCCGCCCCAAGTACTGTGGAGCCTGCCCCCTGCCGGGGATGAGCTGCCAACCCTCACTCAGCACCACGGTGAAAGTGGAATTTGTATGCCAAGGTAAATATTAATCGTCGTCAAAAGGGAATAAAAAAAAAAAAAAAACACGAATTGTTGTACATTGGTGCTCAAATTTTGCACAGATTTAAATTTTTGCATTTTGCACGATATGACATGCTAGATATGTTTGATAAAATTTTTTTACTATACGGATTTTCAAAAAATCATGTATTTTTATGAGCGAGAGAACCTTTCCTAATTTGGATATTATTTTTTGAAAAAAAAAATATTATTAAAAATATATATTTTTTTATTGATTTTTTAATTTTTTTTATAATACAGTCTGTAATTTCTTTTTGTAGTAACCTCTGCGAATACCAGTTTTTAAAAACATACTGAAAATATTCACACCTTTAAATGAAGTTTTAGAATACCCCTTGGTGATCCTATAAATATAAATAATATAGCAAAATTTTCAACCTTTCAAGGTTTGTATCCTCAGACACATGGCAAAACAAAAATTATACTTCCCCACAAAATCAAAAATTTTACTTTAGGATCCAGGATCCAGGCATTTTAGTTTGGGTATTTTTTTAGTTGGAGTTAAAATCTAAAAAAGTAACTGGCTCATGGGGGGGTTGAACACACGACGTTATTAGCACGACTTTCTAACCAACTGATCTAATATACAAAGTTTCCCAAAATTAGCCTGCCAAACTTTAATATCGAATTCTAGAACCAGAAATATTAAGAAAACTTCATATAATCATAGGCCGAAAAACCTTTGGTTTTCCAGATACAGGGTGTTATAGTGTAGTGCTGAGGATGGTTTTTGTTTAATATTTTCGAAACGTCTAAGGATAATTAATTGAAACTGTACACCTACTGAACTTTTTGTACTTAAAAGAATGAAGTTACTCTTAGCGATATAAAATGCACAGACGGGTAAAAAAGCAAAATATGGCCCCAACTTTTTTGTGCGGGGGTTTTTATCTATTTATTATACCAAAATGTATTAGCCTGAAGTTTTTAACAAAAAAAAAACTCTTTTCCCATGGACCTATAGTGCCCCGTGTTCAAGTAAAATTGGTTTTAAATAATTATGTTATGTAGTAGAAATACAGCAATAAACAACACTTCTATCACCAAATGTCAAATTAAACATTTTCCATGGCCTACCAATTATTACTATATTTTAATTACGGAAACCGGGTAAGTTTTATTTATGTCCAACCCCAAAATTAATTAATTCTATAAAAATTAAACTTTGGTGATTTATGTAATTTTATATTGGCTATAATATGAAATGGCGGATTTAATTCTTTTGTTTCACTTCCGGTTTCGCCGGAAGTGGCATATGTTTTTGTTTTTAATTTTGTACATTTTTGAATTCAGCCGAAAATTCGTATAAAAAATTGATTGCCTTTTTTTACTTTTTTTGTTGTCATTTTAATTGTATAAAATATATAATTTACATTGTTTTCACATAAGCTTTAAAAAAATTAAGTTATAGACTGGGATATCATTATTACATTATTACTACTGTTCAAGTAAAGCAAAACCGTGAAAACATATATTAATATAGTTCTCCGCATGACACAAAGTCTCCGACGGAAGGGGGAGGTATTATGCGAGCTCTCTTCTTTCCGTCAAAACCGTCATAAGCCGTGCGTGCCTGCAACGGGCCACTCACTTGAGTCCATGCGTCAAAGTATATAATATATAATATTGATATGTTTTAAGCCTCCAGTTACAAGACATGGTTTTTTTTACTTGCATATTTCTTAATATAGTAAGCGTCACTTAATTTTGGGACACTTTTGAGTCACATAATTTTGGGACACTTTTTCATAACGGTTCCTCTGAATTTAAAAATGTAAAAAATTACAGGGTATTTCATTAAAAAAAAAACATATTTATACCACTTCCGGCGAAACCGGAAGTGAAACAAAAAATTAAATCCGCCATTTTATAGCCAATGTAAAACTATATCAACCAACAAAGTTTCGTTTTTATCGAATGAAGATTAATCTTAATTTTTGAGGTGGACAAAAATACAACTCATCCGGTATACTACAAAAAATATTTATTTAAAACCGATTTAAAACGGGGCACAATAGGTCCATGGGACAAGAGTATCTTTTTTGTCAAAAACTTCAGGCTACTGCATTTTGTTATCAAAATTGATAAAAAAAACCCCCACACAAAAAAGTTGGGGCAATATTTTCCTTAGCTCCCCCCAGTTTTACCCGACTATGTACATTTTATATCGCTAACTTTATCTTTTTAAGTACAAAAAGTTTAGTGGGTGCACAAAGTTTAAATAAATTATTTTTAGACGTTTCGAAAATATTAAACAAAAACCATCCTCAGCACTACACTTTTAACACCCTGTATCTGGAAAACCAAGGGTTTTTCGGCCTATCTTTAACGAGTTATATAAAGTTTTCTTAATATTTCCGGTTCTAGAATTCGCTATTAAAGTTTAGCAGGCTAATTTTGGGAAACCTTGTATAAGGACATTTTTAAGAAATCCAGAAATTTTAGTTGAGGTATTTTTTAGTTGGAATTAAAATCTAAAAGTTATCGAACCCGCGACCTTCGGGTTATTAGCACGACGCGCTAACCAACTGAGCTAATATCCTTAGGGATTTTTTAAGAAATCCAGGAATTTTAGTTTGGGTATTTTTTAGTTGGAATTAAAATCTAAAAAAGTTACTGGGCCATGGGAAGATCGAACCCGCGACTTTCGCGTTATTAGCACGACGCTTTGACCAATGGGCCTAATATCCGAGGGAATTTTTAAGAAATCCAGGAATTTTAATTTAGGTATCTTTTAGTTAGTTTTAAAATCCAAAATATTTACTGGCTCATGGGGGGATCGAACCCGCGACCTTCGCGTTATTAGCACGACGCTCTAACCAACTGAGCTAATGGGCCTAATATCCGAGGGAATTTTCATCAAATTCAGGAATTTTAGTTTGGGTATTTTTTAGTTAGTTTTAAAATCCAAAAATGTTACTGGCTCATGGGGGGATCGAACCCGCGACCTTCGCGTTATTAGCACGACGCTCTAACCAACTGAGCTAATGGGCCTAATATCCGAGGGAATTTTTAACAAATTCAGGAATTTTAATGTATGTATCTTTTAGTTAGTTTTAAAATCCAAAAAATTTACTGGCTCATGGGGGGATCGAACCCGCGACCTTCGCGTTATTAGCACGACGCTCTAACCAACTGAGCTAATGGGCCTAATATCCGAGGGAATTTTAACAAATTCAGGAATTTTAGTTTGGGTATTTTTCAGTTAGTTTTAAAATCCAAAAAAGTTAATGGCTCATGGGGGGATCGAACCCACGACCTTCGCGTTATTAGCACGACGCTCTAACCAACTGAGCTAATGGGCCTAATATCCGAGGGAATTTTTAAGAAATCCAGGAATTTTAATTTAAGTATCTTTTAGTTAGTTTTAAAATTCAAAAAAGTTACTGGCTCATGGGGGGATCGAACCCGCGACCTTCGCGTTATTAGCACGACGCTCTAACCAACCAACAATGGGCCTAATATCCGAGGGAATTTTTAACAAATTCAGGAATTTTAGTTTGGGTATTTTTCAGTTAGTTTTAAAATCCAAAAAAGTTACTTGCTCATGGGGGGATCGAACCAGCGACCTTCGCGTTATTAGCACGACGCTTTAACCAACTGAGCTAATGGGCCTAATATCCGAGGGATTTTTTAACAAATTCAGGAATTTTAGTTTGGATATTTTTCAGTTAGTTTTAAAATCCAAAAAAGTTACTTGCTCATGGGGGGATCGAACCCGCGACCTTCGCGTTATTAGCACGACGCTTTAACCAACTGAGCTAATGGGCCTAATATCCGAGGGATTTTTTAACACTTAAGTGCTGTTGTGGGGTCTGAGCGGACCCCAGCGAAGTTAATTTTCCTCACCACATGTAGGTAAGCGACCGATCTGAGTTGAGACTCCCGGTACCTTCATGTCAGTATTAGAGTAACATTGAGTGGTGCTTGTATCGCGGTCGCTCTGTTAGTTACGTCAGAAAACAACACCTGGGGTCTGTTAATACCCCACAACTTGGTTAACGTAAGTTTATTGAACATATATATTTTTTTAAATTTTAAATATTGGTCATTTTAGGGGTTTTAAAAATGGCTTCAACGTCTAAAAAGAATGTTAGAGCTACAGATTCAGATTTTGAGACCACAGTAGAACAGTGGTTTCGAGAAATAGACGAAGAAAAAAAAACAGCGAAGCTTAAGATCCTGACTTGGATAATAGTGAATTACAAAGTGAACATGATACTAAAGACATATAGAGACTACAAAATTATCCAGGAATAATTATGTTTTTAAATACTACAAAAGGGGGTGTACAGCTTAGATAAAAAATGTGTAACTTTTTCAACAAGCAGACAACGCGTAGATGGCCCCTGGCACTTTTTTTTTGAATTTTAAATATTTCGTAATATATTTTGCATTCTCTTTTTGTGATAATTCCCAAATATTACGCTTTGTGACTTACTCAGCAACTGACAAGACCATACTTAGAGCAAAGAATTGCAAATGAAAGGATACCAAGACAGTTAAGATTTACAATAGGAAGGATTTTGAAGAAACCTGTCTCATCAAGAACCCAGAGTAGAAAATGTTGGTCGCAAACCATGCTATTTGTGTCCTACATCAAAAAACATAAAAAGTAATATAGTTTGTATCATTTGGAAGCAACATATTGGAACAAAGTGGCGTCGCAATGTTTGTCAAGAGTGTATGAAAGACTGAAATTTCTTAAAATTCACTTTTTGTGAAAATCCAGAGTTTTTTTTAATTTTTATGTTTATCTTATTTTTATTTTTGTTTTATACTTTTTCTTAAGAAAAGTGATAAAAAAAACTTAAGTTTCTTTACTCAGTTTTTATATTTGACTAAAATACCAAAGCATTTAAATAGTTCGGGTTTTTAGTTAACTCTTTGAATGTTGTTTATTTTTTTTGTTAAAATTTATTTTGTTTTTATCTTTGGTGGTTTTTAAGCTTAAGATACTACAAATAAATTATTTTTTACACTAATATTGATTTAATTATCTTTCCATTCAAACTTATATGTGAAAATAAAATGGGGTCCGCTGAAACCCCACAACGTAATGTATGTAGCAAAAATATCACAACAGCAGTTAAGGGTTAACAAATTCAGGAATTTTAGTTTGGATATTTTTCAGTTAGTTTTAAAATCCAAAAAAGTTACTGGCTCATGGGGGGATCGAACCCGCGACCTTCGCGTTATTAGCACGACGCTCTAACCAACTGAGCTAATGGGCCTAATATCCGAGGGAATTTTTAAGTAATTCTGCAATTTTAGTTCAGGTATTTTTTAGTTAGTTTTAAAGTTTAAAAAAGTTACTGGCTCATGGGGGGATCGAACCCGCGACCTTCGCGTTATTAGCACGACGCTCTAACCAACTGAGCTAATGGGCCTAATATCCGAGGGAATATTTAACAAATTCAGGAATTTTAGTTTGGATATTTTTCGGTTAGTTTTAGTCCAAAAAAGTTACTGGCTCATGGGGGGATCGAACCCGCGACCTTCGCGTTATTAGCACGACGCTCTAACCAACTGAGCTAATGGGCCTGATATCTGCAGGGTGTTTCTTGTTTTTTACAACATATTTTTAAAATATTTTTAGTAAATAGTCCTGACCTTAAATTTTTATAACAAAATTATTTTTTTTATTGATAGGTCATATTACTAGAAAAATAAAAAAGATGAAATAAGCTGAAATTTTAAAAGGATTCTTTTGTAAAAAAAAATATACTCGGAAAATTTTCTTCTTGTAAAATCAATTTGAAATCATTTAAATGTAAAATTAACTTTTTAAAACTACATTTTAAATTCGAGAAATAATAATTAAAAAGCCAAAACTTTTTTAAAGTAAAAGGATGATCCTTTAAATTAAAGGGCCGGCCTTTGCAGTCGGCGCCCTGAAGCAATTGCTTCAGGGCGCCTATTGATTACATATATGTAATCAAAGTTAAACACTATTCATAAAAACTTAAATAAGGGGAGTAAAATATTAATATTTTTTTTATTTTGTTTCGTATGAGAAAATAAAGAGTTACTTAATATTTTGTATGTGAAAAAAATTAAATTAAAACAAAACTCTAAATGATATAATATCTATCAAAGAGAACAGAAAGAAAGTTTAAAAATAAAAAAAAAACGATAAATTAAATTAACATTTTAAAGAACATTAAAAACTGAATAATATTCTTAAAAAAAATAATTAAAATTTAAAGGTGTCGCCTTTATTTCGATTTTCTTCGACATTTTAAGCTTATTCCTAAGAAAAATCCTAGAAAAATCCTAAAAATAAATAGTTTTAAAAAATGTTTCTTATTGCCCCGACAAAATACAATACCTGGGGTAATAAGAGAATCCAAAGCTTCATATTCCAGAAACACTTTTAATAAATGATAATTATCATAGCTACATTTACAAGTGTTACAAAGCCTGCTAAAACTTTTAGCAAAATTTTGGTTCATAGTCAAAGATAATATGTTTCCACTTTCAACATTAAAGTTCATGACTATGGTCTTAACTTTTTAATTTAAAAAATACAAAAATGCTTAAATATAAAACTGCAATTTTTAGGAATAATAGCTTATGAATGTGGGGTCCTTGTACGTTTTTTCATATTTTCACTAGAAATTTTTAATGTTTTTTTCTTCATTATTTCTAATTACCCCTATTTCTTATTACCCCTTTTCCCCTGTTACTATACTATAGGGGAAGTCGGGGTTAACTTGGCTACAGGGTTAACTGGTCCACCTGGATCTTATCAACTTTTTTTATTAGTATTGGCGCCTTATGGCAAATTCTAGTTATATTTAGTTAGTAGTATTGTTTAAAGTATTATGACGGGCCGTATTGTCTACGTGTAAGCTGTAGTAAACAAAGTTGATTTTTTTCGATAAAAAGTAGGTATTTACCTTAACTTTTATTTTTTAATTAATACTTTATTATTAATAGGAGGATCTAGACTAATATTTTACCTAATATACTGAGTGTTTTGTTAATTATTCTGCATAATTGCGGCCTTCTAATATCTTACTAAGTATTAAAATCTATGATTTCATTCAGTGGTGTCACACAGGGTTAACTAGTTTGGGGTTGACTGGACCACTTATGTCAATATTAATTAGTTTGGGGTTAACTGGGCCATGTCCAGTTAACCTCGGACCAATTAACCCTGAGATATATCTAATATTTAACATATTATGTTGTCTATTTTTATGTTAAAATTAAATTTTATTTTATTTCAATTGTTTTTATTCATAATAATTACAATACAATACATTTTTGTTAGTGGACCAGTTAACCTTGAGTAGTGGTCCAGTTAACCCTGCCCTTTGGGGGTAACTGGTCCAGCCGGGTTAACTGGTTTATCATTAATAACTTTTTTCATATAAATAATATATGTCTGAAGTATTAATATGTTTTAACTATAGAATCTACCTTTCGCTATAGAAAATATTTGAAAATTGTTTACAGGTTTTTCAAAACCTCGATATGAAAAAAAAAGCGGCCCAGTTAACCCCGACTTCCCCTATAATATACTATAGTTTAATATACTAACGGAGTGCGTAGCATTAAGTATCTTCACAGCTTGTTATAACATAACATTATTTACAGGATCTCAATCTTCAGAAACATCATCCGATCTTTTAGCGGAATATCTCGAACCTGAGGAAGACCTATGGGCTGACGAAGCCCCCGAAAAAACCAACGACCTTACCCGAATAATGACAGTTTTGGTACAGTGGATTTTAAAGTGCCGATGCGAAGCGGAAACACCCGAAGAACAAGTGAAAGCCACCTCGAGTACGGGCGAAGTGATTTTGCATCGTGTGCATCGGACTGTTTCTCCGTGATAATTTTGTGTGGTTTAAAATCCGGTTTTGGGCATATCAAAATAATTATTGAGGTTTGAGGAAGACTTTAGGTAGCAGAATGCAATATTTTTTTATTTAGTGTAATAACTTATTATTAATGTAAATAATTAATTAATAATAAGTTTGATAAAAACAGTGATTTCTTAAAACAAACTGGATCAGTACTACATACAAAGCATATAATATGCTGCAAAAAAATACTGGAAAACGATGCTAAAAAAAAATATAATAAAAACAGCTATTAAAAAAAAAAGGGTAAATAAAAAAACTTGTTGATAAAATTATTTTTATCCAATACATACAGATAATAAGACAATTACCAGCTTTAATTTAAATAGATAAACTCAATAATAACCCCCGCGTGGCTTTTACTTTATTGAGTGGATAATTATTTATTTTACCCACTCAACTGTCACTTGTCAAATTATTTTCTTGTAAATCTCATTAAAATTTTTAATAAAAATATGATTTCCTAAGCTATTTATTGGATAAAACTTTGTATGGCACTCATGGGTAAACCGATATTGCCCTCTCGAAAATTAACTTGCTTGGCTGACGCCTCGCAGGTTAATTTTCTCATGGGCAATATCTTACTTTACCCACTAGTACCATAAATAACTATTACCCCACTCCTATTTTTACCAAATACAATCCCAGTTGAGAACTTTCTATATGTTCCAAATTTGAATTGTTTAGCTCAAAGCTCAAATAATTGTGGTCAAAAATTTTCCCGGACATATCGACAGACCGACGTTTGGCATATAAACCGCCGAGAAACGTTTTTTTCCTTGAAGGAAGTAATACTGCCGCTAACAAAATATATTTTATTTTTTCAATATAATAGTTATATACTTAAATATATTTATATTTATTTATATTTATATACTGTCTATATAAATACAGTTTTTCCTATACAAAATCAAAGCATTTTTTCGAAAAAGAAAATATAAAATAAAAAAAAGTTTTTGAAAAACAAATATTTAGAAATTGGCAGGGGTGGCGGGATGGGGGGTAGGTGGGGCCAAACCCCCTCCCCTTCCAACCACGTTCGACGTGGAAAAATCTTCTCTTCAGTTAGAAAATAGTTTGTAGGGTTTTTTTGTAGTTATAAAATTTAATTATGGAAAACGTTCTTAACTTTTAATAAGAAGGGGTCATATTGAATTTCACTCGCTTGCATGCAGAGTTCTGGAAGGGATTAAAGACCCCTCCCCTATAAAATCTGAATCCAGTTGGTTTTAAGAAATCAGTGAAAAAAAATGTAAATATTGAATAAGAAATTTTAAACCTCAATTTCTGCTGCGTAAGGATACATACAAAAAACTTGGGTTTGCGAATTAAATACAGGAAGAAATAATACTATGCTACGATTTATAGAAAATTAAAGGTTTTACACTGTTGCCTTTCATTCATTTATAACAATTCATAAAAAGTCCAAACGTATATGGAAATGATTTGATTTTCGTAGATGTCCTACTACCGATATGTGGCTCTGAAGAGTTCTAAAAAGTACGAAATCGATCAGTCACTTCGGATGGACGACTGCGTTAATCAAACAAAAGTAGTTTTAAGGAATAGTAAAGTATTTTATATAGATTTTTTTAAATGTAAATATCAAAAAAAAAATAATTTATTAATTCTTTGATGCGTAGTAATAATTCTTCCTATATTAATTTTTTGTGTGTACATTATCCCCTTAAATAACCAACAATGGCGTGGGTCCAGTTTTAGATTATCCATCTGCTTGATCTTTAGAGAGCGAAAATAAAAAAATGCGTTTCCTTCGCTTTAAATTGTTTAATTTTTCAATAAAGATAATGTAATAATAAATATTATAATCACAGCTCGGATTAAGGTATTAATTTACCAGAGGCTCTCAAAAATTATAATTTTAAAAGCTATTTTTTAAGGAAATAGACACTTTAAGCTATACAGAGCCCCCTTTATCTTTTGAACGTCTTTTAAGATATAAACTTAAAATTTAAAAAACTTAAATAACAATTTTTTGGTATGTATTTTATATGCTTACTATGGAGACAGGGGGGCAAGAGGGACATTTTTTTAAATGGAAAGCTCATAAAAATTTATATTCGACTATATAATTTATAATTTTTTATTTTTTTTTAAGGTTTTTTATCAATTTTTTTGCTTAAAAATGCGATTTTTTAAGATTTTTTTGTTGTAAAATTTTATTTATAGTTTGACACACGGATTTGTGGCTACGGGATATGTTTGGAATGTGTGTGCAAGTGGGAGGCCCGTTGTAGGCACGCACGCGTTATAACGCTCTTGACGGAAAGAAGGGAGCGCGAATGATTCTTCCCCTTTCGTCGGAGACTTTCTTTCATGCGGAGAACTATATATTATGTATTCAAAATTAGTTTAAAATTATAATTAGAATAAGATTATACTTGTACTACCTAATCCGTTAAACAGGCCCGTACTGGGAAAATTTGGCCGGATTAGGTAGTACGGACATTTAATCTTATTCGGCACAGGTATGTATTAAACAAAATTGTTAAAATTTAGAAATAATTTAAAATTCCTGTTGTCCGACCCTGTTGTCGTAATGAAATTTTTATCACACTATTAAAAAATTCTATTAAAAAAATTACCCCTTTTCCTACTGTCTACATTGTGCACCCTAAACACACAAAATATAAGGGGCGGATCCAAGGGGGGGGGGGGGGGTACTGGGGGTAATTACCCCCCCCCCCCCCAGGATAAAATAATTGCAAAATTTGTAAAACTTAAGCTTAAAATTCGTAAAAATTTTCGCCAGAGGCGCTAGAGTTCCTTCTATATGTTTTTATTTTATATTTAATTAATTGTAAATTAAAAGACTGGTTTAGAATTAAAATAGACCATCGAATTTGAAAAAACTTCGCCTGCGGCGCCAATTATTTCGTACGTTTTTTTTTCTTAATTCAAGAATATAAAATTTTATTTTTTGGTTGGATTTTACTCCCTCCCCCCAGGACCATTTCCTGGATCCGGCCCTGTCAAATATATACCGAAAATTTATTCGGGTTATCTAATTTATGTGTTCCAAATTTCAAGTTGATATCCTAAGCCGTTCAAAGGTTAAAAGGAGGGGCGGACTCTTGACACGCTGAGTATAACTGGACTTTTATTTCAATGCTTTGTTTGTCAGTTGGAAAAATATTTTAATTTTTTTTTTTCCTTTTTAAATATTTCTTTTTTTAAGAAAATAAATATTCTTAAAACAAAAAAAAAGAAATAAATTTTTTTCATTTTTTTTAATTGACTCACCTTGCAATGACAGAATCGGCATGACAGAACCACTTTTAAAAGTTACTTTTCTAAAAATTTAATTTTTGCTTTCCCTTGGTAAATGAATACTTCGATCCAACCACTTATAATAATATACATGGTCTTTCACAACTCGTGTAACTATGTCCAAACTAAGTCTAAACTAAGTACTATAGCTCTATAACGCCGCGTTATTAACGCGTTAACCGTTAACGGTGCGCCGCAGCGCAAGACATTATTTTTTATTTATTTCTTCAAGATTTAGGAGATTTGACAAATTAACTGCTAAAAATAATTGCTAGAGTTCTGGAAAATCCTGTATTAAGTAAAATAGATTAAAATAAAAATTAATTTTGCACGCTGATGAGAAAAATCTCTAAGGATACTTCACAAGGACCAATTTTATCGAAATAATTTAAAAAATGATAAAAATTCCATATTATAAATATTTCATTCACTTTTGTAGTTTTTTTACGAGGGTAAATAAAATTAAAGATAATGACTACGTTTACGCGAAGGCTAAATAACGCACTTTTAAATTCGGTATTTAACATAAGTAAAAGCTCTTCAATGCCGTTTTAAATGGTGTTTATGAGTACAGAAGTTATAAATCCAATCCTCTTGAACAGCGGTATTAGAGTTACTAATCCGGATTTAGGTGTAAAAATCTTTCGTGTAAATGCCAAACAGTACTAATATTTAGGACAGAAATTTTTAATTTTAAACAAAATTATAAAAAATGTTAATTTATTATTTCATCAATCAATTTTCTATTTTGACTCTTGGTACTGAAGAGGGCCAGCAGCCCGAAACTGTCAGTCTACCAATATCACTCTGTACGATGATTAGAAAATAGATTGATGGAATAATAAAGTACTAATATTGCCACCCGCAAACAAACAAAAAAAAATCTCCATTCTCCTGTCATATACCGGATGTTTTTCAAAGGTGGCCCCTATAACTTTTTTATTTCCTGAGTTAAAAGTATAAAATTTACAGGGTGTCTATAAGACAATATTTTGAATGATATAACGTAACGAAAAAAATTTCGACACTATTTTTTGGTTTTAAATGGAACACCCCGTATATTTGTACATACATGTATTTGTAATTTCCGTTAAATTCTGTGTATTATCCTAAATTTTTGTCAAATTTTGTCATTTTTTAATTAATATTTTTTTCAGTTTTGTTTGTCTGGAAAGACACTATAGTTATCTAAGTATTAAGGGCAGTAAATGCATTTTACCGGTTGAGGATTATTTTGGAAATTGAGACGAAGTCGATCAATAAGATTTATAAAAGTGAAATTAAAACATAAAATTTATTTTATTGTAAAAATCAAGTCAGTAGCTATGATAAAATTTAACCCTAACAACGGGTTGCTAAAAATAATAAACAATGCAAAATTTCTAATTTTGTTTGACGTTTGACCTGTCCCTATTGGAAATGACGTATCTGTGCGGGTATAAATGGTGCACAAACCGGACTTGGGCGGGTTAATTTCATCCGCTCAAGTCCGGTTTATGCACCATTTATACCCGCACAGACCCGTCATTTTTAGCAGGGGTGATCGAATTAATATCTTTGTAAATTAAACATTTTTTGTAAAAAATGCGTCAAGATATAAATTTTGAGCTTTAAGGTGCATTAATTATAAGATGTTTGGCAATTATACCCGAAAAATTCAAAGATCAGTACGAAAATAGTTGTAGTTGCAAGTAACAAAAAGTAACGTCCGGTATAAAACATAGACAAGTAGTGTGTTTTACTGCATCATTCTGCAGTAGGAAAAGTTTGAACAGAATGAAACTAAGCACAAAAACGGATTGTCAAATGTCAAAATAAGGCCAAGAGAAGACGAGCGATATTTTAATAATCAAATGTTTTGGTTAATTTCTGAGAACCTAAGTCTTATCTATGCTGAAAATAAATTTTAGGACTGCAGTACATTATTTGTAATGGATAGTGATAACCAAAGATATTTAGTTATTTTTCAGATTATTAGGCTAATTTGTGAAAATGAACAGTATAGCCGACAAATGCTATTAGATTCTGGACCCAAACTTAGTTCAGATATTTTAATTAATATAATAATAAAGTAGGTATTTTAATTGATAGTAAATATTTGCAAAAAAAAACAATAATTAACTTTTAAAAAGTAGGTAGGTACTTATTATTGCAGTACAAAAAAAAATAAATGTATGAAGCTAACTAGGTATATGTACTTACTTTCTTTATTAAACCAATACAGTTTTACGTCGTTTCCGTACTTAAGTTCGTCCATATTTTTAATTATAAACGCAGAATCACAAATGTAACCTAATTTTGTGCGCAGAACATGAAAACCGTTAGTTTTTTTTTATTTTGACATTTGACATCTGTCATTCTCTTCATTCGTACCTCTCCCGGTCGTTTGGTCGGAATGGCGAGAATGGTCAAATGTCAGCAGTAAAACGATGATTCCGTTCAAACCAGTGGCACCAGTGGCAACAGAATGATGCAGTAAAACGCACTAAAGATAAAAAAGAATGGCTGATAGGTCAAAAATTGAGATAAAAAGTGACAATTAAGTGCCTCGATATTGCACTAGTAGGTAACAACTAGAAACTTTGAAATTAAGTCTTTCCCAGTACTTTTTTCAGGCGAGTAATTTTTAATTTTTATTGGGTTGGCAAGAAGTTAAACTTCTAGATTTTTTCCTGTCCTGGATTTTTATAATTACCTACCATTAATGGTAATTTATTAGAACCTATGTTAAAACTATATCTGTAACAGTAAAATGAACCTATCTAGTTTTAAAAATAGAGTATTTTTTATTGGAAGTTTGTTTTTATTAAAATAGTAAGTAGGTACCATCATTTTCATAGAAAACGCTTACATCACAGAACCCTGAGGTACCCCAACATTTTAAATTTTTAGTTGTGGTATATGTACTTTACTAAGATTGACACTGACATTTTCC
>OY294045.1:58082831-58122435 GCA_958510825.1 Brachypterus glaber | reverse complement strand
TGGTTTAGAAGAAAAACCCACATCACTGTAACTTTCCATAATTCATTAACAACAAATATTTAACACATAAATATTTAGCACACGAAATTGAGATTTGATTAAAGATAAATAATAATTTTATATTTAAAAAATGGCAGAACACAACATCTCGTAGCATATACTTGACACTGTCAAGTTGACATCTGTTTTACGATTCGCTTGTCGGTTGCCTACGCTCTAGCGTTGTTTTGTAGAAATGTTAACTTTTCTATTAGATCGTAGAAAAATAAGTACTCTAGTCTAAAATTACCACAAAGATATCCAAAAATATTGGCAAAAACACTCGAAATTGACCAAAAAAGTCCCAAATCTTGGGTAAATAGTCAAAAAATCTGACTATCTGAGGTGGCTATCTTGTAGAGAAAGAACCAAAGAATCGAATTAGCATAAGCCCAGATTTTTAGGATAATTATATATAAATTATAAGCCGTTTAGAAACTGCGCAGGTTTAAAGTTGGAGGTTTTTTTTTTTTAATTAAGAAAAGTCCAAATTTGAAGCCGCGCAGTTTATAAACGGTTCGTCCTAAATATCTGGGCAATGCCTATTGAATTCGTTCTTTCTCTAAAAGGTGGCCTCGGATAGTCAAAAACCATTTCACCAACATTTGGGCCTTTTTTGGTCAATTATGAGTGGTCAATATTTTTAAAGGTATTTGTCATATGCCAAATCTATGGCCATATTCTTGTTCATTGGTCAAATTTACACTAGGTAAACAATTTTCAGCCACTTAGTACAAAAACAACCTCTGCTTAATCGAAAATACCGAGATTCAAGTCAAATCGGAGGGGGTCGATGCCAAATAAAAAGCCAAATAATTTTACTCTTTGATAAATCTTTAATAAATTTAAATATTGGACATTTTTCAATACCTAAAACAAATATAAAAATTTTAATTTTAGGACCACGTACATCACTAATGGAAAATGCCCCCCGGTTAAATTTAAATATATTTAAGCTCTTAACTAAGGGATTAAATGTCTTCATGGGCAAAAAGCTCTTTGTCATATAGTTTTTGTGCCAGAAATTAACAAAAATGGTATTAAACGGATCTATCTTTTAATATATCTCACGAACGAATCAAGATATTTAGAAGGAACTTGAACTAAATTACTTACTAAGAATATTAAGAATATTAATATATTAATATCCTAATTCTTTGGGTCTAAAGTAAATGTATAATAATAGTCAAAGGATTGTATTTGCAATTCATATAAGTACAGTATTGCTTTCCATTAATTTTAAAACAATTACTAAAATAACACAGGCCCACAAAAAAAAATTGTTTGTGCTGGGGTTCCGACCCACCTATTCTTATGTATTTTGGGATGCTAAACACGAATCTGTCATAAAAAGGCATTGCAGATAACATTTTTACAATTTTAGACAGTTTTTTTAGTGCAGCTAAAAAATGAGCCGATGAAGTACCTTTTTTATGACAGATTCATGTTCAGCATCCCAAAATGCATAAGAATAGGTGGGTTTCAACTACAGCACAGACACCTTTTTTATTTGTGAGCCTTATAACAGACCATTGCATTTTCCCAAACACTAAAAAAATAATTTTCAAAAAAAAATAAAAATACCATTTTTTTTTAAAGAAAAACAAAAAAAAATATATCAAAAAAAAAATTGAAAAATTAAAAAAAAAAATATTTTTTTTTTTCTAAATTTTCTTTTTGCGAAAATGAAAAAAATTATTAAAAATTATGTTTTTTATTTTAACACCTCATAACTTTTTTGTTTTGGAGGGGGATTAATTTCAAAAACAATAGGGGTCTTCCATTCATAGAATTTGATTTTTCCTAAAAATTTCAAGTTGATTGGATTATTTGTTCTTGTGTTAACGTGTCTACAGATTCATGTTCAGAATCCCAAAATACATAGGAATATGTGGGTTTCAACCCCAGCACAGACAACTTTTTTTTATTTGTGAGCCTTATAACGAACCACAAAAAAAAAGTTGTCTGTGCTGGGGTTAAAATCCACGTATTCTTATGTATTTTGGGAGATGAACACGAATCTGCCATAAAAAATTCAACTGATGGGCTCATTTTTTTTGCTACACTGAAAAAACTGTCTAAAATTGTGAAAATCTCATATGCAATTGCAGTGTAGCAAAAACATGAGACCATGAAGTGACTTTTTATGACAGATTCGTATTCAGCATCCCAAAATTCATAAGAATAGACACAGATAATTTTTTTTGTGGGCCTGTGTAAATTAGTTAAATATTGTTCTAGATCCATCAAATTTTGGAAATTATAGAACAATAGAAAATACTTAATATAATGAAAAAATGTAACAATTTTTTTAAGTGAAGTGGCAAGTCAAGTATCGACAAAATTAAATGGGATTTTATAATGACAAGCCGTGAAGATATGTAATGCTACGCATTCAATTATATACTATTTACAGTAAATGGTATATTTCATTTTCCCAAACATTTAAAAACAAATAGTTTTCAAATAAAAAAATAAAAATACCATTTTTTAAAGAAAAACAAAAAAATAAAAAAATATCAAAAAAAATTGAAAAATTAAAAAAAAAAATATTTTTTTTTTCTAAATTTTCTTTTTAAAAAAATAATAAATAATTATGTTTTTTAATTTTTTAATAAGTTTAACCCCCCATAACTTTTTTGTTTACTTTCAAAAATAATAGGGGAATTTCCCTCATAGAATTTGATTTTTCCTGAAAATTTCAAGTTGATCGGATTAGTCGTTCTTGTGTTATCGTGTCTACAAAAATCGTGACAAGGACAGACGGTCAGACGGACAGACGAATAGGCAGATGGACAGACGGACATTTTCTAAGTTTCTTATTTTTTCATGAAACACATTTGTATCCAAGAATTTTTGTCTGCGCACTGTGAAAAGTATACACGGCACTCCTAAAGCCTGAATAGGCGCAATTCTGACCATGGATCATGGTAGAGGATGGTCTTGACATTAAAGAACTATTGACAGTGAAATCCTGAAAATTCGTTCTTGGTTTGGACTTTTTATATATTAAATAATGTTAAATATTCTTCTGCAGACATCATGGCAAGAACATCATTAATTTGCAAATTCTGTTTATAGATTTTTATAGTATTTTTCATGTTGATTCTAAATATGTTTAAAGCAAAGCTCAATTCTTAGTAGTTTTAAAGAAAAACACATTTAAATATTTTAAAATATTTTTTTGTCTTTATTAAATTTGTATAGGAAAATTATTAGAATACATGGAGGGCTTTATTTAGGCTTAAATTAAAGTTGGATTCTATCCTCTACCATGATCCATGGTCAGAATTGCGCTATATTTTTTTAAACCTATTCAGGCTTTAGGAGTGCCGTGTATAATAACCAAAATTCTATTTATAACAATCTAAACAATATATATATTAAAACTAATTAATTAAACATAATTAAACACCTAATTAGCTCGCCAAATACCTAAAACAATATTAGTTTTAATAAGTATGACTGCCCATTAAAGAAGCTTTCCCATTTTTCAACTCCGAACGTAAAACGGATTTTTTATTACTAGATTTACTTTTAGCAACCTCAAAACCCCAATACCAATTTAAAAAAATTAAATAAATTAGCGTCAATTTTTTTTTATAAATTATAATTAAATAAAAAAATAAATATAATTATATAGTTTGCTTCAAATCTTCCACATAGTCGGGAGACATGGTCCAGTAGATGAGAGACTTGACCATACATCATAAATACACTAATAAAATAAATAAAACATTATTATAAATTATTCTTTATTAGTGCAAGTAAAATTTTTTTAATATAAATAAAATACAAACAAAATATAGATATTCTTTGGTATAAAAGGAACAAGAAAAAATAGAGTTATTCTAATATATTAACATTCAGGGCAAATTAAATTTTCATGATCTTTTTTTGTTAAACCAACACAAATTTCGTGGGCATATCTCTTACAAGTAATGCATAGACCAAGTTGACTTTAAAGTCATCTTGGCATAGACCCATATCCATTTTTTCATCACTTCTGCATATAAAATAAAACTTTTTTTTTGTTTTTTTTTTTTTTTTCGTTTAGAAACTCTTTAAACAATAATTCGTCATCCCATGGACTGTCTGATTTATCGTTATAAACAATTTCTTCTTCCTTCTCTTCCTCAGTATCACTGTCACTAAATTGCAAAACTTTTATCTTAAAACATTTTTCTTTCTGTATTGCCTTTCTTCTTTTACATTTTCCCAATGTTTTCTTGGTAACTTGGGGATTATTTGGAATTACTTGGGGAAAATAGAATCTTCATTGTTTTTTTTTAATTTTTGTTTTGCCTGGTTGACGACCTCCTTTTCTTTTTTGTGTTGCAGCTTTGGGAAACGGTTTAGGGAACGTTCAAGTATTACATAACGCAAATTGTACCAAAATTCATACACTCCATACCCCGGTTCTCGCGTTATTATAGATTATAGAGATTTCATATTTTGGCTACCCTTCCTAATAGGGGGTGTGTTAGGGGGTATCAAAATATAAAATCTCTACATCCTTGAATATCGCGAGAACCGAGGTATGACATGTATGAATTTTGGTACTTTTGCGTTACGTAATACTTGAACGTTCCCTTAATGATTGCTGGGGAGAATCGAATTTGAGGAATTTGTAGCATTGACTATTTCATTAGGTATAGAAGAAGGAACTGATAAATGAATATGCACTGAACCATTTGAATTTAAACTAGAAGAAATATTCGAATTAAAAAGATAATTTTATGAAGAAGTGGATGGATGTGGTAAGGTATCAGCCAAATCATTTACCCGATTCATGTTATTTTCAATAGTTTCATTATTACCCTGATCTATATTATTTTGAATTTCTGCTTGCTTCCTATCTGTCACTGCAGAGCACATGAAATCGTCTTGAGTAAATATTTTTGGGTTGTATGGATGAATACCCGAATTTTTAAAACCACTAGCAATATTAGCTTGATTAAAGAACTGAGGAATAACTTCTTTAACAAAAGTTGGAATGTTGTATATTGTGATAGTTTTACCATGGTTCGATAACAGCCAGTTGGCCATAGCAGTATTAACTCTAGTCGTAAATGGTGAGTATAAGGAGATAAGATTGAAATTTATTGCTGCAATGTGGTGGTAAGGTTAGAAGTCTGATCCCATTATTCCTTGTATAGTCTATTGCCTCTATTGAAACGTGGCTCTCATGGTTATCAAGAATTAGAAGTTTCGGTTTTCTTTCGAAGAGTGAGTAAAGCTTAGCAGGGTAAGCAGGTAAAAAGTGCCCCAGCCCGATTTGAGCAAAAGGTAGCTCCCATAGAAGTCAGTTGATCCCAGACTTTCAGCCCCCAACGACCCTCAGGGGGGATCAGAATTATTTTTTTTTACTTCGACACGAATTATTTTTTTCTCGGCTCCTGCTAATCCGATTGACTTCAAATTTGGAACGCATAATAAGGACCATAAGGAGAGTCTATAAAAAATATATTATCGATTTGTGACTAGTCTAACCTATAAAAAAAATCACTTATTTTTCTTTTTTTTTTAATGGCCCAAAAGGCCCATTTTTGGCCGAACACACCCGCCATTTTTTTATGTTATGTATTCGTATTCGATCTAAAACATATCAAAAATTCAATTTTTTTCATGTGGTAGAACAGTTTAAAAAAACAAAAAAACTGCGTCAGATACGCATTTTTTCATGTACTTTTCTTTAAACTCATTTAAACTACAACGTAAAATATGAAACCAATTAGGGGCTGTCCATATATTGCGTAACGCAATTTTTCAAAATATTCAAATTCAAATATTCATAATCAATATCACACAGGGAAAAAATACTAGGTACCTCTTTTTACACTGAGTGTCACATATAACACTTATATTGTTTATGCACAGGTACAGAAAATAGTACACACATTGGTGTTCTGTGAGTACACATTCCGCGCGAAAATGTATCATCGCCGATGATTCATCGGCAATATCACGCAAGAACAGGGCCGTAAGATTTTTTTTAATATCAATGTCAACAGTTTTTTTACTGATTACAATATTATTTAAATATGCATAGTTTCGTCAATTTTTGTGTGAAAAATGGGATTTATGGGCCACTAAATAGTAATTTATGTTGAAATAAAAATACATCTGCCAAGCTTAGGAAATAAACATTAAATTTATTAAATCCCGTTACGTAAAGTTTACCTAGACCCCTCTCCCCCCTGTCACAAACTGTAACAATTTATCTGACTCCCTCCCCCCTAGGCGCGTTACGTTCTATATGGACAGCCCCTTAAGAATATTATTTGGAATAATCCAATTATTACACTATTCACAGCGCGTAGTGCTAGAATTTTATTATACGATAGTTTCGAATTTCCCCAAATCGCAAAAAAAAAAACACCACATACAAAAAATTCTTTGAAACAAATGTGTTTCATGGAAAAACAAGAATCTTTGAAAATGTCTCTCTGTTCGTCTGTCCGTTCATCTGTCCGTTCGATGTCACGTTTTTTTTAATAAGGACTATTTCTTATTATGCGTTCCAAATTTGAAGTCAATCGGATCAGCAGGAGCGGACAAAAAAATAATTCTTGTCGTAGTAAAAAAAAAATTCTGACCCCCCATGGGGGTCGTTGTGGGCTGAAAGTCTCGGAATCAACTGACCTCTATGGGAGCTACCTTTTGCACAAATACTCAGCTCAAATCGGGCTGGGCCACTTTTTACCTGCTTTAAGCAGGGTAATACCCTGCTAAGCTCTTTTACATAGTTTTGTAAAAATTTAATGAAACTCTTAGCTATCATCCATCCAAAAGGATATTAATCACCATCTGAACCCTCTGGAGCATTTGATACAAATATATCATTGTATTTAACTCTGGAAAATATAAAAAATGGCAGCAATGAATTACCAACTGCATTAATTGTAAAACAAACTATTATAAGCGTACCTCGTTCTGCCGATGTTACCTGACCAACTTGACGATGTGTTTTACTTGCTATAACCTTAGGACCCTCTTGAACAGTTGTACACCCTGTCTCATCACAATTATATATATATATTAAATGAAAATAAAGTTTAGTGCCTTGTAGACGGAAAACTATTAAAATCTATAAAGAAATTGCACTGCTCTACTACAGAATTTTCACAATCAATGAGAAAATCTCTACCAAAATGTCATATAGCTGCTATTTCACGCTTTTTGCGATCAGCAGAGCATATATTGGTATGCTGACTCACACAAGTAAAAAATCCAAAAAAAAAACAGAAAAAAAATCATGAAGCATCCAAAGTAGAATATTTATAAACCTTATAGTGTCCTCTAAATGATGTATATACATTTTTTTGAAAATGTTTGCGGTCTTGCTTAAAATTTAAAATTTAATTTAAATTCATATATTGCATATACAATATCTTACACTTATTTTTTTTTAGGGCTGTATTTTTTAAATTTTAAAATATAGTACAAATATGGGGTATTAAATCATAGAAAAGGTATTATCTCCATGTCCGGAAGCGTCAGGTAAAAAAATTTAAATTTTTGGAAAAAATTGAGATTTGATTTCTTTTGTACATTTTTAGGTTTAAAATAATTAAATAAACCTAAACAATAGAAAACTACTAAAATATTCAAATTTTTCAGTTTTTTAAATGGCATTTTTTTTATTTTATTTTTTTTAACAGCCTAATTTGAGGTTTAAAAAAAAACTTTTTCGGTCAATTATGTAATTTTTTATACTGAATTTGAATAAAAAACACTTCCATTCTATTTAAAGTTTTTAAATTACCCCCTCTCCAGCCTAAGGGTGTGGATGGAAAAAAAATCTGCTTTGATAAAAAAGTGTCCCCCTTGATATTGAAGCTTAGTACCAAATTTCAAAAACCTATCTTATACAGTTTCTGAGATATCGACTTTTAACCTTTTAAATGGCCCACCCGGTATGCAGTGTTCCACTTAAATTTAATTTTTTAAGCAAAACCGCAAACATTTTCAAAAAAATGTGTATACATCATTTAGAGGACACTATAAGGTTTATAAATATTCAACTTTCGACGCTTCATGATTCTTTTTCATTTTTTTGGAATTTTTTACCTGTGTGCGACTGTTGAAAATTTAAAATACTTATTAAAAATAAGTATAACTGTATCAAGAGCATACAAATTGGTGGCGCCATCTAATGTTTGCACAAAAGTACTACACATTAGATGTTGGCAGACCTGCAATCTGATAATAATTATCTAGTACCAAAACGGAAAATCAAATTATAAATGAAAATAAAGTTTAGTGCTCCAGCGAGAAACGACGCTTCTGCGCCTAACATATCAAAGCAACTGGCTTTGTGAAACTAATGTTAAACCTGTTGCGGGGAATACGTCTCTCAGGGCCACTTGCACCAATGATGGTTGAACTTTAAACTTGGATTAAATTGACGGTCAACCAATCAGAACGCAGCATTTTTAACTTAAACTCGGTTTAGTCGAGATAATCTCAGATCAAAAGTTGGTGCAAGTGGCCCTAATGCGCGAAATTGATGTAAAAGTTTACACTAAAATAATATTTACTTAACGTTTAGTACAAATACTTTGATATATACCGAAAAATATCGTTGTTGATTTAAAATTCAGAAAATGTTCAATCAGGTCTATTTACGTGCGTAAACAATATTGCTATTTTGGCGATATTGCGATTTCTCCCGTTAGATTAGACAGGGACAAAAGTTCTACCCAGAAAGGATAGAAGACATACATACACTCCCACTTCCACCCAACCAAACAAATTCTGTATTTGTTCTTTGTTGAACAAATACAATATTTACTTGGCTGGGCGAAAAGTGTAACTATATTATTTTTATTAAAGAAATTACTGGCGCCATCTAAGTTTTAGTAGAATTATCTTATTCTACAGATTTACATTAGCTATGTTCGTTCGTGCCGCTCAGTGCTACACTTTCCGGCCAACCAAATAAATACTGTATTTGTTGTATGAAAAACAAATAAAGTATTTATTTGGTTTGCTGGAAAGTGTAGCAAAAATGAGATAGAGATAGGGTAGACGTCTTTTGTTTCATAATTCTAGTTGTAGAGAGCTCCATTGGCAAAAATCGCATGCAATTTTGCCAATGGCAATAATAAATACCTGGTTGAACATTTTCTGTCTTCAACCACATGGTTGATGTACAGTCTCTGTTATATGGATGATGGGTATGGTACAATCCAGACAACGCCTGCCAACCGGGGAAAGAATAAATTGCTCGAGCTGGCCAATTATCAATAGAAAAGGCCAAAAACACAAATTGGAATTGGAAACATTTTCTGCATTTTAAATCAGCGCCGATATTTTTGGGTATATATCAAAGTATTTGTACTAAACGTTAAGTAAATATTATTTTAGTGTAAATTTTTACATCAATATGTTATAATATAAATGAGATACAGTGTAAAAAAATGTGTAAATTTACATGCTAAGTCAGAGGTAATATGTTGCCAAGCAGGTACACGTAAAATTTACGAGATTTAACTTGTAAATTACAAGTTGTAATTTTACAATTTTATAAGAATAGGTACTACGTATATGTACATGTAATATTCCTATAAAATTGTAAAATTACAACTTGTAATTTACAAGTTAAATCTCGTAAATTTTACGTGCCCCTGCTTGGCAACATATTATCTAATTTATCATGTAATTTACACATTTTTTTTGTAGTGTACGTCTGATTAGCTAAGTAATTACCGAGAAAATTGCAATTGCTTAGCAAATAAGACGTAACTAAATTTATTAAAATAGAAAAATTACATTAGTAATGTCCAAGGTAATGTCTCAATATACGTATTATCTGTTAAGGAATTGCGGTTTTCTCGACAATTACTTAGCTTATTAGACGTATATTGTATAATTTATAAAACATAATTATAATACGCAATCTAACGAGTATAGTTGGTTTAGATTTAGGTAAATAAATTCGACTCATTCACAAAAAATATATTTTTTAAAAATAAGAAATTTAGTAACACAGTAAACTCTCTATGGAGACAGATGTTTTCTGGCAGTTCCCGTTGTCTGTCGTCTTGCTAACTTAAGACCTAGATCTAGTGTCCCTATTATCGTTGGGTGTACTTATGCACATAAAAATTTTAGCCCAAACTGCCTACTTTCAATATTTTGGTAAAACATGCATGTATTAGCATCAGCTGATTGTCGCCATCTTTATTAATCATCCTTCCTCAAAAAACTACAACGTTGCTGTATTATTAAATAATATGAATCTACAATTTTAATAGTGTATTTAATATAACGTTATAGTGTTTTAGAATAATCGTAAAAATGGTATTATATAACACTCAAAATTTTAGTAAAATTTTAAAATAGTTATATTTTCATCAAATGATTTGGAGGCTGAAAACGAATATTAAGTTTTGAAAAGGAACCACTGCCAGAGAATATATATTGAAGAATAAGCGGCTGGATGAATATAATTTCAAAAGAAAATGAATAATGTAAACTTCATACCTATTATTTGGAATATTTAAAACAAAATTAATGGAGAGCCCCTAGCACAAGCCAAAAGCTTATTTCCCTGATAACACACTTCATCCTAAGAAGGTTTTTTAATCGTTCCCTTGAAAAGGTTCTTAGCATAATGCTGTAAACATGCTAAGGATGTTCTTAAAAGGTGCACTGCTGTAGTAGCAGAAATGCTTCTACTCTAAAAATTCTTAGCATGGTTAGAGTATTTTGCTAAGGATATTCCCAAAACATATTCTTAAAATATTCTAATGGGAGTATTTTTAGAATAATGCTATAGTACACATGCTAAGCATGATTAGAGTATTTTGCTAAGAATATTCCCAAATACATATTCTTAAAATATTCTAATGGGAATGTTTTTAGAATAGTAATATGGCGTTTATATTATTTTAATTTTATTAGGTTAGAATTACAAATATTCTTAAAATTACTGTTAATAACATAAGTTTTATCCTTAAGTAGTCGAAATGGATGTATTTTTAGACATAAAGTGATTTTATATAGTTTTAGATAAAAAATTAAAATTATTATTTTTTGAAATGATAATTTTTTGCTATTTTTTTCTCTAAATATTGGATTTTTGTGTGGCGCAGGATTTTTATGTCTGGTAAAAAGTTTGCTTTCACAGTAAAACTGCATATCGCATATGAATCTTACCTGATGGATGCTATATCTAAAGATTTTCATATACTTTAATTATTAGGTTTATCACAAAGACGTAAAAATTTTCGCCATGTCCAAATTTATGATATCAATCCATAAAAAGGATCGAGTATCATAAAATATATTTGAAAGAAAGAGAACAACTACATTAATGTAGAAATCTGAAACGCCTACCTACTTTGTTTGCGCATGTGCAATATTCAATATTATTACTTAAATGCATCAAATAAGAATATTTTAAGAAGCATGCCAAGAATATTCTTAAAAGTACATGTACCTACTTCTAAGAACATTCTTAACATGCTTCTTAAAACATTCTTATTTGATACAGAAGCTTATAAGAAGCTTCTTATGAACTCCCAGAATGATTAAAATGGTATCCTTTGCATTTCTTTAATCGTTCTTAGAATATCCTAAGCAAAATAGATATGCTTCTAAGAAGCATGCCGTCCTTCCGGCTGTTTATTTTAAGAATCTTCTTAGAAGGCTTTTGTGCTATCAGGGTTGGGGCTCTCCATGACACTGTAATTAAATAAATAATAATAAATAAATAAATAAATAAATAAAATATACCTCAAACCTGTTACAACAAAGTTTGGTTGTACTATTTTTAGATTTTTCTATAAGTGTGGGCACCCTAATGTACATCCTATGCATAGGATGAGATACATGTATCCCAAAAGCCATAAGACATAAGGTCCTGAAATGTTGCATATGCAGGTTATCTTTACCCCAAAAAAACTGTATAAGTATACCAAAGAGTGTCCCTCTCTTAGGGGTTGGCTAGACCTCCGAGTTATATTTAAATTTTGCAAGAAATTAATTTTTGCTTTAAACAAATGTATGATTATAAGTGCCTATTCACATGCTCTCAGAAGAACCTAATATATAACAATGCGATGCTGTGATTGGCTTCATGTGCCTCTATGTATCTTGTAAACCAATCACGGCACCGCATTCTTATATTTTATGTTCTTATGCAAGCTTCTGGATAGGCCTTAAGTCCACATCTTTTTTCTCGGATTGTGTACCCGTTGCACCGTTGTGTGCAACCCCCAATTTTTGTTCATTTCTCTTATAACATTTTAACTATGAGATAAAAAAGCTTAAATTTTGTAGGAAAGGGCTCCTACCCATTAATTTTTCGACGGGTTTAATCTAGTACTGTTATAATGGTACATGTCTTGCAATAAAAATTGATGCAATGTATTTACGATTTTCATTTGCCAATTTTAACACTTGGAGACTGGAGAGATCAAATATTTATTTACAATGTCGGACTGGCAGCCGGAGGCTTGTGAGATGGGGAGCCCCGTGAGATTTTTCTCACAATCTCACCCGTCCAGTCCCACGCTGTTTATTTATATGTTATAATATTTCTATTTATTTTATTATATTAAATTTTATTGACAAATGTATTATTAGTATAGTTAAAAGAGTATTTATTTAGAGTAACATCAATAAATTTATCCCATTTATCCTGCCATATTTGTAAAACTTTATCCTTTTCCTCCTGATCCATGGCTGCATATTTTATAGAATTGATAGCCAACTGTTTTAAGAGTTTTAAATCATCTGTTTTACTCGAAAAAGCCATAAAAGCTACATACCAATCATAACTTAAAGCTTTAGTGCCCCATAAACTAGGGTCATCACAACAGATAACCATAGGAACATTTGTTGCAATGAAACTTGAGGCAGGATGATTACGATTATCATCTACCAGTCTTGATACCTGATTTGCTATTGGGTTAACTTCAATAGCAATATTCTTCTCCTTAATCATATCAAAGACTTTCGGGTGTTTCAATAAAGCATAACCATGACCGATTCTTGTTGAATTAAGTAACACTGCATCGACGAGATTAAAATCTGTAGATTCTCCATTCCAGTCTGTCTCTCCTGCATGAAAGAAAAACTTTGTATTACCCTTCATTTCTAACAGTTCATTTATAAAATTAAATAAAGGCATTCCAATATCTTCCTGTCCCACCAAATCAAATCCTACTACAAACTCCGGGTAAGCTGCTTTAATTTTATTGAAGATTTTTATATAATTTGTTATATTTTTTACATATCTAGAAGGAGCAAAAATAAACCTTGCATCGTAAAAATCAGGATAATCATGTTTAAACTGTTTAAGAGTATCAACGTATAAACCCACTACATCTACTGGGCCATATATCGATTCATCTAAATCATATACTGGCGGTAATGTACCTCTAAATTCAACATACATTACATTGTCCTCGTAATGTTCTTTTAAAACCTGATAGAAATATTCTTGAAATACAGGTTTATAACAAATCAAACTCTCTAAAGTAGTAAACTTTTTTATAGCTGATTTCCATACAAAATTTATATTAGGATATATAGTTTCTGGATTTTTAACGGTCAAAGTCAGTTGAGATTTTAGGAAATCGTCATAAGTCGAGTTATCTTTTCTCAGTGAAGAAACAAGCTTCCAGTCGCAAGTTTTGTCACTAGATGGATCTTTAAAAAATTTGAAGATCACATTTCCGATTTTTTTGTCGAGGCAGATGTATAAATTTTCTTTGAACGTTAAACTAAAAACATACTCTTCGCTTGCAATGGCAATATCATGTGAGTGTAATGATGATCCTTTTGCTAAATCTTTAATAAATTTAAAGATTGGAGATTTTTCTATGCCTAAAATAAAAAAAAATATTAAATACAAATAAATATTTTAGTTCCCCCATAGGGCCCATGGTATTTTACTTTAAAACTATTAAAATTTAATAATAATTTATTTATTAAAAAATTGACCATGTATTCTATTGCTTTCCATTAATTTTGAAAAAAATAGTTAAAATATTTTTATTCCTCAGACCTCAAAAAATTATATTTTTATCACGTAATTTTTCTGGTTTGTAATAAAACTCGGATTTTTTGGCAGGTTTTAATGCCTCACCTTGTTTTATGGCTAACGTTTCTCCCCTGTTTGGGGGCTTTATCAAAGCTAAAAGATAACAACTATTGTTAATAATAATAATAATGATAACGTATAACAAAAATATTTTTTGACTGTATTGAATCCCATTTTCAGGTAAAATATGTAAATTTCTTACCTAAAATTGTGTGAGCGTAGTCACTAATGAGATGAAACGGGGGGTGGAATACTTACCTGTTGACCGATGTTACCACAAAGAATTGACTAATGTTGGGTTCGACCCACAAAATAAACATGTTACATGTTTTTTACTGCGAACAACGCTTTTAACCTACAAATTTTCGACATGGTGTCAACCAATTTTTATATTTTAATGTAATATTTATTTTTATGTTTGTAAAAGGTTTCTTGTCCATAATATGTTCAATTTAATACGCTCACACAATTTTAGGTAAGAAATTTACATATTTTACCTGAAAATGGGATTCAATACAGTAAAAAATATTTTTGTTATATGTTATCATTATTATTATTATTATTAACAATAGTTTTTATCTTTTAGCTTTGATAAAGCCCCCAAAGAGGGGAGAAACATTAGCGACAAAACAAAGTGACGCATTAAAACCTGCCAAAAAATCCGTGTTTTATTACAAACCAGAAAAATTACATTCGAAGTTTGGCAACCTATATGGTATTTACCTACAATATTTTTATCATAGTAATCAAAATATCACATTGGTTTTATTTACCTTGGTGACATTCACGAAATATTTCGCTAACGCAGACAAACATACAAATACATTAATTACACAGGCCCACTATATTTTTCTTACGTATCTTTGTGTGCTAAAAACAAATTTGGCAGTAAAAAAGCTTGCTGACCCCGTAACTATTTCAAAAATGTGCAATAAAGAATACTGAACGAGCTATCCAGATCTTAAAAGTACTCTAGCACGTAAACTATTCAATTTTGGGAGTTGTGCCCGAGACACATTTGATCAGATAGTCGAGAACCATAACATATCCAAAATTTAGCCAAATCGGTCCAGTATATTGCAACAGGGTTTTTCATAAGAATTTTAGGGAACCATAACTAATCCAAAATTAGAATTAGAATTAGAATTATTTATTTGGTGATATACAAGAAAATGTATTTACACAAAAGTCAAGAAAACAAAAATATTTAACTTATCAACACTTAATGACACTTAAATATCATAAAAATATCACAAAAATCATAACAATTATGAATTACATTTACATTTTAAAACTATAACATAAAAAAAAAGAGTAAAAAATAAATGATGTGAAAATGAGGTAAAAAAATGTGCAAATAAATATATATATATATATATCAAAATTTATAATTTTTAGAGTTATTAAGAAAAAGGCCTTTGATAAAAGAAATTCCTTTACTGAACACTTGAACTTTTTTAGTGGAAGACTGCGACAGACAAGTGGTATTTTGTTAAAAAATTTGAAACACAAGTTGTTTAGACCATTTTGCGACTTACTTAAGCGATAAAAATTTGGACGAAGATCTTGTTTAAAACGACAGTCATATCCATGGATGTCCCCACCCCAGGACAAGGCCGTATCCAGGGGAGGGGGGGGCGGTTGCATTTAAACTTTAAATAGTGACACTTTTAAAATTAAATTAGACTATAAAATTTCTAAAAAAAATCGCCTACCGCGCTATAGCTTTTTTACTCCGCCAGAACGATAAGGACACAAAGCGAAGCAAATATGCAGGCTCTTTTCCAAGTGGACCATACACCTTCAAATTCGTAAAATTTTTTGCCTGCGGCGATAGAGTTTTTTTTGCATTTAAACTTTAAATACACTTTTAAAATTAAAATAGACTATAACATTTCTAAAAAGATTCGCCTGCGGCGCTATAGCTTTTTTACTCCCCCAGAACGATAAGGGCACAAAGTGAAACAAATATGCATGCTCTTTTCCAAGTGGACCATACAGATTCAAATTCGTAAAAAATTTCGCCTGCGGCGCTAAAGTTTTCTTGCATTTAAACTTTAAATAGTAACACTTTTAAAATTAAAATAGACTAAAAAATTTCTAAAAAAATTCGCCTACCGCGCTATAGTTTTTTTACTCCCCCAGAACGATAAAGGCACAAAGCGAAGCAAATATGCAGGCTCTTTTCCAAGTGGACCATACAACTTCAAATTCGTAAAAATTTTCGCCTGCGGCTCTAGAGTTTTCTTGCATTTAAAATTTAAATAGACTATAAAATTTCTAAAAAAATCGCCTGACTGCAGTGATATAGCTTTTTGCTCCCCCTGAATGATAAGGGCACAAAGCGAAGCAAATATACAGGCTCTTTTCCAAGTGGACCCTACAGCTTGAAAGTCGTAAAAATTTTCGCCTGCGGTCCTACAGTTTTCTTGCATTTAAGCTTTAAATAGTAATACTTCGAAAATTCAAATAGGCTATAAAATTTATAAAAAAAGTCGCCTGCGGCGCTATAGCTTTTATACGTTCTTTTTTATTACAGTTCATAAAACCTAAGCTTGAAATTTGTCAATATTTTCGCCTATGGCGCTAGAACTTATACCACTGTTTTCAAATTTAAATAGACCAGACAGTTGTAAAATTTATTACCTGCGGTGCTAGGGCTTTCTTAATTTTTTTTATTTGAATTTTTAAAACTTGAGTTTTACTACATTGAATTAAAAAAGGCAGGAAATTAACAGAAGTAAAAAAAAACATGAACAAAATTTCTCCAGCGGCGCAATTTTCATTCTTTTCAAGATTTAGGGAAAAAATGTTTTGCCCCCCCCCCCCCCCCGAAAAAAAATCCTGGATACGCCCTTGCCCCTGGAGGTGCTGGATTGGACAGAATGGGCAGGAGGCAGTGATAAATGTAGAGAGAAGAAAAAGTGAGAATGTTAAGTTCAATAAATATTTCGCTAACGCAGACAAACATACAAATACATTAATTACACAGGCCCACTATATTTTTCTTACGTATCTTTGTGTGCTAAAAACAAATTTGGCAGTAAAAAAGCTTGCTGACCCCGTAACTATTTCAAAAATGTGCAATAAAGAATACTGAACGAGCTATCCAGATCTTAAAAGTACTCTAGCACGTAAACTATTCAATTTTGGGAGTTGTGCCCGAGACACATTTGATCAGATAGTCGAGAACCATAACATATCCAAAATTTAGCCAAATCGGTCCAGTATATTGCAACAGGGTTTTTCATAAGAATTTTAGGGAACCATAACTAATCCAAAATTAGAATTAGAATTAGAATTATTTATTTGGTGATATACAAGAAAATGTATTTACACAAAAGTCAAGAAAACAAAAATATTTAACTTATCAACACTTAATGACACTTAAATATCATAAAAATATCACAAAAATCATAACAATTATGAATTACATTTACATTTTAAAACTATAACATAAAAAAAAAGAGTAAAAAATAAATGATGTGAAAATGAGGTAAAAAAATGTGCAAATAAATATATATATATATATATCAAAATTTATAATTTTTAGAGTTATTAAGAAAAAGGCCTTTGATAAAAGAAATTCCTTTACTGAACACTTGAACTTTTTTAGTGGAAGACTGCGACAGACAAGTGGTATTTTGTTAAAAAATTTGAAACACAAGTTGTTTAGACCATTTTGCGACTTACTTAAGCGATAAAAATTTGGACGAAGATCTTGTTTAAAACGACAGTCATATCCATGGATGTCCCCACCCCAGGACAAGGCCGTATCCAGGGGAGGGGGGGGGCGGTTGCATTTAAACTTTAAATAGTGACACTTTTAAAATTAAATTAGACTATAAAATTTCTAAAAAAAATCGCCTACCGCGCTATAGCTTTTTTACTCCGCCAGAACGATAAGGACACAAAGCGAAGCAAATATGCAGGCTCTTTTCCAAGTGGACCATACACCTTCAAATTCGTAAAATTTTTTGCCTGCGGCGATAGAGTTTTTTTTGCATTTAAACTTTAAATACACTTTTAAAATTAAAATAGACTATAACATTTCTAAAAAGATTCGCCTGCGGCGCTATAGCTTTTTTACTCCCCCAGAACGATAAGGGCACAAAGTGAAACAAATATGCATGCTCTTTTCCAAGTGGACCATACAGATTCAAATTCGTAAAAAATTTCGCCTGCGGCGCTAAAGTTTTCTTGCATTTAAACTTTAAATAGTAACACTTTTAAAATTAAAATAGACTAAAAAATTTCTAAAAAAATTCGCCTACCGCGCTATAGTTTTTTTACTCCCCCAGAACGATAAAGGCACAAAGCGAAGCAAATATGCAGGCTCTTTTCCAAGTGGACCATACAACTTCAAATTCGTAAAAATTTTCGCCTGCGGCTCTAGAGTTTTCTTGCATTTAAAATTTAAATAGACTATAAAATTTCTAAAAAAATCGCCTGACTGCAGTGATATAGCTTTTTGCTCCCCCTGAATGATAAGGGCACAAAGCGAAGCAAATATACAGGCTCTTTTCCAAGTGGACCCTACAGCTTGAAAGTCGTAAAAATTTTCGCCTGCGGTCCTACAGTTTTCTTGCATTTAAGCTTTAAATAGTAATACTTCGAAAATTCAAATAGGCTATAAAATTTATAAAAAAAGTCGCCTGCGGCGCTATAGCTTTTATACGTTCTTTTTTATTACAGTTCATAAAACCTAAGCTTGAAATTTGTCAATATTTTCGCCTATGGCGCTAGAACTTATACCACTGTTTTCAAATTTAAATAGACCAGACAGTTGTAAAATTTATTACCTGCGGTGCTAGGGCTTTCTTAATTTTTTTTATTTGAATTTTTAAAACTTGAGTTTTACTACATTGAATTAAAAAAGGCAGGAAATTAACAGAAGTAAAAAAAAACATGAACAAAATTTCTCCAGCGGCGCAATTTTCATTCTTTTCAAGATTTAGGGAAAAAATGTTTTGCCCCCCCCCCCCCCGAAAAAAAATCCTGGATACGCCCTTGCCCCTGGAGGTGCTGGATTGGACAGAATGGGCAGGAGGCAGTGATAAATGTAGAGAGAAGAAAAAGTGAGAATGTTAAGTTCAATAAATTTCTCTCTACATTCATCTCTGTATCCCAACAATCCTCACAGCCCTCCTTTGCATGCTAAATAGTTTGTCGCTGCTCGAGCCGTCACCCCAAATTGCTATACCATAGCTCAAAATGGACTGGAAAAGATCGAAATATGCTCTTCGTAATACTTTAGGTGATCTTTTAGGCTTCGAGGGCAAAAAGCTTGTTTGGCCAATTTAGATGTAAGTTGATCTATATGAGGTTTCCAGTTCAAATTCATTCAAATTTAAGTAAAACCAGTTTTAAATAAGAAGAGAACGAGGTACTTTAGGGGTCACCAAGCTTTTTTATTGTCAAATTTGTTTTCAGAGCACAAAAATACGTAAAAACCAAAGTCAGGTATTTTTAAAAGTATTAAAATTAGTGCATTGTATTTCAAACGTTTACATATATTTTTTCTTTGGCTACGATGTTTCTTAATAATTTTATTGCATTTTTATTTAGTGGCTCAAGTCCACACTTAACCCTTAGGCAACGTTCAAGTATTACGTAATGCAAATTGTACCAAAATTCATACACTTCATACCTCGGTTTTCGCATTATTCAAGGCAGTAGAGATTTCATATTTTGGCTAACCCCCTAATAGGGGGTGTGTTAGGGGGGGGTAGTCAAAGTCACTTAGTCACTACAAAAATCTACCTTACCGGCACACTAGAATGTAGTGAAAATTGAATGAATGTCAAAATCTAACGTTAGATAATCGTTGACTGAATAACGTTAGATGAATGTTGGAATTTAACGTTGGATAAACGTTAACTGAATGTTGGATGCCTAACGTTAGGCACCAAACGTCAGATAAACGTTACTAAAACGTTATGCGCTAACGTGAGGCATCTAACTTTATTTTCCATCAGGGTAGTCGCTCCCTATAATTATAGTAATATAAGTAGGTATAATTAAAATAAAATATTTTAAAAAACCTATACAATTCATTAAATTAAATTAAATTATATAAAAAATTATTATAAATTCTGAAATCTAGAAACTGAAAAAAAAAAAACGTGGAAACTATAAAATTATAAAAATCTTAGAAACAGGATCCTGTAGAATAAAAAATATATTTTGAATTTTTGTTTCAAAATTAATGGCGAGCAATGCAATACATTTTCCAAGGTAATCATTAGTTTATTAATGCATATAAAAAATACCTACCTGCTTTAGCCCGAAAAAAATGCTGTGCGACCAAAAACTTTTCAGGGTGAAGAAATCCTTCATTCAATTCCTGCAATTTGTAGTTCATCAATATCTTGTTTACTTCTATCTCTTTTTCATTCAGGACCAAATCGGCGCCAATTCTCAACTCCTGCTCAGATTTTACTAATTTTTCTCTATCACTAAAATAATCACAGTTAGCTGTTGTGAACAAAAATATATTCATCACTAAAAACAAAAGAAAACGAGCGGCCTCCATGTTAATCAAACGTTTGAGATATTAATTCGTATAGAATACGTGGCTGTGATTGTGATTAGTAATCACTAAGTAGAACACTCAGTTATATCTTGCTATTTATTACCAAATGTAGGTTTACTATATTTACAGCGCAACAAATAATTTTTGAGAAAAAAATATCAGTAGCGGAGCAGAAAAACAAATATAAGTGCTATTCAGTCTATAGTATAGACGCACTGCTGGTCCGTGTTGTTTTCGCGTTAACATAATTTGATATAACTTGCATCAATAACTAATGTTTTGATAAAAGCCAAAATTGAATTTCTTGGAATCTGGTTAAGTTAGAGCCATTTGCAGCACCCGGTTAGTACACCAACCTTCCAGGAAGGTTTCTCAAACATAACATCGGTTATATTACAAAATTTCAGGAACATTGCATATAGATGTCGTTACATTCCTGCAAGCTATTTGGAAATTTAAAATTTCCGCTGTGTGTTACGTTCCAAAAATATAACAATGTTAGGTCCTATAAATGTTTTTAAAAACAGAACGGAAATGTTAATGCGTAAATAAATCCAAGTTAAAATTCTTAATTATACCTAACCACAATTTTACCTTAATATTAGGGGACAGTGGTGCGCAAAAGTCCAAACTTGATATGATTGGCACATGAATCTTACAGAAATTTTTAAGTGGCAAAAAAGCCTTACATAACAGACTTTTAACGAGTATTATTAAAATTTAAGTAGCTTTTACCATAATCACAAAAAAATGTAAAAGTACAGAAGTGCATTTGTGGACAATTGCCCACCCCCTGGGGCAATGGTCCGCACTCCTTGGGGAATTATGCACAAAAGATAAAAAAAGAAAATAATGCAAAAATATTTATTAAACACAATATATTTTAAAATTAAAAAATTATTATGTCTACTCCAAAATTTTTTATTGAAGCATTTTATTTATAAAAAATAGCTACAATTGTTTCGACCCTTGAATTTAGTGTCATCTTCAGGCTAGAAGTACCAAAACATGTAAGGAAATTACCTAATTACAAATTGGTTAAGCTTACCTAAAATAGTCAAAAAATTAAAAACAAACAACACGGACTACATTATAAACATACACACAGCTTATTGATAAAAATTTTTAAAAATAAGTTTAGGTACAGACATCTATTGGACATTTAAATAAATTACTTAAAATTTGTTAAAATAATAAAAAGATTTTTAGTATTGATATCTACAGATAAGAGGAATTGGTTAATTAAGAATGAAATCGAACGTATAGATGGCCTAGTTTAAAAACAACTTAAATAAATTAATTTAAATATTAAAAAATAATTCTATGAATTACTATTTATTTAACAGGGGTTTGAGGAAAGGGCATAGCCCAATAAGATGGTGAAAAGTCCCCCCTCTGGGATTTTCACCGGACATAGGGCATTCGATTCGGTATCAAAAAAGACCAAGCCCCCTAAATTTTCAGCCCGCCAGGGAGCCTCTAGCGGCCGCTAGCGCAAAAAAAAAAAACACTTTTTAGTATTTTTGAGATAACTCGGGCTCAAAATAATATTTTTACATGCAGTTTGCGGCATTCGGACGGGCTTTCAATGGAGTATATGTGTGATTTTTTTTAGATTTTTTGGCTTCATAACCAAAAAATGGCGGCCATTTCAATATTTGCAACGTGATTTTCAGGACAGCACAAAATTGAAAAATGGCATTTCATAACATTTTTCATTACCTTTCAGATAGTATATTGCGAATAAATTTTTAAGTGGTGCAAAAGGTCAAAAAAACGGCAAATATCCGATTTTGGACATTTTCGACCGATTTTGACCGATTGCTGATCTTCTCGCGACGTTTTTGTGGGCAATAAGTCACTATCATGATAGTGACTCATTGATATCAAGTGCCTAAGACACTCAAACCCAAGTTTTAGTCCCTCAGGATTCCTGAGTCAGGACAGCTGCTCCTCGAAAACAGACAACTAAAATCGTTTTAGCACCGTCAAAAACCCCCAAGTCCCACTTTCCGGCCTTCACAATTTTTCCATTATGATCCGTTCAGTCCGAAACCCACATTTCGACTTCATTTCTCACCGTCCAGAACATTTAATCAAGCAAGTAATTCCAGGAACAGCATAAGCGTCCTGAAAACCTCCCAGCCCTTGATATGATCCACCTCTATTTCCTTATATTCCTGGGATAGATAAAGACCGTTTCTAAAGGATAGGCATGTACTTATACTCCAACTAAATAATTTTTTCAACGTGTTTGTTTAATAATTTTTATTTATTAGTATACTAATTAATCTTTTATGTACAAATTCTAAAATTCTATTCAGTCTCTTCGAAAATGTTATAATTATCTTAGAAAATGTTATTCATCGTCCTCTGAATCATCGTGATGCACACCACGACATTATCGTCCAAGAAGTATTTTGTTAAAATTTCGGCTGGTCTTACAATTCTATTTTCATATCGTCCGTTGGATAGATAATAAATAATTGCGGCCACATGAGCGCAGCATCCTACTGTCCGATTCCCATTCGCACAATCACAACAGTACCTCAATATACCTCCAGGTCAAATTGAAAACAGACATCGGAAATCGTTTTAGCACCATCAAAAATTCCCACTTCCTGGCCCTCGCAATTTTTCCATCATATCGGACTCAGAGTGTTATCAATTATCTTATTAACAAAATCCTTTTCTTGCCTCATGCTCACCTTGCGCGTAAAGAAGTTTTGTAGCCTTCAACAGCAATAGCGCGCCCGGACACGATTTTGCAGTTCAGGTAACTGCCGTGTGCCGGCAAAGAACCTACACCGCGCAGTTTGTTACTACTGCTTTCTATGTAAATGTCCGAAAACCTACCTTGAAAAAATGATTTGTTTGTTGTTTAAATGGTAAATAAACTATAACAAAACAAAGCAACGAAACTTGTTTCTTCCGCTCTGGAGTGCCAGCAATGATTCTAAGAAGTTTTTGATGGGGCTAAAACGATTTCTGAGGTCTGTTTTCAATTTGACCTGGAGGTATATTGAGGTACTGTTGTGATTGTGTGAATGGGAATCGGACAGTAGGATGCTGCGCTCATGTGGCCGCAATTATTTATTATCTATCCAACGGACGATATGAAGATAGAATTGTAAGACCAGCCGAAATTTTAACAAAATATTTCTTAGACGATAATGTCGTGGCGTGCATCAACGATGATTCAGAGGACGATGAATAACATTTTCTAAGATAATTATAACATTTTTGAAGAGACTGAATAGAATTCTAGAATTTGTATATAAGAGATTAATTGCAAGTATACTAATAAATAAAATTTATTAAACAAACATGTTGACAAAATTATTTAGTTGGAGTATAAGTACATGCCTATCCTTTAGAATCGGTCTTTATCTATCTCAGGAATATAAGGAAATAGAGGTGGATCATATCAAGGGCTGGGGGGTTTTCAGGACGCTGATGCTGTTCCTGGCATTACTTGCTTGATTAAATGTTCTGGACGGTGAGAAATGAAGTCGACATGTGGGTTTCGGACGGAACGGATCATAATGGAAAAATTGTGAAGGCCGGAAAGTGGGACTTGGGGGTTTTTAACGGTGATAAAACGATTTTAGTGGTCTGTTTTCGAGGAGCAGCTTTCCTGACTCAGGAATCCTGAGGGACTAAAACTTGGATTTAAGTATCTTAGGGACTTGATAGTGACTCATTGCCCACAAAAACGTCGCGAGAAGATCAGCAAAAAATCCAAAAAAAATCACACATATACTCCATTGAAAGCCCGTTAGAATGCCGCAAACTGCATGTAAAAATATTATTTTGAGCCCGAGTTATCTCAAAAATACTAAAAAGTGTTTTTTTTTGCGCTAGCGGCCGCTAGAGGCGCCCTGGCGGGCTGAAAATTTGGGGGACTTGGTCTTTTTTGTTACCGAATCAAATGCCCTATGTCCGGTGAAAATCCCAGAGGGGGGACTTTTCACCATCTTATTGGGCTATGCCCTTTGGATTGGAGTTTAGGATATTATGGAATATACGTAGATGTTGGAACTCTGTTTGTAGACCAGGCGGTATCTGTTTTAAAACACCCATGTTTGGGTAAATCGTATACCATTCGATATTTTTGGATGAATGGGTCCAGAATATCACTAAAAATGATAATTTCACTATGCGCATAAAATCAACCCAGTGCGTAACTTTTTATATAACAAAATGTTGCAAAATCTAGAAAATTTTGTTTTTTCTCCTTTTCGTACAAATATCTTTGGAACTGTTCATTTCAGACAAATATTAAAAAGGAAAAAAAGTTTTGCAATTGAATTTTATATATAATGAAATTGGTTGCAAATCGAAAAAATAATTATTATTATTGAAAAAATAGTAAAAATCACAAAAAAGGGTTAGAAAAATCGAGTTATTTAGGGATTTTTTTTTCGGATACTTAAAGTATACGTAGGACCTTCAAAATTGGCACAAAAAAATTTCATAGTGTGCTAAATCATCACACCAAATTTTATCAAAATCGGTCTGATAGTTTTTGCACAATAATTTTGCATACCGGATTAAAAAAAAAAAAGGCAAATTTTCAAAATCATACAAAATTGAACATAAAGCCCTTAGATACTTGAATTTAAACACGTATAGAAGAGAGCTTAAACTTTCAAGTAATGTTTGAAAAATTAAAATCCGTTAGTTAGGAGAGCCTACGCAGCTGTTTAAACATTTACCGAATTTTTGCGCAATTAGAATAACTTTATGAATTTTAGATGAATTTGTTTTTTTTATGTATATTGAAAGTACTTAAAAAGACGCTTCCTTTAAAAAAATTATGATGATTCGTTCATTAGTTTCGAAGTTATGATCGTTTAAATTTGACCGCCATTTACACTGAAACTACAAGGGCATAAGGGCTGTTTTTTCGACAACTAACTTTGTTATTCCGAGTACTTACCAGAAATTAATTTGCAATACTTACGATCATGTGCGACCTTATTAAAATGTTAATTAAAAAAACTCAAGTTCGCGTGAAATCGACGAAAAGTGTACGAGAGGTTGCTCCGTCCGACTAGAAATTGAAATCGCGAGTTCTAATGGCAACAAAAAGAAGATATCGATTAGCAGTTTTTTCATATCGTTTCTTATTGTAATTTTATAGTTCTTTTATAAATAAGTTAATTATTATTGTATGTAAGCACTTATATAAAAGATATTTTAAAATTGCTCAAAAAAAGTTATAAACAATTTTTTCCTAAAATACATTGTATTCGAGATATTAGCGTTTAAATCAGTAAAATGTTTTTTTAGCATAACTTAATTCTAAAACGATTAAAAAAAATGTATTTCAAATAAAAGCCTTTTTTCTATTTTGCGACTCTTATAATCTCATAATCATACGCATTTTGCGTGTTCTTATAGGCCCATAAGAGGTTTTTATTTTTTTTTCTGTTGGGTTGGCAACAAACAAAAGCCTACCTCTTGACGTTTTGCGTGCAAATGTCAATGTAGATTTAAAAATTTAATTTTTTACAAAATTTTGTGTTTGGGTTATTTTTTACCGTGTTAAAATTGTTGACTGGTTAATTGCAGTGAAAAAAAGAAGAGATGACTGTAAAATATATCAAAATATCATTTGTTCTTAGAATTTTAAAAATAGTGTAAACTGTAATGCCAACCCAAAACAAAAATCCCTAAATCAGTCATCAATTTAAATGTAAGTTTTTTAAATTTTAGAGCAAAATAGAAAATATTGTATAAAGCACTCGTTTCATAACACGTTTTTAGAGCACTAGTACTTTAGCACTAAACTTGTACTCGTAGGCTAAAAACGTTAGTTATGAAACTAGTACTTTAATATACTATTTTAAACCCTATAAAAATGCTATATACAGTTTTTTTTGCGTCAGGTGTCCAATGGACACTGTCCATCTCTCGCTAGGTTTCAGTTTCAAGTCAAATGGCGGTTAAATTTGAACGATCATAAGTTCGAAACTAATGAACGAATCATCATATTTTTTTTTAAGAAAGCGTCTTTTCGAGTACTTTCAATATATATTAAAAAAGAACAAATTCATTGAAAATTCATAAAGTTATTCTAATTGTTTATAAGCGCAAAACTTCGATAAATGTTTAAACAAGTGCCTAGGCTCTCCTAATTAACGGATTTTAATTTCTCAAAAATTATTTGAAAGTTTGAACTATCTTCTATATGTGTTTAAATTTTCAAGTATCTAAGGGCTTTATGTTCAATTTTGTATGATTTTGAAAATTTTATTTTATTTTTTTTTTAATCCGGATTGCAAAATTATTGTGCAAAAACTATCAGACCGATTTTGATGAAATTTGGTGACCAAAATTTTAAAAATCGTTAGAGCCGTTTTTGAAAAAAATGTGTTTTTTAGAAAATATCTCTGATATTTCACGCTAACATACCTCGATGTCTCGGATTTTGACCAAACTTGGCATACCACTATGGTACCTCCATCCATTTTTTTTTTCAAAACGGTCCATCCGTTCACTATACTGGGTGTCCCACCAAGTTCTTGAAATAGCTTATCTCCGTTATTTGAAAAGGTATTAAAATTTGCAAAAAATAGCATTAAATCAAAGCCAAAGATTTTACTGACTTATTCAAAACCGCCCCTTGCTTACCCACTCCCTTGAAACTACCCGCAACTTCTGTTTTTCAAATAGCACCCCCTAATTCTTATTAAAGACTATAAAAGTGCACTTTATTCTGAATTCAACCATTTATTATAAGTGGTATCTTAGATTTTAAGGGGCTCTAAATAACAATTATTATTTATTAATAGAAGGGTGGCATTTAAAACAAAATTGCGGGTAGTCCAGGAGAGTGGGTTGTTATGAGTTGGTTTTGAATATATTAATCAATTTTTTTTTGGGTACAATTTAAGGTAAGTTTTTGGAAATTTTTCTGGTTAAATTTAAAATAAAATGTGCTTTTATATTCTTTAGTAAAATAGGGAATTATTATTTAAAAAACTAGTTGGAGGTGGTTCCAAGAGGGTGGGTTAGTAAGGAGTAGTTTTGCATATGTCAGTAAATTCTACTTTGACTCGAATTTAATTTTATTTTTTTTAACTTTTTTTATATTTTTAAATAACGGAGATATAGCCAGTCTAAAACCTGGTGGGATTATTACTAAATAATAATTGTTATTAGAAGCCTCTTAAAAGAATAAGATACTATTTATAATACATGGTTTAATTCAAAATGAAATGTAATTTCATATTCTTAGATAAAAATCGTGGTTATTTGAAAATCAGAGAGTGGTGTGGTTACAAGGGAGTTGATAAGTCAATAAAATCTTTTTTGGCTCCCATTTAACGCTATTTTTTACAAAAAATTTACCTTTTCAAATAACGGAGATATAACTTGTCAGGAACCTGGTTGTGCTACACTTTCCAGCCAACCAAATAAATACTGTATTTGTTTTTCCTACAACAAATACAGTATTTATTTGCTTGGCCGGAAAGTGTAGCACTGAGCGGCACGAACGAACATAGCTAATGTGAATCTGTAGAATAAGATAATTCTACTAAAATTTAGATGGCGCCAGTAATTTCTTTTATAAAAATATATAGTTACACTTTTCGCCCGGCCAAGTAAATATTGTATTTGTTCGATAAAGAACAAATACAGAATTTGTTTGGTTGGGTGGAAGTGGGAGTTTATGTATGTCTTTTATCCTTTTTGGGTAAAACTTTTGTCCCTGTCTAATCTAACGGGAGAAATCGCCATTGGAACAGCTATATTGCATAATATAATAATAATATAATCTTTTTAACTAAATGACATATTTTATATTTTAAAACAACATTAGGGGGGCAAGGGGGGCAAAATTTTAAATAGAAGGGTGGGTCTTATGATATATATTTGAAATGTCTATCCAACGGTATATATATTTTTAATTTTAAGTTTTATTGAAGGGTAATATTATCTTTAAATGTTTAAACTTAATAACTCTTGAGTGAAGCCTAATATCAAAATTTTACAAAATAGGTCAACTTAACTCATGATTAGGGCATTTAAACCTGCATAATTTAAGTTTATAAATTTTACCCCAATCTTAAATAGCAACCCCCTCTTTTTATACTCTTAAGTTAAAGAAAAATTTTAATTCTTTTTTATCGTTTAAAAAAAATATTGACCAACCCTTATTTGGGGGACAGGTTATATTTTTATTAAAATTAACTCAGGGTAGTCAGGGGTAAAGCGATTGAATTTAGGGCCAACATAAAGTATATTTAATACCCCTTAATATATGGAATAAAAGTAATGGGGTTGCTATTTAAGATATTGAAGTTGGGGTAGTTGGGGGGTAACGGGGTAAAATTTTTAGTTAAAATAAAAATAAACATACCTTTAAATAGAAAATTGGAATACATTTCAAATTTTGTATCACACGACCCACCTTTCCATTTAAGATTTTGCCCCACAGCGCCCCTCTAGTGCTATTGTAAGTTATAAATATATACAATTAATGTCCAAAGGTAATTTATTTTATGTTGTATAACTGTTTGAAATTTGAAGTCGATATCTTAAAAGCACTGTACCATTTAAAAGAATAACCCTGTAGGTTGCTTTACTATAGCGTAACCTTAACCGATTCCTATTAAAAAGCTAGAGCGATGAACTATTTATTTATATGAATATTTAAATAATACCCGATATTTCTATTTATTTTAGTATATTAAACATTAATGATAAAAATATTATCAATATAGTTAAGATAGTATTTATTTAGAGTACCATCTATAAATTTATCCCATTTATTCTGCCATATTTGTAAAACTTTATCCTTTTCATCTTGGTCCATAGCTGTATATTTTATAGAATTAATAGCCAGTTGTTTTAAGAGTTTTAAATCATCTGTTCTACTCGAAAACGCCATAAAAGCTACATACCAATCATAACTTAAAGCTTTTGCCCCCCAAAAACTAGGGTCATCGCAACAGATTACCAATGGCACATTTCTTGCGATCAATATTGAGGCAGGATGATTGCGATTATCATCTACTAATTTTAACACTTGATTTGAAATCGGATTAACCTCAATAGCAATATTCCTCTCTTTTATCAAATCAAAGACTTTCGGGTGTTTTAATAAAGCATAACCATGACCGATTCTTGTTGAATTAAGTAATACTGCATCAATGAGATTACAGTCTGTAGACTCTCCATTCCAGTCTGTCTCTCCTGCATGAAAGAAAAACTTGGTACTATCCTTCATTTCTAAAAGTTGATTTACAAAATTATATAAAGGCATTCCAGTATCTTCCTGTCCCACCAAATCAAATCCTATCACAAACTCCGGATAAGCTTCTTTAATTTTATTGTAAATTTTCATATAATTTGTTAAAGATTTTACATGTCTAGAAGGGGCAAAAATAAACCTTGCATCGTAAAAATCAGGATAATCGTGTTTAAATTGTTCAAGAGTATCTATGTATAAACGCACTACCTCTTCCGGTCCATATATAGTTCCGTCTGAATCATATACTGGCGGTAATAGACCTCTAAATTCAATATACATCACATTATCCTCGTAATGTTCCTTTAAAACCTGATAGAAATATTCTTGAAATACAGGTTTATAACAAATTAAACCAGCTACTGTAATAAACTTATCCATGAACGATCTCCACACAATGTTAGTATTAGGATATACAGTCTCGGGATTTTTAACAATTAAACTAAGTTGAGATTTTAAGTAATCATCGTAAGTCGAATTATTTTTTCTCAATTGAGAAAGAAGCTTCCAATCGCAAGTTTTATCACAACTAGATGGATCTTTAAAAAATCTCAGCATGAGGCAGTTTTCGTTGAGGCAGCTATATAAATTTTCTTTGTATGTTAAACTAAAAAGATATTCTTCGCTTGCAATGCCAGTATCATGTGAATGTAATGACGATCCTTTCGGTAAATCTTTGATAAATTTAAAGATAGGAGATTCTTCTATACCTAAAATAGAAAAAAAAATTAATAAAAATTAAAAAATAATAATATTTTGTGATTGCTAAATAAAGGGTGAATTTTTTAGTGTGTCAGAACTTTAAGTTCAAATTAAACAACAACCAAATTAGATATCTTGAAATTATTTATTTTATTTATTTATTTATATTAAAATCCAACAGATAAACTAATTATAGGATGAGTTATGACTAAGAACTCCAAAACAATACTTAAGATATTAAGATTCAAGAAAACAGATTACAAACACAGAATTTCATATTTACATTAGATTGCAGAGAGAAAAAAAACTTTTAATTTAATTGGCGAAAGACATATTTAATGCGGTTAATTGAACAAGAAAAAATATCAGCCTCAAACTGAATTTTATGGTAATGTGTAATATAGAATAAATAGGTGAGTTATTAAGCAAGTTGGTTCTAGGTTTCGCCATGTAATAGTTATTTTCTTAACTAGTGTATTAAGTAGCATTTTATCCACGCAAAGAATATCAGCCCACGAGGCCGTCAGGCCGAGTGGGCTGTTATTATTAAGTGGATAAAATCACTTAATACACGAGTTGAGAATTTTATCCAACACCTTTTATTTTTAAATAAAAATCTATAATTTTGCGAAAAATTATGTCAAAAATATTAAGATTAAGTTTTCTTAATACTAAAATGATAGGTAGCCATGGCCTAAGTATGCCTATTAAAAATAAACAATTTCTAGTTTTACATTTCTTACAAACGTCAAAATGGACGCGGTGACAGAATTTTTAATAAAAACAGTATTTTATTCAAAAACTAAAGAATAATTTGGGCTTTTCTTTAATTTTTATGGTTTAGTTAACGTGCTTCTATTTATAGAATAGTTATAATACTTAATTAATAGGGTATGTAACTAATTTTGGGTGAGATCAAAAGCTGTACGTAAAAGAGTGGGTGAAAAATTTTTTAGTCACTAGTGGAAAAAACTCACTTTTGACATTTAAAATAGTGCTCAAAACAAGTGTTTCTGTGAAGGTGTTGGATAAATAGTTATTTATATACCAAGGGACTAAACTGGCTGTTTTAGTCCCGTGACACATGAGTGTTTCCTGAGCGAGCGTAGCGAGCGACGGAAACAGAAATGCAAGAGACTAAAACAGCCAAGTTTAGTCCTGAGGTATATACACTATTTTTTGCAGGACCAAACATAATTTAGGTAGATAAAATTAAAAACCATGCGTCTAAAATCGGTTGTTATATTTTCGTAATTTAATCAAGATGGCTGTAAATTGCGAAAAGTCAGTTTCACGGCTATAGCGATTTCAATTGTTTTTTAATATGGTTGACACAAACGTCAAAAAAATGGACGAAGATGATAAATTTTAAGTTATGTATAAATTGTTATAACAATGTTATTTTTAAAGGTTTTCTTTGTTAAAATCAAGTAAATTGGTTTGAATAGCTAATTATTTACAAAAGATCACCAAACCTAATTTTTGAACCAGCAAAGCACATAGTAAGTATAATATTTTAATATTATCAAGGTTGCCGTGATTTTTATTCCCTTGGGAGAAAATCGGCAAGTTTAGTCCCGAAAATAAAAGCGTAAAATTAGGTTTTAGTCTTGGTCGTGCAAAAAAGTATTTATTGAGCGTGTATTAGAAGGAACATTAAAATTTAACAACTAATAAAGCCGGACAGTCCAAGTTATTACGCAACAATTTATGCAGAAAAACAACAGATGAAAGTGCACGCCTATCTTCCAAACTTAAAACATTAAACCTATCTAACAGCAGGTTATTATCAATACCTATATGACGATAAACACCGTCAAATTTAAAACTGACAAACTTTAAAAAATTTCTTAAAATTTTGTCAACATTTTTAATTTGGTATTTGTATTGTGGATTCCAGATTACGTTAGCATACTCAAGTTTGGATAGAACAAAAGAATTGTGAAAAGTGTGAATATAACTGTTTTGTCCTTGAAACCGTAACAATTTATTATTACATTTAATGGCATTATTGTTTAAAAACAAGTCGGGCAAATGTCCGCCGCGGCTACTTCTTACAAAGCGTATTCTGTCAATCTAATTTCTTAATACTTTTTCAAGGAATTGGGGACTTATGTCCGCAATTATGAGAGTTATGTTGGCTTCCAAGACGTTGCTGGTTTATCGGCATAGACTAAAGATTTAACATAACCCCTAAGAAAATAATCTAAAGGCGTTAAATCATCCGACCTTGTGGGCCAGTTAACAGGTCTTTTCCTTTTTTTTTTCTTATGTTATTAATATATTAATTCGGCAAATACATCGCTCGTTTGGGCGATTATGTGCATTATAAAATTCACGAAGTGCTTGATAAGTTGAGCGTAGAGAACACTGGTTTCGATAATTTTCAGCTTGCAAGCGTTGCTCAGATGCTAAACGTTCCATGATGATTTGCCAGACTATGTTGAGTAATATTGACACCACTAGCGTGCTAACTCACAGTTCTCAAAAGTTCTGACACACTAAAAAATCACTCTTTATAAAAGCATGAGTACAACCCTGATGCATTTAATTATTTGCAAAAATATAAAATAATCTTTAGGTCTATTTTTTTGACCATGAATTATAAAAATAAATATTCCTTTTGCTTTTGGGCCGGAATGTTAGTATAAATTGTGATTTGCGAAAAAAAAATAGATAAATAAAAAAAGTCCAAAACGTATTTATTTTTTTTTTATTTTATACAATTAATTAGAAATAACTTTTTCCTATAAGATGTTTTGAAATTTTTGCAAATAGTAGCACTTTTGCCTCTTTAAACATTTCAAGGGTACAGGTGGAAAACCCGGTGGAAAACCCGGCATGTAGCGGCAGTCCAAAAAAAGTTAAATAGTTTTCAAAGTTTTTCAATGCAAAAAAAAAAAACAATAAAATATAGGACAAACGTCCAAGTAACTCCTAAACATGTGTATTCTCACAATATTCCATTATGGAATTATGGAATTTCCATAGTTTGTAAACAAGTAATGCCAGAATACAAAATATCCTAGATGACATATGCCGTAAGTTTGATAAGGTTAAGGAAGAATTTCTGAATACTGCTGCTTCAAAACTAACTGAAGCTAAAAAACTATCTGAAACTAACGTGAGCTACTCAAATGTCGTAAAACACAAAACAAAGCCTGCTGTTGTAATCAAACCAAGGGATGAAACCAAAAGTAATGCTGAAACCAAATCTGAAATGCTTGATAATATTGACCCATTGGAGTCCAATGTAAAAGTCTGCAGGGTTCACAATTTGAAAAAAGGCGGGGTCCTGGTGGAGTGTAATAATATTGATGAGTTCAAGAAACTAGCAAATGAAAAACTTTCTGAAAATTATGAGATAATTGAGTATAAGGGGCTGAATCCTAGAGTCCGAATTTCTGGAATGTCTGAAAAAATGTCTGAAGAAGATTTTAAGTCATACTTATTAAAAATGAACTCTGAACTGTTTAGTAAAAACTGTAATGTGAAAATCTTAAAGTTGCAGCAAACTAAAAAAAATAAGGACGTATTTCAGGCAGTCATCGAAGTTGATAGAATCTCTTATTCCAATCTTGTAAAATTGGGTTATGTTTTTATAGGTTATGATCATTGCATTGTTTATGATGCGTTTGAAATGCGTCGTTGTTTTAAATGCAACGAATTTAACCATCTTTCTAGCAGGTGCACTAAGGAAGTTTCATGTCCATGTTGCGGTAAGAATCACAGTGTGAAAGAATGTCAAGTAAATATGTATTCATGCAGTAATTGTATCACTCAAAATAAAAATTTTAATACTAGTTTTAACATTAAACACGCTGTATGGGACTCGAAGTGCCCGGTGTATGTTAGTCTATGCAACAAAATGCGATCTGAATTCTTGTCTGCTGACTAGCAATTATCGGTCCCCTCTCCAAACCATACTCCCACTGTTACTCAGGCCAAGAGTGTGCGCAGTTCAATTAATGATAACTTTTCAATTTATTATCAGAATGTTCGCGGTTTGAATTCTAAACTGAATGAAATAAATCAATCAATTCTTGCGTGCAATTTCGACTGTATTTGTTTTTCAGAATCTTGGCTAAGTGACTCGGTTCTTGATGGGGAGGTCTGTCCAAATACATACACAGTCTTTAGAAGTGATCGAAAATTTGATCTTGTTGATGCGAACAGAGGTGGGGGCGCGCTTATTGCTATTAAGAGTTGCTTTGATACCACTAGACTTGTTCTCAGTGATAGTTTATATAGCCCTCTGGTGGATGCGCTCGTACTTAAAATTAAAATTGCACATACTTACCTAATTTTATTAGTTGCTTACATACCCGATAGTCAACCAGCTAAGTTGTACGAAGATTTTTTTGAGTACATTACCACCCTTAATGAGTTATATGACAATAATGTTGTTATAGTCGGTGATTTTAATATTCCGGAATACTATAATTATATACTAAATAAAACTGTTAGTGGACGTACTACTGTATTAAATAATTTCTTGCAATTTTTTGATCTTAAGCAGTTAAATAACATAACTAATTGTAGTAATCGACTGTTAGACCTTGTCCTATCAAATTTTAATCTTACTGTTGAAAGGGCTCACGATATTATTACTCGTGAGGATAGCTATCATCCCGCACTTTTCATTAAATTTCCCTATTTTAAGAAACATGCCATTAAAGGCTCTCTCAAGATTGATTCTTTTAATTTTAGAAGAGCAAACCTAAACCTATTGTATGAAGAACTTTGCAATGTTGACTGGACTGTTTTGGATAATTACACCTGCGTAGAGAAGGCTTGTGATAAATTTTATTCAATACTTAATGAAATCTTTATTAGACTAGTTCCTAAGAATAAACCAAGATCTAAGCGGGTGTATCCTTCATGGTTTTCTTCTTCCATCATTAAAAAAATCAGAGATAAAACAAATGCTTGGAAAAAATATAAAAAGAGTAATAATTCAGAATTCCTTAATCAGTTTAAGGAATTAAGAGCTTCTTTAAAAAGAGACATATCTAATGCGTATAATACGTACATTAAAAACATGGACAACGATATCACCTCTGATCCTAAAAAATTTTGGTCTTACATTAATCAAAAGAAATCTTCCTATGGTATTCCTTCTGAAATGAACTTCGATGGTAATGTCGTTAACTCTCTGCCCGATATTTTAAATTCATTTGCAACATTATTTCAAGAGTCTTATACCATACCTGATGACCCTAATTCGGACTTTATTCAACAAATCAGCAATCAAAACTTACTTACAATTAAAAGCTTTTCCGAAACCGAGGTGTGTGAGGCTACAAAAAAATTAAAGCCTAAGCTTACCATGGGCCCTGATGGTATTCCTTCTTTTTTAGTTAAAGATTTTGCTTGTATATTTTCCAAACCTTTAGCTCTCCTTTTTAATCTATCACTTAAAACGTGCGTTTTTCCTGCTTGTTGGAAAATATCAAAGGTTTGTCCAGTTTTTAAAAAAGGAAACAGATCCGATATTCGTAATTACCGACCTATAGCTATAATAAACAACTTCTCTAAGGTGTATGAAATTCTACTACATAAAAATATATATTCCCATGTTAAACATCTCATACATCCGAGCCAGCATGGATTTATGGAAGGTAGGTCCACTTCTAGCAATCTTGCCTGTTTCACTCAGTTTCTATCTGGGTGTATAGACAATTTTCTTCAAGCTGATTGTATATACACTGACTTCTCTAAGGCTTTCGAAAGACTAGACCACAGAATTCTTATCATGATGCTCGACATATTCGGTTTTTCAATTCCTCTCTTATGTCTAATGATTACTTATTTATATAACAGAATGCAATATGTTGAGTGCAATGGTATAAAATCCTTCATATACATTGCAACGTCGGGTGTTCCGCAAGGATCCATTATGGGTCCACTGTTATTTATCATTTTTATTAATGATCTAATAATGATCCTGATTAATGTATATGGTCTTCTTTTCGCAGACGATATGAAGTTATATAAGATAATCCAAAGTTTAAATGATTGTATTCAACTACAAGATATCTTAGATACTGTAGTTAAATGGTGCAATGGACACAAGTTACCCTTAAATGCTGATAAATGTCACATATTCAGTTTTACTACAAAATTAAATGTCATCACTTTTGACTACAAGATCGATGGGCACAGTTTGGACAGACCTGATACCATCAAGGATCTTGGTGTCACTTTTGACAAAAAATTATCTTTTCATCCACACATAAACAACATTGTATCCAAAGCTTACAAATCACTTGGGTTTATTATTAGGAATACTAAATGTTTTAGCATTAAAACTGTTAATTTGCTCTATATGTCCTATGTCAGATCACATTTGGAATATTGTTCGGTAGTTTGGTGCCCTAATTATGCTGTTCTTATTACTGCTTTAGAAAACGTTCAAAGACGTTACCTCAAATATCTGTATCATAGGAAATATGGTGAGTATCCAGCTAGAGGGATACCTAATGTGAATTTGCTAAATGATTTCTCGTTTCAATCGTTATCTGTAAGACGTCAACAAGCATCAATTATATTTTTGTATAAATTGATCAATAATAAGATTGACTGTATAGAGCTATTAAACTTATTGCAAATAAACGTGCCCAGAATTTCTGCTAGAATCTCTCCATTTTTTTATGTTAGAACGTCCAGAACTAATGTTTATCTGTTTTCACCTGTGATTCTTATGTGCAATTACTATAATAGTATTTGCTCTAGGGTCGATATTTTAAATACTTCTATTTGCAAAATAAAAAACTTTTTTGCTGCACCTGCTGGTAATGATCACTGATATTGTTATTAATTTACTTAACATAACAAACTCTGTAATTGGGGAAACCTGTGTGAGTTTTTTGAATAAATAAATAAATAAGACAAACAAACAATTAAAAAATAGACCCCGGTCATCGCTCCGCTTCAAAAGAGCGCTGGTCAAATGAGCGCTGGACAAAACAGCGCGACCCAAAAAAGCGCTTGGACAAAATAGCGCGACCCAAATGAGCGCTTGGAAAAAATAGAGCGACCCAAAAGAGCGCTTGGACAAAATAGCGCGTCTCAAAAGAGCACTTGGACAAAATAGCGTGTCTCAAAAGATCGCTTTCTGAATGAATTTAGGGTTACGGTGCGAATCAGGCCCACAAAAATTAATGGGGGGCATTGGTTTACGTTAAAGTTGGTTGGTTTGGTTTTTTGCTGGTTTGGTGTTTTTTTTTAATAGAAAACGTTGGTTTACGTTAACGTTGGTTTTGCGCCTGCTGGGTGTTTTTTTTTTAGTAGGGAGCGTTGGTTTGCGTTAACGTTGGTTAGTTTGGTTTTTGCTGGTTTAGTCTTTTGCTGGTTTGGTGTTTTTTTTTAATGGGAAAATGGTTTGCGTTAACATATTTTCTTTGTATTTTTTTTTTATTTTTATTGTTTTGTTCTCAATTAAATTATTTGCTATATTTTATCCAAGCTTTATTTTATGATGCGCTCTATATTCCTAGCGCTTATTTGACCAGCGCTGTTTTGTCCAAGCGCTCTTTTGTACAAGCTATTTTGGGACACGCTATTTTATCCTAGCGCTCATTTAACCAGCGCTGTTTTGTCCTAGCGCTCTTTTGTACGCGCTATTTTGGGACACGCTATTTTGACCAGCGCTATTTTTTCCCAGAGTCATAATATTATAGAATAGTATTATACGGTAGTTTCGAATTTTCAAAATCGGCAAAAAAAACGTTCTAGACAAAAAATTCTTGGATACAAATGTGTTTCATGAAAAAATAAAAAACTTTGAAAATATCTGTCCGTCCGATGTCAGGATTTTTGTTTACACGTTAACTCAAGAACGAATTATTTGTTAAATTTTTCGATCGATTCAAAATTTTTTAGAAAAGATTAAGACCTCTGAGGGGAAGATCACTATTGTCTTTCAAAGTAATGCCCCAAAAATAAAAAAGTTATGGTGGGTTAAATTTTCGATTTCTTTTGAAAAAAAATATGAGTAATGCTTGTTAGTAGGGGACTTAAAAAAATATATTATATTTTCGTTTGCGCAAGAAAAAAAGTTTTGTGTAATTTTTTAAGTTTTAGTATTTTTTTTTTCGTTATGTAAATATCAATTCACCAATTTGATTTTTTTTCTGTAACATCACCTACTACTTATGTATATCATATTATATAATTAATTTTTTTTTGAGTGGGGCATCATAGTTAAAAAAAATAAAAACCAAATTTCTAAGCTAAAACGCAAAATACTGTGAAAAAATGTTTATTAAAACTTAATTCAATAATCATCGTACAGAGAGATATTGGTAGACTGACAGTTTCGGAATAATAAATTAATATTTTTATAATTTTGTTTAAAATTAAAAATTTCTGTCCTTATTAATTCAATAACTTCTACACCTTTTTCTATTTTATCACATCTAAAGCTACGGTTTCCTCCAAAAGTCGCAGTCGCTGACGACTGCGACCGGGTAGCCGCGACCAGGTCGTTACGACCCTAACTGTTTTCCTCCCCCAACCGATTTTTCTCAAATACGAACTTTCGCTGCCTGTTACTTTCGACCCCCGTCTACCCTACATTTTATATTAAAAAAATCTGTTGTTAAATTAATGTGGCCAATAGTGAATCCAAGACAACACATATGTGCTATATAGCATAGCATTATTACATATAATAATAAAAATAGTAGTGTATACAATTGACCACACACACTGCAAGAGGGATCATTTACTATTTTATGCCCGAAATTTTTTTCGATTTCTGTATAAGTTTCACTAACTGTTTTATACACTGCTGCTCTACATTTTGTTATTAGTAATAAACCATATTGAAAAACTTTTAGTTCAAACAGTTTCTTTATTATGTGAGAAATATGCCTAAAAATGCCCTAGTACCCTTAGACAGCGATTTAGCACAAGTTGGTATAAACTTTATCACTTTTTATTTACTTTATTTGAACGTAGAGTGAATATACTCGGCCTACGCTTTTGACGTAAAATCAATAAA
>OY294045.1:58054724-58082631 GCA_958510825.1 Brachypterus glaber | reverse complement strand
GACTATTTTTGATACCGATGATTTCAAATAAAATTAAAATTAAAAAAAAAATCCGCGCCATTAGGATGGTACAAAATCTTATTTTTGTTTTGATCTTTCTAAATGTGTGTCAAATGGCTTCTTTTAATTATGCTGATGTAAACCAATGTCCATAACATAAAAAATCTACCCTTCATTAAAAAATTAGATTTTTGGCAAATTTTACGTGAAGGAAACAAAAAAAAATGCTTGTTTGGCAGCTATTGGGTCTTAACTAAGCCAGAAATAAAAAAAAACATCTGATCGGAACATCCTTGTTGGCCTGTGTGATCCAGTAGGGCCGTGACTAGAAAAAAATCCAGGGGAGGCTCAGTCCCCGAATTATTGCCTTCAATATTTTTTTTTTTTTTTTTTGATTTGCATTATTTTAAGGTTTTTAATTTTAAGCATGTTTAGCGCCTCAGGCGATTTTTTTATAATTTTCGAGATCTCAACAGTGGTTGAAAAGCCAATTACACCGGATCCCAAAAAAAAAATAAGTTCAATTCAATTAACCAGACTACATTTTTTGCGTAGGTATTTTTGGGCAGTGAAAACGAATTCAACAAAGTACCTCTCTCTCTCTCTCTCTTCTTATGTAAAAGTTGTTTGAGTCAAAAATTTATCCATAAAGTTTACAAAACAGGTAAATAAAATACATTAAAAAAATAAACAAAATAAAAATATATAAAAAACAATTTTTGTATATTTTTTATTCTAAATGCAAGTTCGTATAAAAATCCGCTTTCCCTTTTTTACTTATTTTAAGGACTTTGTATTAAAATTTCTCTAAAAACCCCCAGCTACCCCCAACATTATAGTCTTAAATAGCATCCCCCATTTTGTGATAAGAGCTTATAAAATGCTATGTTTTGATTTATGCCAAACAGAATCTTTAAGCTCTTTCAAATGACTTATCACAAGATGGGGTTGCTATTTAAGATGGGTTAGCTGGGAGTTAGCTGGGTAAAAGTTACAATCTCCAAAATATAATACTTAAATTTCCCCCTTAAAAACCAAATTGTTCTATTTTTTAGAATTTTCATCTTTTGCTTAGTTTTTGATCGTTTTTTAATAATCACCTTGTATTAAACTACCATTGTGGTTTAATTTTTCCATAAATATGTAATAATTATATTCAACTGTGGTTTACTGTATTTATGTTTTATGTAACCGCAAAATTAACCAGAAACTATAAATTTTCCACAATTTTAATGTTGAACTCATGTTTTAAAAATTCAAATAAAAAAAATAAGAAAGCCCTAGCACCGCAGGTAAAAATTTTTACCACTGTCTTAGTCTATTTAAATTTGAAAACGGTGGTATAAGTTCTAGCGCCGTAGGCGAAAATATTGACAAATTTAAAGCTTAGGTTTTATAAACTCCAATAAAAAAAGAACGTATAAAAGCTATAGCGCCGCAGGCGATTTTTTTATGAATTTTATAGCCTATTTGAATTTGAAAGTATTACTATTTAAAGTTTAAATGGAAGAAAATTCTAGCGCGCAGGCGAAAATTTTTACGAATTTGAAGCTGTAGGGTCCACTTGGAAAAGAGCCTGCATATTTGCTTCGCTTTGTGCCCCTATCGTTCTGGGGAGTATTAAAGCTATAGCGCGGTAGGCAAATTTTTTTAGAAATTTTTTAGTCTATTTTAATTTTAAAAGTGTTACTATTTAAAGTTTAAAACTCTAGCGCCGCAGGCGAAAGTTTTTACGAATTTGAATCTGTATGGTCCAGTTGGAAAAGAGCGTGCATATTTGCTTCGCTTTGTGCCCTTATCGTTCTGGGGGAGTAAAAAGCTATAGCGCCGCAGACGATTTTTTTTAGAAATGTTATAGTCTATTTTAATATTAAAAGTGTATTTAAAGTTTAAATGCAAAAAAGCTCTAGCGCCGCGGGCGAAAATTTTTACGAATTTGAAGGTGTATGGTTGACTTGGAAAAGAGCCTGCATATTTGCTTCGCTTTGTGTCCTTCTGGGGGAGTAAAAATAAAGTATAAACTATTTATTATAAACCAAAAGAAACTATCAACGCCTGCCCCCCCTCGAACCCGGGCCCCGGAGAAGCTTCAAAAAAATTTAGATTTTCGTATAAAATTTTAGGATTTAGGAGGGGTCCGGTTAATTTTGCGAACGCTTTATCCGAGGCGTTGCCTTTAAAACAGTGTATCTTCGTTATTAACAGAGATAATAACGTGAATAAAAAAATAAAATGTTCATAAAAGATATTCTACGGTATAATTCCAATTAACATCCGATATTATTGCTGATTCACCCAACAGGGTGTCACAATTTTGGAGAAAAAACTTCTTCTTACTTTTTCACCCTGTATATTCTCAAATTGAAATCAGAATAAAAATTTTTACCCTAGCATCGTACTAAAGTCAACTTACGGTTCAAAAAAAAATAATAAAAATCAGATGAGGAGTTCGCTAGGAAATCAACATTAAAATTGTGGCAAATTTCTAGTGTCCGTATAATTTTGCGATCGAGTGTAATAAATATTTATCTTATCTGCTAGCTGTCAACACTTAGGTAGCAATTTGTTTAAAAAAGTTATAAATAATGACAGTAAATGGTATATATAAATTAAATTTTTTGCAAAAAAACTTTTTTGAACGAAAACTTTAAAAAAAAAATATTTTAAAAATAATTTCGAAAAAAACTTTAAAAAAAATCAAAAAATTTTATATTTTTTATTTTCTTTTTGCGAAAAACGAAAAATATTTGAAAAAATTTATTTTTTATTTTCTTTTCGCGAAAAACGAAAAAAATTTAAAAATAGATTTTATTTTTTTAAAAAGTTTAACCCCCTATAACTTTTTTGTTTTTGGGGGGATTACTTTGAAAAACAATAGGGATCTTCCCTCATAGAACTTGATTTTTCCTTAAAATTTCGAGTCGATCGGATAAAGGCCTATCCAGAAGCTTGCATAAGAACATAAAACATTAGATTGGCTTACAAGATACATGGCGGCACATCAAGCCAATCACGGCATCGCATTGTTATATTTTATTTTCTTATGCGAGCCTGTGAATAGGCACTAATTCGTTCTGGAGTGTCCACAAAAATCGTGACATTGGACGGACAGACAGACAGACAGACGGACATACGGACAGACGGACATACGGACAGACGGACAGACGGACAGACGGACAGACGGACAGACGGACAGACGGACGGGCGGACATTAAAAAAAAAGAAATTGTTTATTTTTTCATGAAACAAATTTATATCCAAGAATTTTTTGTCTAGGACGATTTTTGATTTTTTTGAAAATTCGAAACTGCCTTATAATATTATTCTAGCTCAGGCGCAGTGAATAATATAATAAGTGATTATTATTATTATTATTATTATTTTATTTATTTATACACAGCATACATATGTAATGTAGAGTTACAATTAAATTAAATTATTTTTTATCTATAGCTATTTTATAATAATTTTTGTTACAATATTTAGTAAAGTTAGACTTGGTGTGTAGAAGATATTTTATGTTATTTTTTTTAATTTTTTTTTAGTATATCAAAAAAGCTAAAAATAGCTTGTGAGCTATAAATAGTTTGTGAGTGATATACCTTTATAGATAGTTAAAAAAAAATTATTGTTATTTTTTTTATTTATTGGAGAGTAAAATATGATGACTTTTTTTACATGAATTTAGTGAAAGTACTTTAATTATTAATTTCTTACTTTAAAATATCTTTAATTATATCTTTATTTTGCAAGATCCAAATTTTAATTTTTTTTATAAAAGATTTATATTTGTATGTATTTTGAATTCTAATGGCAAAATATTGTAAATTTTTTGAATATGCAATAAAAAGTTTACCTTATTTATTTTAGAATGAAGGTTTTCTTTTTGTCTTGTTTCATAAGAATGAGATATTAGTTTTACAAAATTTTATTTTTAAAATAATATTTAAGCAAGGATAACCAATATTCAGAAGAATACCGCCGTGGTTTGTTTAAACAAATTTTAATAATTTTTTTTTGAATAACTTCAATATTAAAAATAACCGCTTTTGCAGACGCACCCCAAACAACTAATCCATAATCTATAAGTGACTGACAAAAAGCGAAATAGGTAGCTTTTAATAATTTTAAAGAGAGCACATTTTTTATAATGTTAAAACAATATATAATTTTTCTCAATTTATTGCAGACATTGGAGATATGACAGTTTCATCTTAGGTGGCAATCTATTATTAAGCCTAAATATTTTACTTCATCTGCCCTTTCTATAGTTATACAATGAAAGTTATTTAAATTTGCGCATTTAATAATTTTTAGGTTGTTTAACCCTGGTTGATTAATTGTATAGGACGAAAAAGTGAGAAATTTTGAATTGGAATAATTAATTTTAAGAAAACTAAACCAGTTATTTAACTTTTTTAGGCATCTTTCTGCAGATATCTTTACCTCCAACCAAGAATCTCCCTCGACGTATACGACTGTATCGTCTGCAAATGACACCATCAACCCCTCGGAAATTTTCTGGAATATAGTATTTACGTACAAAATAAAAAGTAGAGGCCCGAGGATAGTACCTTGTGGCGTTCCTGTTTTTACTATTTTTTTAGAACTAAAATGGTTATTAACTTGTACCATTTGATAACTGTTATTCAAATAGCTTTTTAATATATTATAGATTTTTCCTCGAAACCCAAGATTCTCTAGAGTACGCAATAATTTCCGATGGTTGATAGTATCAAATGCCTTGGCTACATCGAGAAAGATCCCCAAGGAAGGATTAGATAAATCTAAGTTTGTATAAATTTTGCTCACTAATTTAGTAATGAAAGGCCTTGACGAAAACCAAATTGTTGATTTGAAAGTATACTAAATTTTTTAATAAAAGAATCCATTCTAATTTTAATAACTGTTTCAAATACTGAATTACAATTTGCACTAAATTTTTTTTTATATCCACTTCATCAATTTTGGTGAAAATATTGTGAAAATTTAAAATTTCTTATCCCTTGCCCAGGCTCGGGGTGGGTTTTAAAAAGGGTTATTATCAAATTTAATTTTAGCGACCTTAAAACCCTTTCCACTCCCAAGGTGGGAGTGGAATTACATTTTTTCTGAACAAATTTAATTTTAGGGACCATAAAAACCAAGATATAAGTTTGCATTTATCTATTAATTAAAATAACACAGGACCACAAAAAAAAATAAAGTTAGTTTTTTATAAACCAGATCATATTGTACCGTAATTAATACGTTCACTGCCAACGGCTAGTTTTGACAGCGGAGCAATGGGTATGGGCAAGGGAAAAATAGAAAGAATTGATTAATGTTGTTAGGGGCGCCAGTTACTTTAGCTTTTACTCCTTTAGGTAAGTAACAACCTAGTCTAAATACTTAAGCTTTTCAGTTTGAGAAAATATAACCCCTAAATAAAATAAGATAATTCATTTGAGAAATTTATTATAAATAAACTTAATGAAAGCACATCAAGTAATGTATTAATATATATATAAAAATATGTGTAATTATATTAAGATATAATTAAAGAAATCTTAATAAAAATTACTAAATTCAGAAATCATTCGACTTAAATGTATAAAGAAAACATGAAGTTCAGCAAGCACCAAGAAATGTATGTAAACAACAATCATTTCTTGCAGTGTATAAAAGTCATGCTTAAATTAGAAATCATTTAATCAAAAGTATGATATTTAATAATTAATAAATGAGATTAAATGTTTTAAAAAAAATAAGTACCTAAAAATGAACAAAAGCCAGAAGGGCATATAGTATTAATCAATACTATATCAGATCTGATAAAGTTTACAGTTATAAGAATATTGAAATAAAAGAATTTAAAAATATGAAATATTGCTTTCAAAAGTTTTCAGAAAGAGTACTTAGCTGGTTTCTGCAAAATCCATGAGGTATGAATTCCATCGTCTCCATCTGTGCAAGTCTCCCCTATGCTGATGAATTCATTTCTCAAATGAAAGAAGAAAAAAATAAGCTGTCCCATCTACTTTGGAAAAATCATCTTCCAGGATAAAATGTACGATTGAAAATGTTGTCCGGGATAAAATATACTTTTGAAAATTATGTCCAATATAAAATTGTCTGCTAGACGGTTACATAGAATTTATCTATGCCAAAAATTACAGAACCATGTTCCAACAGAACATCACTCCATGCGGAGAACTTGTATATCAAATATACCAAAATAAACTTCAACTTAAATTAATGTAATTCCATATTAATGGTATAGAAATGGTGAGTAATTAATGGTAATTAATTAATGTAGTAATAATGGTGCTTTATGGTGCTTAATTAATGGTGCTAAAACAATAATTATATCTCAGAAATATTCTAAGAAACAGAAAAACTTAACTTACATGTCATTCTAAGTCTTCGATGTCCATCAAAACGTTATAAATGCATAATTGTAGAAAATATCAGTTATAATATCTTCCGCATTGTTTAAATATTCATTTTCACTAACTTTAAATAAAAATACATGAAGGATTACTTCGATGATTACAGAAAATAAACACTCGTCAAAATGACACCACCATTGTACAGAGTTCATCAAGAAAGAGCGAAAATCGACCTTATCAACCGGTATGAACCCTTCAGGTAAATAAAATCCTATTTCTGAACTATTAGCGACATCTATGCAAGTCATTATCAACTACAGTTTTACCGTATAGGATTCCTAATAAAGGTAACTGAAACTACATCAAAGATAATAACCAAAAAGACTATTTCCTAATAAATCCGTATTAGTGATATCTAACCTCAAAATATTACTCTAAGAAACAAATATAAACAATACTTATTGTTTATCAGCAAAACTAATAAAAATACGAACAGAATACTAAGTGTCCTGTGAACTAAGTATAAACAAAATACTGAATCTAAGTGAGCAGTTCCAGCAAACTATTTTCAACAAATTCTGGATTATCCCGAAGAAATAATCATACGAAACTTTCCAGGAGAGACAAGCTACAAATGAAAGCCAGTGAAATCCAACCCTCAATAGACTCTGAAACATATAAAAACCAGGTAAGTCCATAGACAAATGCACTATAGAGAAATAAGTCATATGATTCTTTATTATTAAAAATCATATTCTAATTATGTTTTCTTTATGTTATTTTCAGGTAGAACTATGGAATAGAGACTCATATGGTTAGAATTCAGTTCCTGCTACAAAATAGTCCCAGATACAAAATAGTTCTGTACGTACGTAACTATTTATATACAAAATAAACATAAATTATAACGTAAGTAAACGAATAGTTTAATTAACCCTTGCTATATTACAAAGTGACGATTTATGTCGTTACAATATTTTTTCTACTTATTTTTGTGGGCTCAAAACGAATATTGCAATGAAAAAAATTCTTGACCCTCAAAATCTTGAGATATAGTGCACAATTGGTTTTTCTGTACGTATTTGAGGCAAAAAAAAATCCCAAAAAAAATATGTCTAAGAATTCTTTGGTACATAACAAATGCCATAGCAGGATAAGTATGCGAAAAGTGCCCCCAACCCGATTGACCTGAAATTTTGTAGTTACATTGTCCTCGGTATGAAAACATACCATACCAAATTTTAACTAAAAACTCGCAGTGCCGTAGGAGTAATTAATTCCAAAAGATAAAATTAATTACAATTATTTTCTTAAAAACGGGTAGTCGATTTTTGTTGAAAAAAATATACGTAATCTTGTTAGTAATTCTAATTTTTTTTTTCGTATTTTTGCGTTTAATGACGTTTTATGTCGAATAAATCAATTTCAAGCAAAAAAAAATTGTCGATCGGTCGTCTCTCGGTCAATCGGCCTGTCCGGGAAATCTTGTGGACACGATAACTTAATAAACGCTTTAAGCTAGAGACTTGAAATTTGGCATACAGGTATGCTACCAAAAGTTCTCGTTTGGGATTGTTTTTGGTGATTATTGGGGTGCGGCAAGGGGGCAAATGGGGAAAATACATTTTTTTACAAAAATTTGAAAATTTCTATTTAGGAGGTTTTAAGGTTGCTGAAATTCAATCTGATAAAAAAATCCCACTCCCTGAGGGGGGGGGGTAGTTTTCGTAAAAGACTGACAGTGAATCTGAAAACAAAAAAAATCAAACTCCACCACCTAAGGTAGTTTTCGTGAAAATTGGTATATTTTTAAGGTTGCTTTTTAGCACCTTAATTCACTTTTGTGAATCAGATAATAAAAAATCCATTTCATGCGCGAAGATGAAAAATGAGAAAGTTCTTGTACTGGGCAGTGTATTTCTTTTTTATCACATCTAACTAATGAAGGTTACTTCGTCAGATCAACACGAGGCCCAACCTTCATATTTCCGATTTAGCTTAAATTTGGCACATCTTCATCAAATATGGTCTAGATTACTAGATCGAAAGGATTTTGCTAGAAAACGACTAAAACCACTTAAAAAAAAATAATTATATAATATGGGAGATTAGCTCAGCGGTCTAAGGCATCGATATAGCATTGACACTGAGCTAATGATCCTGAGTTCAAACCTCACTGACGACGATTGCCTTTTTAGATAGATAGACATATATATTTATTGTTTCCAAAATTTATACAATTTTATAACAATGAGTGAGGTATACATTAGAATTTATGAATAATACTATGAGAAAAAAAAATACATGTTTTTTGTGATGAATGAAAAAAGAAAAAAAAAGTAAATTAAGTAATAAAGTTAACAAAAAGAAAGTACATTTAATTATAGAAACAGTATTAAGAAAAAAAAACTATTCGTTTAGTTTTAAAATATTAGTAAAAAAAGAAAGTAGTTGGCTTAGGTTTTCTAGGTCTTTTTTTCAGTACACGTACTAGGTTGTTAATTGTGTTAATATTTAGTATTTGAGGTGTTCGGAATTCATTATAAATCGGACACTCTACTAAAGGGTGATATAAGGATTCTATTTTGTGCATATTGCAGCACGTACAAAGTTCCTCCGTATTGATAACATAGAGTATGTTTCTAATGGTAAATCTTAGAGAGTCTCTACCACACAGACCTAACTGACTTATGAATCTAGTTTTGAATATTGGAATTCTAATCAAAAGGTAGTTATTAACTGTTTGACGCAAGGTAAAGGCACTGTAAATGGGCGAAAAATTGCTTGTAGAGACTCTGGCAACATCAGCTCGGTATAAAAAGTCGGAGTACCTCTCGATTAGTCGTTTTTTTTTCTGTTTTTATTGTGAGGTAGGAGAGGTTGGACCAAATATCTAATGCATCTATTTTAACAAAATATTCTCGGATTTGCTTGGCCCAGTTATATTTTTTATCTGTATTAGGGTTATTTTGTTGCAGTTGAAATAGTCGATTGAAGCAAATTCTAGGGTACCGATTTTCATCCATAGAAAGTATGTTTTCTAGCCAAGCTAGTGTATTCTTAAAATTTGTAAGCTCGACCTTCTTAATACCTGTTTCAAGGCGTACCAGATGATCAGGGGAGGATTTAGAGACTGACAAAAGTGATTTAAAAAAAATGATAATTGTCCCCTCTCTAGTATGTCTGGATATCGTGTACCCCAGACAGGCAGACAGTGAGAAAGGGTACTAGCTACCATTGCGTTATAAAGGTGGATACGTGTAGTCCAACTGTCAATTTTAGTCTTAGCCATTAGGGATAGAACAGCACCTGCTGCTGACTTAAATTTATTTAAGATAGCATTTGAGGATGTATTAAAGGATACTCCCAGGTAATTATGTTTTTTCACGATCTCTATTGGGCTGTTGTTAAAAATAATTTGTGAGGAATCGAGTGGTTCTCCTTTACAGAAGCTGATCACTTTGGTCTTCAAGATATTTACCACTAAGCCAAATTTTTTACAGTATAATTTAAGAGCATTTAACTTACGGTTTAGGTCTACAGGAGAATCAGACATAATTGCTAAATGATCAGCATAAATTAGTAATAGAATTTCATTTATACCATCTATGTTTAGCCCGCTAAGGCCCATTTTTCTTAAATAAATTTCCAAGTCGTAGAGAAAAAGAATAAAAAGATAAAGAGAAAGGGGTTCGCCCTGTAGTACTCCTTCGGTTAAATCAAATTGTTTAGTAAATTTGTTATTTAGCCGGACTTGAATTGAAGCCATGTCATAAAGAGCCTTTATTATTCGAATAATTTTAGCACTAAGGCCAAGTTCATAAAGCTTTTGCCAGAGCTTTTCGTGGGGTATTGAGTCAAAAGCTCTTCGAAAATTGATAAAAGCCACATAGACCCTATGCCCCTTTAGGCGTAAGTGTAAATGAATAGCAGAGCTCAAGGTAAAAACATGGTCTATGCAGCCTCCACCGTTTCGAAAACCAGCTTTTCTGGGAGTATAGAATTTTCATCGGCCCAGGTCTTTATTCGTTCTAGCAAGATAAGTGAATATACTTTACTCAAGCAATTTATAAGTGCGATTCCTCTGTAGTTTTCTGGGTTGTCAGATGAACCTTTTTTTTGTAACATAGAGAGTAATATTTCTAACCAAGCTTCAGGAAGCTTTTCAGTTAAAAGGATTTTGTTAAAAAGAGTTACCATATAAAGGCGCCAGTTTTGGGGTAGGTTTTTAATAAAATCATAAGAAATGCAATCTTTTCCGGGGCTTTTTCCAGGTTTACATTTAAAGAGAGCTGCTGTTAGTTCGTTGAGAGTAATGTCTTTATCTAAATGAGGATTGCCTGCATCAAAAAAAGTTAGTTTTGAAGGGGAGCGGGCGCTATATATAGTAGAATAAAATTTTTCCCAATCTTCAATAGATACGTTGTTGGTACCTAAACGGGCTTTAAATGAGCGAATTGTGCACCAAAATTCTTTGGGGTTTTTCAGTTAATTAATAATTGAAATTTGGCGAAGGCGTACTCCCTAGATATATTGGTTCGAAAGTCAATTAAAGCCGGTGGTTCCCTCTACTACTAGCCCACACAAGTCCTGGACTTAGGGGATGCTTAATTAAGTAGAATAGTACGAGGTTAAAAATAAACATAAATAAACATAAATAAATAAACACAATATGACGTACATAAGTAGTAGGTGATGTTACAGAAAAAAAAATAAATTGATGAAATGATATTTGCATAGCGAAAAAAAAACTGAAAATCAAAAAATTACACAAAACTTTTTTGCGCAAACGAAAATATAATATATTTTTTTTAAGTCCCCAACTAACAAGTATTATGTATATATATTTTTTTTTCTAAAAAAAATCGACCACCCGTTTTTAAGAAAATAATTTTAATTCATTTTATCTTTTAGAATTAATTACTCCTACGCCACTGCTAATTTTGGGTTAAAATTTGGTATGGTATGTTTTCATACCGAGGACAATGTAACTGCAAAATTTCAGGACAATCGGGTTGGAGGCACTTTTCGCATACTTATCCTGCTATGGCCTTTCCGAGCAAATTTCACTCTTGCACAACATAATAAACAAAATCACGTAAAACTAACCTAACTTCAATTAACGTTACATATATTCGGTCGGCAGAATAGGTATTTTACCTATTATACCTAGCGGTCGGCAGACTAGACACTTCCCTTATAATTTAATTACTTTACTATAATATATTACTATAGGGTGATTCTGGTCCAAATAGGACCCAAGTAAAACTTTGACTTATTTGATTTGCCTTATTTTTGTCTCAAGTGTGCTATGTTTGTCCAAAAAGAACCTAATTTTTTTTCAGATTTTTTTGACATTTATTTTTGGAGTTATGGCCTTTTAAAGATGACATAAATGCCCAATTTTTCTAGAACGTATAATTTTTAAACGGTTGTATCTCTATAACGGTAAGATATAGAGCCTTCAGACAAAGTGTATTTTAAAGTTTGTTAGTTGGAAGTTATTTTAATAATAAAGTAAATTTAAGTTTGGTGATTTTGGTGATAATCACCAATTTTTGGGGAGATTTTACTCAAAATACGCCATCTTCGATTTTCTTTTTTTAAATATATGTTAAACTACAGACATTTCTCTAACAGTTACCCAAATTTCAAAATGGGACAGCCATATATTCGTCTTTGGTAAATTTTGAAAAATAAAGTAGCAACTCAATTTTTTATTTATTGGTAATATTATGACCACAGTTTGATGTACGTTGTATGTTAACTTTACCTCAATCAAATTTAAACTAAGATTAACTTTTTTGCAAACGGAACTATAAGTTAATTGATTATTTTTTTAATATAACTAGCCAAGACACCCATTTTTCGCACGGAATTTTTAATAATTAGATTTTTATTAAAATTAGGAAGAATCTACAAAAGGCAAATTTTCATTAAGCATGCATAGCATACGTACGTATGCTATATAAGCCAAAAATCAGACAAATCGAAGAAGTCGAAGAATTGTTTCAATAAGAAACCTATATTTAAAATTTGAAGTATTTAGATCAAGGCGTTCTCAAGTTATAGTGATCACAAATTTTCTTGGACAGACAGATATACAGATTGACCAACACACAGATTTCTATTGGTAAACTATTGTTTTTTGTATATTAAACGACGAGAAAATAAAAAAAATTAAAAAAAATACTAACGCAGTAGAAGAAAGTAAAATTTAAATTAGATTTCCCATGCGAAGATTGGGTATCACAGCTAGTACATATGTATATAAACTCAATTTAAGGTTTTCCAAAACATATCATGTTATGTTATTATTATTGCTTTAAAAAAACTGATGTTAGTATGATTAATTCCTAAAACTAAACTCCCGTGCGAATAACGGGTCCACTGCTAGTATATATGTATACCAGAACTACTAAAAAATGTTGCAGATAAATAAAAATAGTTATTAAATATATCAGCATTTCCATTTCAAAAATACAAGGTAGTATTATTAAACTCTGCGTTAAAAAGTGGTTGGGAAATTAAATTTTGACTGACATTTATCTTTAATATTTTGCCCAAGGCAATCCCATGGTCGTCCCATTATGAATTTTGGCACATGGTTAGAGAAAGATCTACAGATTATTATATCTTTTTATTAAAAAAAATCATAGATGGCGTATTTTGAGATAATCGTCACCAAACATTGGCGACTTTGGTGTCCATCACCAAAATCACTAAATTTTACATATCTTTAAAACATATTAAAACACAAAATGACTTTAATATATATAGTTTTTAAATCTGTATCTTTTTGCGTTACTGAGATAGAGCTGTTTAAAAACAGGCTGCTTTAGTGACTTTTGCAATTTTTGCCAATTTCAAAAGGCAGTAACTCTATAAATAATGGCCAAAAAAATCTGAAAATTATATAAGTTATTATTAGGCATACGTAGAGTAAGTATACCAAAAATGAAATGAATCGAAGAAGTCGATGTCCAAAATTGCCCTTTTAGGGTCCTATTTGGCGTGGAATGAGCCTACAGTAAACAAAAGAATTTTGATTATGGTGAAAATATGTTTTTTCACGCATTGTATAAAATATATTAAGTATAATGTGCATACATGCCATTCATTTGTTAAATTTTTATATTAAAAAAATTCATTTATGCATTTATTTAGCTATAATTATTTAATTTACATTATTTTTTAATGTAAATTAAATAAATGATAAAAATACAAGTATATATACCGATCGTATATGATTAAACGTAGTATTATTCATAATATTTTTTTATCACTCTGTTGAAAAATTATAAATAAGTTAAGACTTATATTTTATTGCGAGTATAGCTTAAAATAATGAAAACCCTACAGTTGCTTGCTATTTTGCAGTTGCTAAATTATGGTTATGGATTATTTTTAAATAATTTTCTTAATTTGAGTCAATCCAATTATTTAACCAGAAGACAAACTTTATTGAAGAAGGAGGAGTCTGAAATGTTGGGAGCTTCAATTAAATTAACATCAAAAGAAAAACAAGTTAATAATATATTAATGAAATACAAATTAGAGGAACTGGATGGAGCTCTAGAAAACTCAAGTACGTTTTTACCAGCTTTTAGTTTTTTTCAAACAAAATCGAAAATCGAAGACTCAAATGTTTTCAAAGTCATTAAAAAGCTTGCAAAAGGTACTGTTTTACATGCTCACGAATCTTCTATTGTTTCTCAAGAGTTTTTATTCAATGTAACTTACAGAAGTAATCTATATGGATGCTTTGTAAATGGTTCTTTTATTCTATTTTTTTTCGTTAACCAGTCTCCAAATAACAAATGTGAATGGAGATTATTGAGCGAAATAAGGGCCGAGGATCCAAACTTTGACACTTATCTTAAATCACAAATGTTTTTAAATACAGAACATCCACATGATGCATATCCTGATATTGATACAGTATGGATAAAATTCGGTAACTATTTTGGTTCAATCGTTCCTATGATAAATTACAAATCAGTTTTTCAAGATTATTACTACCAAACAATGTTAGAATTGTATAATGATAATGTTATGTATTTAGAACTGAGAGCCTTGGTTTCGGATTCCGTATATGACGATAACGGGAATTATTTGAATACCGTAGAAATTATAACACTCTATCAAAGTGTGGTGGATAAGTTTAAAAGAGATTATCCGGATTTTATTGGAATGAAATTAATAACTGCTTTAAACCGTAAAATAAGTCGGGAGACATTCCAGACACTCGCAGTTCGTCAATTGTCTATTGAAAAACAATTTCCTAATTTTGTAGTGGGCTTAGATATGGAATTTCAGGAGGATAAAGGACATCCGCTTTTTTATTTTTACGATCTATTAGAAGATCTAGGAAGAAAGGGAGTTAACTTTTATTTCCATGCATCTGAGTCTAATTGGTATGGGATGACAGACTTGAATTTAGTGGATGCTGTTTTACTAAAAGCTAAAAGGATAGGACATGGTGTGGGCCTGCTAAAACACCCTGAAGTTTTAAAAGCAGTCAAGAAACTAAATATTGGGATAGAAATAAATCCGATTTCTAACCAAGTTCTTACCCTTATTGATGATCCCAGAACTCATCCCGGAGCACCGTTAATTGCTAACGGTTATCCTGTTATTGTTTCTTGTGATGATGTCACGACTTGGGGAAGCGTTGGACTGAGTTACGATTTTTATGTCACATTTATGGCAATGACTAGCAGAAATAGTGACATTAAAATAATAAAGCAACTGGCTCTTAATTCAATTGAGTATAGTGCCATGAATAGAACCGAAAAAGCGTCTGCCTTTGTTAAATTTCAGAGATGGTGGGAAACATCTTTAGATACTGTTTTAAATGAATTTCATCTTTAAATTTTGAGTATTTTATTAGTTTTTTTGTAATTGTCATTTGAAACCTGTAAGAATCAAAAAACATTAGATATTTCTGTAAATACATAACAAAAAAATAAAAATAAATCTCTGGAAGAAAATTTATACCTACGTGTTTTACTAAAGCCCAAGATATATCAATATGTAATACGTGTTTTACTAAAGCCCAAGATATATCAAGCTCATTTCTTTATACAAGTTAGTGCGTATTCACAGCGTCGCATAACAAGCATCCCAATAAACAATAGTTCGGCGGCCGCCCAGCGGCCGACAGTTGGCATGCCGACGGTGCGACGGCGGTCCGCCGTCGGCAATTGATGGGCGGCCCGCCGTCAATAGGAGACAGTTGCCTATGATCACTTGCCGCTCTTTTGCAGACCATATTGCCAACCATTTACCGACCATTTTAAGATCATCAAAGAATAATAATTTGCCGCTCTTTTGCCGATCATATTGCCAACCATTTTAAGATCATCAAAGGATGATCATTTGCAGCTCTTTTGCCGATCATATTGCCAACCCTTTTAAGATCAGATGTTGCAAATTGCAACTTGCAATCTATAGATTGCAACAGACAGTTTTCACTACTCTAGTGCAGGATTTTCCATAATCAATGAGAAAATCCATACCAAAATGACTTTTTCATTGATGGTTGAAAGGAATTGATTCTAAGAATATATTAAATTAAAGTTAGTGTAGTGAAAGCGTACAGATGGTGGCAGGGGCGGATTTATTTCACTTTAAGGGGGGGGGGGCATCCATAAGGAAAAAAATTGTGCTTTTGCCAAATATGTAATTTTGAAGGTATTTCTATGCTAATATATGAAGTATTTCGATTAGTTTGTCTGATGTCACGTTTTTTGTGGACACGATAACTCAAGAACCAATTGCCAATAATTAATTATCCGATCAACTCGAAATTTTCAGGAAAAATTAATTTCTATGAAGGGAAGATCCCTATTATTTTTGGAAATGATCTCCCCAAAAACAAAAAAGTTATGGGGGATTAAACTTTTTAAAAAAATAAAAACTATCATTTAAAAAAAAATCCATCTTTTTATTTTTTTGAGAAAAAAAAAATAAAAAAAATTAAAATTTTTAAAAAAATTATATTTAGTTTTTTTTCAAAAATTTTTTTGTTTTGAAAAAAAAAATATATTTTTTAATTTTTTTTCTGTTTTTCGCAAAAATAAGATAAAAAAATTAAAAATTCTGAATTTTTTTTTTTTTTCGAAAATATTTTTTTTGTAAATTTTTTTTGAAAATGTGTAAAAATTTCTACCAGGGTAGGTTTGGTAGTTTTTCAGAGGTGAGGACATTTTTTTTTGTTTTTTTATTCATCAAAATTTTTTGCAGGGGAAAGGGGTAAAGTAAACTTTTGGAGGACCTTTTTTATTTTTTAGTCATCAAAATTTTTGCAGGGGTAAAATAAATTTTTCAATTTTAAGTTGGGAAATATATGCCCCCTAACCCCAATTTTTTACGTTTTTTACAGTCGCGGTATTACACGTTACTTTTACAGCTTGAAATCATATTTGTTTTATGAAACCGTACGATGCATCATGCCATCAACTGATTATATTTAAAATAAATTATGTTTACTGTTTCCGTGGTGTAGTGGTTATCACATCCGCCTAACACGCGGAAGGTCCCCGGTTCGATCCCGGGCGGAAACATTACTTTTTGGGAAACCATTTTGAATTTTTTCAAAATTTTGAGAAATTTCCCAAAAAAAAGCCTTCGTGCAAAAATTTTCAAATATTTTTTTGAGTATTTTTGCGTTTTATCACGTTTTCTGTAGATATAAATCAATATTAAGCAAACAAAAAAAAATTCATTCTGTTCAGGAAATCTTGTGTACACGATAACTTAAGAACGCTAGAAACTTGACATTTGACATACAGGTATGTTACCAAAAGTTCTCGCTCGGGATTGTTTTTGGTGAACATTGGGGTGGGGCAAGGGAGGCAAATATGAAAAAACAACAACAAAAAATACAAAAATTTGAAAATAGCTTTATAGGGTTTTTTGGGGTTGTTCAAATTGAATCTGATAAAAAAAATCTAACCAAACCCCCGCGGGGGTGAGGGGGTAAATATTTTTAAATATTTTCAATATTCGTGAAAACTGAATCTTGAAATATCTTTTTTCCAAATCCACCCTCCCATAGGGTCGGGGGTGATTTTAGTGAAAATTGATTTCCACTTTTTGAGGTTGCTGAAAGTGAATCTGATCATAAAAATGGTCCAACTCCACCCCTGGGGGGTGGAGGTGATTTTAATGAAAATTGGTATATTAGCGTTTTCGAGGTTGCTAAAAGTGAATCTGATAATAAAAAATCCATTTCACGTTAGGGTGGAAAAATGGGAAAGTTTCTTTACTGGGCAGTTCATTTTATTTGGACCTTTAAAATCAAGGAACATTTGAAGATTTAAAAAAAAACGAAGAAATAATAGAGGAGGGGGGAGTGCTGTAGCTTTACTTAACGCTCTTTATTATAATATATAAACGATTTGTTCTACACAAAGTTTGGACTCCTATATAATTAATAATTATTATTAATGGGGAGCGTTACATAAGGGAAGGGGGATCAAAATTACAAAATTTTGTGTTAAGTATTTATGATTTTTTTACAATTTTTCAATTTTTTTATTAAATTTTCTTTTTGCGAAAAACGAAAAAAAAAAATCTAAAAAAAAAACTAAAAATTTCAAAATTTTTCAATTTTTTCTATTTTTTTATAATAAAAGTAATTTTTTTTCTGAAAAAAATGCGTTAATAGGAATTTTCGTTTACCATTTTTCAATTTTTTTTAACCCCACATAACTTTTTCGTTTTTGAGGGGATTACTTTTTGAAAAAAATAGGGATCTTCCCCTCATAAAACTTTTTTCCTGAAAATTTTAATACGATCGGATTATTCGTTCTTGAGTTATCGTGTCTAGAAAAATCGTGATATCAAACAGACGGACCGACGGACGGACAGACTGACATTTGAAAAAAAAAGTTGCTTATTTTTTCCTGAAAAAAATTATATCCAAGAATTTTTTGTCTAGGGCGATTTTTGAATTTTTTTGAAAATTCGGAACTACCGTATATTATTCTATTCATTACATTACATTACATTTTATTTAACCTCGTACTATTCTACTTAATTAAGCATCCCCTAAGTCCAGGACTTGTGTGGGCTAGTAGTAGAGGGAACCACCGGCTTTAATTGACTTACGAACCAATTTATAGGGAGTGTCCGCTTCACTTACGCCTTCACCAAATTTCAATTATTAATTAACTGAAAAAGGCGAATCGGCGCCGGTGAGAATCGAACTCACGCTATTTTGGTTAGTAAACTCGTCAAATACGACGCTGTAGTCCACTACACCAATTCTCCCATACATGTACATTATCTACTATAGTAGATCTGTATTGTTTTTTTTTTATTAAATAATTTTTAAAAATAAATATTTTAAATTAAACGCCTCATTGCATAGCTACGCATACTATGCATAGGTGAAATCCATACTTAATTATAATTAATTAATTAATTTTATAATTTAATAAATAATTCGAATCAGTATCTATACATATGCAACCAATATAACATGATATCATTTTTTATTCCCTATCTACAGGTATAAATATAAAAAATGAACTATATTCAAAATCAGAAAATATGGGAGTCCCCGAAAGCAGAAAACCGCTTACTAGTGGTCAAAGTGATCACCAGGTTGCTGGCAGCAACACATAATGTGTTACACATAGTATGTCTAGTATAACCAAGATGAACTATCACAATGTTAAGTTCTAGATTTGTTAATCAATTTGTAATTTGGTGCATGTTTTTAATCAAAGGTGAGTTAAAAATATTTTTCTGTTTTATTTCTTAATATTTTGTATTTACATAAGTGCTGCCAACAATTATATGATAATAATTATGTTGTAAGATTTAATTTAAAGTCGTTTCATTCGTAAATATAGAATATTATTATAATAATAATATAATATACAGTGCGGTCCAAATGTCACCCCCCCCCCTCCCCTCTTAACTTTTGAACGAGTTGAGATATCGATTTCAAATTTAGAATTCCTAAGACAACTTAAACTATCTTTAAGCATATATTTGATACTTTTATCTCTTAAAATGTGGGCAGGGGGGCATGGATGATTTTTTTTTAATGGAAAGGGGGTCGTGTGATACATCATTTTAAAGCCTTTAAAATTCTCTATATAACCATACATTTTTAATTTTTTTAAACATGTTTTTTAAGGTTTTGATTTTTCAGTTTTTTGTGCTAAAAAAAATAAATTTTTAAGTTTTTTTTTGTTAATTTTATTTATGTCAACTAAAATTAGTTTAAAAGTATAATTTACTTTTTTTCATTATGAAATTAGGCATTTTTAAAAAAGTCCAAACGATTGGGGGTAAGGGGGGTAAAAATAGGGTAAAACTCCTATTTTAAGCGTTTTTTGTTTATAATTAAGGCAATTACTATTGTATTTGGTTAATTTGGCACTTATATAAAAGATAATTTTAAATTAGTCAAAAAATGTTATAAACAACGTTTTCCTAAAACGCATTGTTTTCGAGATATTGGCGTTTAAAGCAGTAAAAGGTTTTTTTAGCATATCTCACATATTTATAACCCGATTTCAAAAAATTATATATTTATAACCCGATTTCAAAAAATTATAACAAAACATCTAGTTTGAAATTTGAAAACTAGATGGCTCTAGTGTACAATAGTGCCGATGTTTTGACAGGTTGCTTGCAACGTTTCATCTAGTTTAATCAATAATTTATCTAAGACCTTTTAATTATGACAGCATGCTTTTATATATGACATATTAGAAATCGATAGACCTAATAAACATAATATACCTTCATTCTAATGCGTGTTGCATGTGAAAAAAAAACGGAAATTTTCAGGAAAGGAGAAAAAAAAATTACCTTAAATTAGAAATTTAATGTATGTAATGTGTTTTGAGTTATTTTTATATAAAATAGAGAAGGTTTTTTTTATGCCTGGGATTAGGTGTCAAAGGGTGACGAAAAGTAAAGAAGGGGGGAAGGGGGTCCGGCTAAAAGTGACGTCACCTTTAAAAATAGGTATATTTAAAAAAAAAATAGTGAAAAGAATTTTTATAAAAACAACTACGACATAAAGGACTATAGTAAATTTTACTGTAAGCGTAGCTCAACAAAAAATCGTATTTATTTTTCTCTATTCCTTAAAATAAGATATTTTTTAACGGCTTTAATGATTTAATTGTCAGAGGTTCTGGGCCTAAATAGCCTGTTCAAAGTTTAGTTTGGTACAAACTCTATAACCAACTAAGATTTTGCTTTATTTGTTGAATTATCTATTAAGTTTAATAGTTTTAAATTAAAATATACTAAAATTTAATTATTTTTATATTTTAGTAGGTTTACCTGTACCTAATAGGCATTGTAATACTTTATCTCGAGGTTTATTAATCCTTGCTTTTTTTAAGGCTGTCATTTCATCCATAATACCTAAATATTCATATTTATAAATATTTATGTTAAAAGACATTTTTCTAGTAAATTATCCATTATATTGAAAATTTATTTGAAACGTCCCCCTATAGGAAGGGGGGTTCCAATAGGTGACGTTATTTTTTTCTATTTTATAGGGGGTCAAGGCAAAAATAGGTGACTTCATTCTTGAACAGCCCCTTAGAACCTATAGATAGAGCATCAAAAACAGGTCCACAAAAGTCAAAAACGTTTACACTAAAAAAAATATTAGAATGAAGGTATCGATATGTTATACCTGTACAACATAATATTTTCATATTTATTAAATATTTAAATTTAAATATTAATGTAAAAATAAACATTGTTTATTTATACAGAAATTGTTATTATTATTTAAATACTACATACATTTTTAGTAAGTATTTTTTTTAAATTTTACATTGTAAAAAATTATATATCTTAATAAGATTTAAAAGTTATCATATTTTACAGAAATTAAAATGGACGACTACATCAAAGAAAGAAACAAGCTACTTAAAACGGAACGTATCGAATTCACTGGAGGAAATATTGTTCTAACGCCCAAAGAAAATAAAATAAACGATATTTTATTGCTAGTAAAAATGCATGAACTGGACGAAGGTTATAAAAATTCATCGAGCTTTCTGCCATCCAAACATTTCTATGAAAGTAAAAAAGGCATCGAGAATTCAAAGGTATTTGGAATTATTAAAAGTCTACCGAAAGGAGGTTCATTACATACTCATATGCTGGCGTCCGTATCTGTTGACTTTATCATGGAAAAAATTTCATATCTTCCAGATTTATACGCAGGTTATATAAATGGAAACTTTAAATTAAGATTTTTTGCAAAAGAAAGTGAAAATATCACCTTTAAGCCTCTTTCGGAATATAGATTAAAGGATAATAACTTTAATAATTGGTTGAGATCTCAACTTACTTTGGAAAACGAATCATATCCCACTGTTATCGACATCTGGACCAAATTCAAAAAAATATTTACTACTATGTATGACATGATTTGTTACAGACCAGTTTTTGAAATATACATCTACCAGTTACTAAACGAATTGCTTTTAGATAATGTTATGTATGTAGAATTGAAAGGAACTTTTATGCCTTTATATGAATTAAACGGAAGAAAATATAATACAATAGAGTTTTTTGAAACTTATATTAGTACAGTTGAAAAATTTAAACTAGATCATCCAGATTTTATTGGAGTAAAATATATACATTCCGTTTATAGAGGAGTAAGTAAAGAAGAGCTTAAATCTGGACTTGATGAGTTATTGCAACTCAAGAATATATTTCCAAACTTCATAGCCGGTTTCGATTTCGTAGGTTACGAAGAAGAAGGAAACACATTGCTCTACTACAAAGATGAGTTACTATATGCTCAAAATAAAGGTATTAAATTATTTTTTCATGCTGGTGAAACAAATTGGTTCGGTTCTACCGATTTAAATTTAGCAGATGCAATATTATTAAATTGTACCAGAATTGGACATGGTTTTTCATTACCAAAACACCCTACTTTATTTGAAGAAGCCCAACAGCGAAATATACCCATAGAACTGTGCCCTATATCAAACCAGGTCCTTAAACTGAATGAGGACCCAAGAAATCATCCTGGAAATATATTTCTGGCTAAAAACTATCCAGTAGTTATAGGTAATGACGATCCTGCACTGTGGGGTGCGACAGGACTCAGTTTTGATTGGTATATAGTTTTTATGGCAATGACTCCAAGAGATAAAGGGTTGGAGGTATTAAAACAATTAGCTTTGAATTCTATAACATATAGTGCAATGAGTCAACATGAAAAGGATATGGCACTTGAAAAATGGCATGTACGATGGAATATATTTTTAGATAAATATTTAAAAAAGGATTTTTAGTTAATTTATAAGTGGGTAATTAGTAAATTCAAACTAACTTATTTTATTAAATTAAGTTAGTGCAATGAGTCGACATGAAAAGGATATGGCACTTGCAAAAAGGCATGTACGATGGAATATATTTTTAAATAAATGTTTAAAAATTATTTTTTAGTTAATTTATATGTGGGTAATTAGTAAATTCAAACTAACTTATTTTATTAAATTAAGTTAGTGCAATGAGTCAACATGAAAAGGATATGGCACTTGAATAATGGCATGTACGATGGAATATATTTTCAGATAAATATTTATAAAAGAATTTTTAGTTAATTTATATGTGGGTAATTAGTTAATTCAAACTAACTTATTTTATTAAATTAAGTTAGTGCAATGAGTTAACATGAAAAGGATATGGCTCTTGAAAAATGGCATGTACCATGGAATATATTTTTAGACAAATATTTAAAAAAGGATTTTTAGTTAATTTATAAGTGGGTAATTAGTAAATTCAAACTAACTTATTTTATTAAATTAAGTTAGTGCAATGAGTCGACATGAAAAGGATATGACACTTGCAAAAAGGCATGTACGATGGAATATATTTTTAAATAAATGTTTAAAAATTATTTTTTAGTTAATTTATATGTGGGTAATTAGTAAATTCAAACTAACTTATTTTATTAAATTAAGTTAGTGCAATGAGTCAACATGAAAAGGATATGGCACTTGAATAGTGGCATGTACGATGGAATATATTTTCAGATAAATATTTATAAAAGAATTTTTAGTTAATTTGTGGGTAATTAGTAAATTCAAACTAACTTATTTTAATTAATTAAGTTAGTACAAAGAGTCAACATGAAAAGAATATGGCTCTTGAAAAATGGCATGTACGATGGAATATATTTTTAGATAAATATTTAAAAAAGGATTTTTAGTTAATTTATAAGTGGGTAATTAGTAAATTCAAACTAACTTTGTAACGATATAAATCGTCACTTTGTAATATAGCAAGGGTTAATTAAACTATTCGTTTACTTACGTTATAATTTATGTTTATTTTGTATATAAATAGTTACGTACGTACAGAACTATTTTGTATCTGGGACTATTTTGTAGCAGGAACTGAATTCTAACCATATAAGTCTCTATTCCATAGTTCTACCTGAAAATAACATAAAGAAAACATAATTAGAATATGATTTTTAATAATAAAGAATCATATGACTTATTTCTCTATAATACATTTGTCTATGGACTTACCTGGTTTTTATATGTTTCAGAGTCTATTGAGGGTTGGATTTCACTGGCTTTCATCTGTAGCTTGTTTCTCCTGGAAAGTTTCATATGCTTATTGCTTCGGGATAATCCAGAATTTGTTGAAAATAGTTTGCTGGAACTGCTCACTTAGATTCAGTATTTTGTTTATACTTAGTTCACAGGACACTTAGTATTCTGTTCGTATTTTTATTAGTTTTGCTGATAAACAATAAGTATTGTTTATATTTGTTTCTTAGAGTAATATTTTGAGGTTAGATATCACTAATACGGATTTATTAGGAAACATTCTTTTAATTAGTTATTATTTTTGGTGTCGTTTCAGTTACCTTTATTAGGAATCCTATACGGTAAAACTGTAGTTGATAATGACTTGCATAGATGTCGCTAATAGTTCAGAAATAGGATTTTATTTACCTGAAGGGTTCATACCGGTTGATAAGGTCGATTTTCGCTGCTTCTTGATGCAACTCTGTACAATGGTGGTGTCATTTTGACGAGTGTTTATTTTCTGTAATCATCGAAGTAATCCTTCATGTATTTTTATTTAAAGTTAGTGAAAATGAATATTTAAACAATGCGGAAGATATTATAACTGATATTTTCTACAATTATGCATTTATAACGTTTCGATGGACATCGAAGACTTAGAATGACACGTAAGTTAAGTTTTTCTGTTTCTTAGAATATTTCTGAGATATAATTATTGTTTTAGCACCATTATTACTACATTAATTAATTACCATTAATTACTCACCATTTCTATACCATTAATATGGAATTACATTAATTTAAGTTGAAGTTTATTTTGGTATATTTGATATACAAGTTCTCCGCATGGAGTGATGTTCTGTTGGAACATGGTTCTGTATTTTTCGGCATAGATAAATTCTATATGACCGTCTAGCAGACAATTTTATATTGGACATAATTTTCAAAAGCATATTTAATCCCGGACAACATTTTCAATCGTACATTTTATCCTGGAAGATAATTTTTCCAAAGTAGATGGGACAGCCTATATTTTTTTTTCTTTCATTTGAGAAATGAATTCATCAGCATAGGGGAGACTTGCACAGATGGAGACGATGGAATTCATACCTCATGGATTTTGCAGAAACCAGCTAAGTACTCATTCTGAAAACTTTTGAAAGCAATATTTCATATTTTTAAATTCTTTTATTTCAATATTCTTATAACTGTAAACTTTATCAGATCTGATATAGTATTGATTAATACTATATGCCCTTCTGGCTTTTGTTCATTTTTAGGTACTTATTTTTTTTTAAAACATTTAATCTCATTTATTAATTATTAAATATCATACTTTTGATTAAATGATTTCTAATTTAAGCATGACTTTTATACACTGCAAGAAATGATTGTTGTTTACATACATTTCTTGGTGCTTGCTGAACTTCATGTTTTCTTTATACATTTAAGTCGAATGATTTCTGAATTTAGTAATTTTTATTAAGATTTCTTTAATTATATCTTAATATAATTACACATATTTTTTATATATATTAATACATTACTTGATGTGCTTTCATTAAGTTTATTTATAATAAATTTCTCAAATGAATTATCTTATTTTATTTAGGGGTTATATTTTCTCAAACTGAAAAGCTTAAGTATTTACACTAGGTTGTTACTTACCTAAAGGAGTAAAAGCTAAAGTAACTGGCGCCCCTAACAACATTAATCAATTCTTTCTATTTTTCCCTTGCCCATACCCATTGCTCCGCTGTCAAAACTAGCCGTTGGCAGTGAACGTATTAATTACGGTACAACTTATTTTATTAAATTAAGTTAGTGCAATGAGTCGACATGAAAAGGATATGGCATTTGCAAAAAGGCATGTACGATGGAATATATTTTTAAATAAATATTTAAAAATTATTTTTTAGTTAATTTATATGTGGGTAATTAGTAAATTCAAACTAACTTATTTTATTAAATTAAGTTAGTGCAATGAGTCAACATGAAAAGGATATGGCACTTGAATAATGGCATGTACGATGGAATATATTTTCAGATAAATATTTATAAAAGAATTTTTAGTTAATTTATATGTGGGTAATTAGTTAATTCAAACTAACTTATTTTATTAAATTAAGTTAGTGCAATGAGTCAACATGAAAAGGATATGGCTCTTGAAAAATGGCATGTACCATGGAATATATTTTTAGATAAATATTTAAAAAAGGATTTTTAGTTAATTTATAAGTGGGTAATTAGTAAATTCAAACTAACTTATTTTATTAAATTAAGTTAGTGCAATGAGTCGACATGAAAAGGATATGGCACTTGCAAAAAGGCATGTACGATGGAATATATTTTCAGATAAATATTTATAAAAGAATTTTTAGTTAATTTATATGTGGGTAATTAGTAAATTCAAACTAACTTATTTTATTAAATTAAGTTAGTGCAATGAGTCAACATGAAAAGGATATGGCACTTGAATAATGGCATGTACGATGGAATATATTTTCAGATAAATATTTATAAAAGAATTTTTAGTTAATTTATATGTGGGTAATTAGTTAATTCAAACTAACTTATTTTATTAAATTAAGTTAGTGCAATGAGTTAACATGAAAAGGATATGGCTCTTGAAAAATGGCATGTACCATGGAATATATTTTTAGAAAAATATTTAAAAAAGGATTTTTAGTTAATTTATAAGTGGGTAATTAGTAAATTCAAACTAACTTATTTTATTAAATTAAGTTAGTGCAATGAGTCGACATGAAAAGGATATGACACTTGCAAAAAGGCATGTACGATGGAATATATTTTTAAATAAATGTTTAAAAATTATTTTTTAGTTAATTTATATGTGGGTAATTAGTAAATTCAAACTAACTTATTTTATTAAATTAAGTTAGTGCAATGAGTCAACATGAAAAGGATATGGCACTTGAATAGTGGCATGTACGATGGAATATATTTTCAGATAAATATTTATAAAAGAATTTTTAGTTAATTTGTGGGTAATTAGTAAATTCAAACTAACTTATTTTAATTAATTAAGTTAGTACAAAGAGTCAACATGAAAAGAATATGGCTCTTGAAAAATGGCATGTACGATGGAATATATTTTTAGATAAATATTTAAAAAAGGATTTTTAGTTAATTTATAAGTGGGTAATTAGTAAATTCAAACTAACTTATTTTATTAAATTAAGTTAGTGCAATGAGTCGACATGAAAAGGATATGGCATTTGCAAAAAGGCATGTACGATGGAATATATTTTTAAATAAATGTTTAAAAATTATTTTTTAGTTAATTTATATGTGGGTAATTAGTAAATTCAAACTAACTTATTTTATTAAATTAAGTTAGTGCAATGAGTCAACATGAAAAGGATATGGCACTTGAATAATGGCATGTACGATGGAATATATTTTCAGATAAATATTTATAAAAGAATTTTTAGTTAATTTATATGTGGGTAATTAGTTAATTCAAACTAACTTATTTTATTAAATTAAGTTAGTGCAATGAGTCAACATGAAAAGGATATGGCTCTTGAAAAATGGCATGTACCATGGAATATATTTTTAGATAAATATTTAAAAAAGGATTTTTAGTTAATTTATAAGTGGGTAATTAGTAAATTCAAACTAACTTATTTTATTAAATTAAGTTAGTGCAATGAGTCGACATGAAAAGGATATGGCACTTGCAAAAAGGCATGTACGATGGAATATATTTTCAGATAAATATTTATAAAAGAATTTTTAGTTAATTTATATGTGGGTAATTAGTAAATTCAAACTAACTTATTTTATTAAATTAAGTTAGTGCAATGAGTCAACATGAAAAGGATATGGCACTTGAATAATGGCATGTACGATGGAATATATTTTCAGATAAATATTTATAAAAGAATTTTTAGTTAATTTATATGTGGGTAATTAGTTAATTCAAACTAACTTATTTTATTAAATTAAGTT
>OY294045.1:57964882-58054524 GCA_958510825.1 Brachypterus glaber | reverse complement strand
CCAAATAAATACTGTATTTGTTGTATGAAAAACAAATACAGTATTTATTTGGTTGGGTGGAAAGTGTAGCACAAATGATATAGAGATAGGGTAGACGTCTTTTGTTTCATAATTCTAGTTGAAGAGAGCTCCATTGATGTAAATAAAGTGTTTTTTTATTTTTTTATTTATTTTTCTTTGTTCACGATCCCAAAACTTTCAATAAATATTATTTACAGAATTTTATGTTTTTAACAGTGAATTACTTTCTTAAATTATGATTTTTTTACATGTTTATCTGTTTTATACTCATAGGAAAGCAAAGCGAAGCTAAGATATTCTTACGATGCAGGTACCTGTAAGTAAGGCAAGGTTTTTGTATTCAATATATCATTTTAGGTTAAAGTTTCTATAATAAATTAGTTCGGATATTTATCACCAGATGAAAGATAATTTTTCAAGAATATAGTCACTCTATCTAGTGGCAGATTTAGCTAACGCCGCTAGATAGAGTGACTATGCAATAATGCTAGAATTAAGAGGTTTTACAGTGGATTTGAAGTGTTGTTAACAGATAAATAAAATAACTAAATTAAATTACCGAAATAAACCTAAATGCTGGTTAAAAAGTTCAAGGTACTGTAACGATATAAATCGTCACTTTGTAATATAGCAAGGGTTAATTAAACTATTCGTTTACTTACGTTATAATTTATGTTTATTTTGTATATAAATAGTTACGTACGTACAGAACTATTTTGTATCTGGGACTATTTTGTAGCAGGAACTGAATTCTAACCATATGAGTCTCTATTCCATAGTTCTACCTGAAAATAACATAAAGAAAACATAATTAGAATATGATTTTTAATAATAAAGAATCATATGACTTATTTCTCTATAGTGCATTTGTCTATGGACTTACCTGGTTTTTATATGTTTCAGAGTCTATTGAGGGTTGGATTTCACTGGCTTTCATCTGTAGCTTGTTTCTCCTGGAAAGTTTCGTATGATTATTCCTTCGGGATAATCTAGAATTTGTTGAAAATAGTTTGCTGGAACTGCTCACTTAGATTCAGTATTTTGTTTATACTTAGTTCACAGGACACTTAGTATTCTGTTCGTATTTTTATTAGTTTTGCTGATAAACAATAAGTATTGTTTATATTTGTTTCTTAGAGTAATATTTTGAGGTTAGATATCACTAATACGGATTTATTAGGAAATATTCTTTTGTTATTATCTTTGATGTAGTTTTCGTTACCTTTATTAGGAATCCTATACGGTAAAACTGTAGTTGATAATGACTTGCATAGATGTCGCTAATAGTTCAGAAATAGTATTTTATTTACCTGAAGGGTTCATACCGGTTGATAAGGTCGATTTTCGCTCTTCTTGAAGCAACTCTGTACAATGGTGGTGTCATTTTGACGAGTGTTTATTTTCTGTAATCATCGAAGTAATCCTTCATGTATTTTTATTTAAAGTTAGTGAAAATGAATATTTAAACAATGCGGAAGATATTGTAACTGTTATTTTTCTACAATTACGCATTTATAACGTTTCGATGGACATCGAAGACTTAGTATGACATGTAAGTTAAGTTTTTCTGTTTCTTAGAATATTTCTAAGATATAATTATTGTTTTAGCACCATTAATTAATCACCATTAAGCACCATTATTACTACATTACTAGACCATTAATTAATTACCATTAATTACTCACCATTTCTATACCATTAATATGGAATTACATTAATTTAAGTTGAAGTTTATTTTGGTATATTTGATATACAAGTTCTCCGCATGGAGTGATGTTCTGTTGGAACATGGTTCTGTAATTTTCGGCATAGATAAATTCTATGTAACCGTCTAGCAGACAATTTTACATTGGACATAATTTTCAAAAGTATATTTTATCCCGGACAACATTTTCAATCGTACATTTTATCCTGGAAGATGATTTTTCCAAAGTAGATGGGACAGCCTATATTTTTTTTTCTTTCATTTGAGAAATGAATTCATCAGCATAGGGGAGACTTGTACAGATGGAGACGATGGAATTCATACCTCATGGATTTTGCAGAAACCAGCTAAGTACTCATTCTGAAAACTTTTGAAAGCAATATTTCATATTTTTAAATTCTTTTATTTCAATATTCTTATAACTGTAAACTTTATCAGATCTGATATAGTATTGATTAATACTATATGCCCTTCTGGCTTTTGTTCATTTTTAGGTACTTATTTTTTTTAAAACATTTAATCTCATTTATTAATTATTAAATATCATACTTTTGATTAAATGATTTCTAATTTAAGCATGACTTTTATACACTGCAAGAAATGATTGTTGTTTACATACATTTCTTGGTGCTTGCTGAACTTCATGTTTTCTTTATACATTTAAGTCGAATGATTTCTGAATTTAGTAATTTTTATTAAGATTTCTTTAATTATATCTTAATATAATTACACATATTTTTTATATATATTAATACATTACTTGATGTGCTTTCATTAAGTTTATTTATAATAAATTTCTCAAATGAATTATCTTATTTTATTTAGGGGTTATATTTTCTCAAACTGAAAAGCTTAAGTATTTACACTAGGTTGTTACTTACCTAAAGGAGTAAAAGCTAAAGTAACTGGCGCCCCTAACAACATTAATCAATTCTTTCTATTTTTCCCTTGCCCATACCCATTGCTCCGCTGTCAAAACTAGCCGTTGGCAGTGAACGTATTAATTACGGTACAGTACAGCCAATTTAAGCTGTAATATCTAAGCTTGTTACTTGGGAAGACATAAGAAAATTAATATACAGGGTGATCCATAACTGGCATGCCAAAATTTAAGAGGTGATTCTAGATCCAAAAATATAAAAAAAGTTCCTATAAAGGTTGGTCCGGAAATGAGCCCTAAGGGATCTAGGGCCCTTTAAAATTGTAATAAAAATAAGGTTTTTAATTAATAACTCGGGTACCGTTTCAGCTAGAGCGGCGAGCTTTTGCATGTATACTAGTATTAATAAGGGCAATAAGTTTATGTTAATTTATTTTTTTAATTTATCCAGAGGCGTACCCAGACGGACAAAATATATGAGGCTTAAAACATTTTTGCCCCAAACTTTTCTACGTGTATGTTTTTTGGATTTGTTGTAAAAAATATAGATTTCTAGAGTAAAAATACATATAAAATATCATATAGTGTAACACTGTAGGAGCAACCGTTATCAAAAAAAAATTAAGAGGAAGTAACATTTTGTGCCACCAAAAACGTTACTTTTTAAAAGGCTATTACTCCTTTAATATTAAATTTAGGTGTTTTGGTGTATAATACTTTTTTGCTCAGTTTTAAATGAAGAATCACCCTGCAGCATTAAAATTTTATTGGTGCTTTTTTTTGTTTCCCATTCAATACGTCATCTTCGAAGGGCCGTAGCTCCCTTAGGGCTCATTTCCGGACCAACCTTTATAGAAACTTTTTTTCATATTTTTGGATGTAGAATCACCTCTTAAATTTCGGTACGCGAGTTCTGGAACAGGCTGTATAATACCTACATGAGGCATTTCGCACGTATCGTGTCAAGATTTTGCACTCATCTCACGGATTTGACCAAACTTGGAATACTTGTAGTACTAGTAGGTATATACATATACCACGAAATCATATTTTTCAAATCCAAATCCATCATCAAACCAAATTGGGATTCCCGATAGTATAATAATTATTAGAGAATATTCTAAGATCATCGGTACTATTTGGGATGCACAATCTTGTACATACCACATTCCCCTTACCTTATTTCCCGGGTGCCAAACTTGAACAATATGTTTAATATTTTTGAAAAAAATATTTTTTTTACTTTAACCATTTATACTCAGTTTACAACAAAAAAAAGACGGATAGTTTTTTTTAAGAATTTTAATGACATTGTTTTCTTTATAGGATACACTAGTAAACTTTTTTTGTCTTTGCAGTTATACGGTATAATTATAACCTAAACTATAGTTAATTTTTTTAACTATAAAATGAATAATTTGATACGAATTTTTTTATTCGTCATAACCTACATCTGGACCTGTGTTATCCTGGATACACTCCTGGATCACTGGTATCAACGCAGCTACCATCAGGGAAACATACAATATCCTTTAAATTTTGAATAACTGTGGAATTTTTTATCTTATTCTGGGAGTGAATGTAATTGTATATTTTCATGGTGATTTCCAGTGGAACCTCGTACGGCTAAAAATACATATAAAAATAATTTAAATTAACCCGACTGATTAACTAAAAAGTATAAAACAAGAATAATGTGAAATAAAATCATATTGTAACCGTCTACCCAGTCAACACAAATACATGGTAGGAACATAGCAGGTACATAACCACTGTTCTATGTGATGTTGCAGACATGTAATTTTTATAGTCCATGTATAGTCCTTGGACTTTAACAATTCCGCCTCAAGTTATGTATCAGCTACATAACATGCTACATATCAGATACATACTAGGTACATAACAATAAAAGTAGGCGTTTCCGAATTTTACTTGTTATGGAGTGCATGATAGATTTAGACATGGTGAACATTTTTACGTCTTTTTGATAAACCTAATAATTAAAGTATATAAATATCTTTATATGTAGCATCCATCAGGCAAAATTCTTAAACGATGTGCATTTTTACTGTAAAAGCAAACTTTCTACCAGGCTTAAAAATCATGGGCCACATAAAAAGCCAATTTTTAGAGAAAAAATAGCAAATAATCATTTTAAAAAAATATATATATTTTAATTTTTTGTCTAAAATTATCTAAAATCGGTTTAGTTGTCTAAAAATACATGCGTTTCTACTACTTAAGGGTAAAACTTTTATTATTAACAACAATTTTAAGAATATTAGTGATTCTAACCTATAAAAATTAAAATAATATAGACGCCATATTTAGTATTGAATTCATAACATTTTATGTATCGTGTATGTTCTCGTACCATATATATGATACATAACATGCAATATTGCATGTTATGTACCATACATATGTATGTTACATCTTATGTAATATGGCACATGTAACGTAAAAAATCTTTCTGTTATAGGGCATGTTATGTAGCATACATATGTATGTTATGTCTCATGTAATATGGCACATGTTACCTAAAAAATCTTTCTTTACCATGTTGCATCCATATATGTGCGGACTGGGTAGTTGCAGTCCTTCATATTATTAAAATCTTTGTATATTTGAACTGAATTTGAAGGTTTGTATCATTATTATGATATGTAGGATTGGCCTCCGACTGCGATGGTTACTATATAATTTTACTTCACTTTATTCTTGTTTTATACTTTTTAGTTCAGTCGGGTGTTTTAAAATTAAATTATTTATTTAAGACTTTTTAAAATTGAATTGGTTTATTTTTTTATTTTTGCTCTTTATAAATCCTTGATAATAGCAGCTTAAATAGGATGGACTTTTATATCACCCACGGTATCAAGAAGAATAGTCATTGCCAAATTCGAATTAGGCGTTAAGGCTATAGAGCAAATTTTTTATTTTATGCTGATGATAAAACGAATAAATCGAATATAGTCGAAACGTGGACAAATACATCTATAACTATAATAACTACTTTTATTCATGGGACCAAAACGTATCTTTTAATGCCTCATTTATAAAAATCGGATGAGCTTTTCACTTTTGCACTTTATAAATCCCTGATGATGACAGGCAACACATGGATTTTTATATAGCCTATGTCACCCGCGGCATAAAAACGATTCGCTAACACCTCAATTGTCAAATTCGTTTAGGCTGTAGAGTGGTACATACGTACACACATACACATACATACATACATGGACTGTCAAACACATTACCCTCCTTTCTTGGTCAGTAAAAACAAGTCTTGAAGATATCGACTAGTCTTTATAAAAAGCTCGTATCTCATAACATGACTACTTTAGAGGAATGGGTGTTTATTTTTTGTCGATAAACCTTGCAGTAAAATTTTTCGGTGTTAATTTAAAAAAGAATAGTATATTATTTACCAAGTGAGAGAAGTTTAACATTTTTGACCTGCGTCAAATTGCGGGATGAGCGCGCTAGCGCAAAGCCCGCAAGACGCGGTCTAAAATGTTAAATCTTCACTCACGTGGAAAATATAGTATTTTTTTCACTACCAGTACAATTAATTAGCTATTTATTTATTTATTTTACTAATATTTAATGAAAAAGCCTATAAATTTAAAATATTACGCTGACCGTTCGCGGCCATTAAAAAAACAAATGAATAACTTGACATTTCTGGCAGAAATTTTCTTGTGATCTGCTAAAATTATTAAGTTAGAAAATGTTTCCGTGTTAAGTGTAATAAAATATATAAAAATAGAAAGTGAAATGTAAAGTGATGATTCTGGTACTCCCCCAGAAATAATGGGACAGGAGAAAACTGCGAGGGAGAATCTATTGCCTCAAAAATCAATATATGGGGGTTGTACCTCTAGTAATCTATGATTCTTACGGTAATATATGGGTTGTATAATCTATGGTTGAATATGATGGACCAATGATTTTCACTTTTCGAAGTGTTTTTTGTAAAGCATGTTTTATAGGTACTAATTTAGTTAATATTTCTTAACTTATCTTGCAATAAATAAATTTGGTGCCTAAAGATACTTGTAAATAGCAATGTGATTTAATAATTAAGTGAAACGTCAGATGCCAAAACAGCTGAATAAAAATTCATTATTAACCATGGTGCAATTTCATTATTTTTAGAACCTCTGACGTCATAGGTAGAGAAATAATATTTCTACCAATGAAAAGAACAGTAATAAAGATGTGGTTTTAGGCTGGTAGTGAAAAAATAATTTTAATGATTAACACACCTAAAGTGGTTTTGTTCTGATTACACTAGGCAACACGGTTTCTTGCCCCGATTGGAGTCATATGTTTTTTAACTAATTTTGGGTCGCTGAAACCGAATCTGGCCTCAGAATATTTCTATTACCTAAGTTTTCTGAGAAAAATAAGATAAAAATGTTAAAAAATCATTATTTTATCCCTCTTTTGTTCTAAAATCATGGGAGACAAAAATATTCCAAGGACAAATTTGGATTCGGCGACTCAATATTAGTTAAAAAATACCCAACTTAAAAAATGGAAACTTTAAATTCATAGGTAGAATAAATAGGGATATTATGAAAAAAAAATATTAAAAAAAAAATGGATAATGTGACAAAACCAAGTAGGGGTGGAGGGTAAAAAGAAGGGTGCATAAGGGGACAAGCTTATCGCCACGTACTCATGCTAAAAATTGTCAAAAATCATTACTAGGGGGTCAAAAATGAACTAAAAAAATGTTACGTATTATGGTTCTTATGTAATAAAGTAACATTTTTATGATGTAGAACCATTAAAAAAACAAAAAAAATACACAATATTTTGTTTTATAAATTATTTTTAATTTGGCGTAATTGCATGTACTAAAATTTAAAAAATAAGACGTGCTGAATATTTTTTAAGGTAAAATTTGGATTCTGCTCCTTTAAATTGATAGGAAAATATATTTTTTGGGCTCGGGAAAAAAGTTTACACTGTGTACTTTAATTTTATATCTTTTTCATTTATTTACATTTTAGGAACAAACTAAGCAAAATAAAAAAATATTTGTATAAATATTTTTGTAGAGAATTTATAGTCTACAAATTAAATTCTATAAAGTTTTTAAAAAAAATTGATAGTTTTGCCACAAATGAGCAATTAAGTAAACTCTGCACTTTCATTTTAACCTTTTTATTTTTTTCGCGTACTTATTCTTTCAGTAGGTTCTTGACATATAGATTTTTGAATTTCTCGTATTTTTTTTAATATACACTAAAATTTTCAAAATTCTACTCTTTTTTTAAAGATTTTGAAAAAAAACGTCATTATTACCTGAACTTATATCTCAAAAATTTTAGGTGCTGGAATTTTTCTAAGGTCAGATTCGGATTCTACTACCCTCGAATTAGTAAGAAAAATTAACTTTCCGATCGGGGCAAAAAAAAAGTTGCGATTTGTTGCCTAGTGTTATTTAAGGAAAATAAAAACAAAATGGTTTATTCTGCACATACGACATTTTCGTATTAATTTTTGTATACGTCAACGAGTTACGAGGTTTTAGAATTTAAAAAAATATCAAATGTTTTCTAAATGCAGTTAAATAGAAAAATTTCATGTTTTTTCTCCTTTTCGTGCATATATCTCTGGAACTGTTCGTTTCAGACAAATATTGAAAAGGAAAAAAAGTTTTGCAATTGAAGTTTATATATAATAAAATTAGTTGCAAATCGAAAAAATAATTATTATTATTGAAAAAATAGTAAAAATCACAAAAAAGGGTTAGAAAAATCGAGTTTTTTGTTTTTTTTTTAGGATACTTAAAGTATACGTAGGACCTTCAGAATTGACACAAGAAACCTTTATGGTGTGCTGAATTATCACACCAAATTTTATCAAAATCGGTCTGATAGTTTTTGCACAATAATTATGCAATCCGAATTAAAAAAAAAAATGCAAAATTGTTCTTTTTTTAATATATATTGAAAGTACTCGAAAAGACGCTTTCTTAAAAAAAAATATGATAATTCGTTCATTAGTTTTGAAGTTATGATTGTTCAAATTTAACCGCCATTTGCACTGAAACTGAAACCTAGCGAGAGATGGACACCTGACGCAAAAAAAACTGTATATAGCATTTTTATAGGGCTTAAAAAAAACTTTTATTTGAAATGCATTTTTTTTAATCGTTTGGACTTTTTGGTGTTTTTTGTGGTTAAGCCCGCCATTACGTAATATCCACATATAAAATTAAAATTAAATTATGTAATGTATTATTATATAAGCCGATGATTAATTGATCTGGGGTCAAAATTTATATAAAATAATTTATATCAAGGTTTTATGGCAAAAACAAAAACTAAGTAAAAAATCGCCATAGAGAAAAACGAAGAATTTCCGCTAAAAGTGTTAATCATTTCCGAATTTAGAGGGGTCCAACTAGTCAGAATATACTCTATTTCTAACGATAACAGATTTCCATAACGTTTTATTTTCGAAAAAAATTTTTTTTTAAAAATAGCCAAGGAAAAAAAACTATGAACTTTCGCAAAAGATGGTTATCAGTTTCGAATTAAGGGGGGGAGCAAACAGATAGAATATACTTATTTTCCAACGATAACAGGTTTTTCTTTCAAAAATAAAAAAATATATAAAAAATAGCCATGGAAAAAAACGGTGTATTTCCGCAAAGAACGATTACCGTTTTCAGATTCAGGGGAGGGGCAAAATAACTAGAATATACTTCTCTTCCAACGATAACAGATTTCCGTAACTTTTTTATGGGAAAACAAAAAATTTATAAAAAATAGCCATGAAAAAAAAACTACGAATTTCCGCAAAAGATGGTTATCATTTCCAAATTCAGGAGGGTCCAAATAGGTAGAATACACTTCATTTTTAACGATAACAGATTTCCATAAAGTTTTTTTGCAAAAATTTAAAAAAATATAAAAAACAGCCATGGAAAAAGACGGTGCTTTTCCGCAAAGAACTGTTATTATTTTTAGATTCAGAGGGGCCAAAATAAATAGAATATACTTCGTTTCCAATAGTACCAGATTTCCATAACAGTTTTTTGCCAAAACAAAAAATATATAAAAAATCGCCATAGAAAAAAAAACGGTGCATTTCAGCAAAACAAGATTATAATTTTTGAACTCAGAAGGGTCTATTACATAAGCTGGTATGTGATTTGTAACGATATCAGATTTCCTGCGAACGAAAGTTGGGCCAATTTTATTTTCGATAGCAGAAAAAAATTGTTTTTTTTTTTTTGAAATTCGTACGGTATTATACTCTTCTAGCGCTCACGTTTTATAAGCAATTTTAATTTAAAAACAAAAATTGAAAAAATGTTTTCATTCTTTTTACATTGATCAAATAATGTTTCATAATTTTTATGTAAATTAAAAATAATTTCATTTGGAATAATCCTAAGTTATTATTTTGTTAAAATCACAATAATTTGTTTATTAGCTTCTGTGGTTAAAAGATTCAAGTACCCAAACTATTTCCTAAATAGAACTACTGTATTTTTTAACACTTTAATAAAAAGTTCATTTATGGCTCTTTTGTTACTACTTTTATAATTTTTCAATGTTTAAATCCTGAACACATTTTACCCAAGTTAAATTTTATTTAATCTTGACAATTTATATTACATTTATCCAGACATTTATAATTTTGATATTCAATTCGCGAACCCCTTAACTGCAACCAAAATAGGTAAAATTCGTGCAGTTCTTTGAAAAAAAAATTATCATAAAAATCGTAGTTTTTAAAGAAAATAATTAAAAAATATTATAATATTATTAAAAAATAGTTTAATATTATAATCATTTCTAACAAATATTATTTAAAAAGACAGTTAAAAAAATCGAAAATAAAATCCAGCAGAAAACTTTTGTTTAGGCTAAAATATTGCTTTATGGGTTTATTGGCTGACATAAATTTTATTCCGATAGCTTAAATAATAACGCCAAAAAACGATTGATCTGTCTTAGCTGGGACACCCTGTATATCAACTAATTAGTATATCTATACCTACTTACATAAGTTTGGTTTTCAGTAGCTAATTTATATCCCAAAAATAACTGCCTTTTCAAAAATTCAGTTTTGTCTGAAAATTAAACAAGATTAAGTTATTTTTACAATTTTGTAAAGCCTATAGCAACTACAAAAAAAGATAGTGAAAAATATTTTAAATTTGATATTTAGATTTGAAAATTTAGCTATTGTGCATTTTCCATAGGGTCAATAATTTAAAGGGGTGATTAACATCAGAAAACATAACAAAAAGTTCCTATAAACATATGTTTAAAAATGCGTCGCAAGGGAGTTAAGGGAACGTTTAAGTATTACGTAACGCTCCTGAGGGGGTCATTTTGGAGTGTTACGCCCATGTTAATGGTATAGGAAAATAGCGTTACAGGGGGGGGGTCCAAAATGATCAAAATTTGCGTTACGTAATACTTGAACGTCCCCTAATCCACTTTGAAAGTGGTTAAAAAGCTCGGTTTTTATTTATTAACTCAGGGACCCTTTGAGATATAGCCACGATATTTAGCATGTCAACTAATCTTAATAAGGTCCATCTTTGTATGTTATTTTCATAAACTAAAAGTTAAAGTATTAACAAGGGGCGTGTGAAATAGAGGCCCCCTAACCGTTTTTTGTCTCGAACTTGTTTCTGTGTAACTTTTTTATAATTTTATTATTGGAACACTCTTTAGAACATGATTCCTCAAGTCAAAATTGATAAAAAAGCACTTTTGTTGTAATACTGTAGGATTAACCGTTTTCGAGAAAAATTCATTTGAAGGTAAAATTTCACTTTTTGAGGACGATGGCCTTTAAAAATAGTGCATTTTTAGAAGACCAGCTCCCTTAGGATTGATGTTGGACTTTTTTTTAACCTAAAACTTTCAAATATCCCGAATACTATGCATTTTATAAAAAAAGATGTCTGACAAAAGTTGGGTATTTTAATGGCGGAAACAAAATGGCGTATTTATTTATTATAGATATTTACGTTTTCAAAGTCAACTTTGTTTTTTTTAAATAGAAACATATTTTTTTTACTGTTATTTAGTCCTCCCTTAAAAAAAAAATTGTGAAAAACTTTTAGTTGCAGAGATAACACAGCCACATAAAATTAAAAAAGTTGGATCTACGACGGTCTCGAATAGTCAATTCCTATGTATTATGAGCCGCTGAATCCGAATCTGAGGTCAGAATTTAAAATTTAGCTCCCATTTTCAACATAACCTCAAAAAACCTATCATATAACTGCGAAAAGTATGTTTTTTGAGGTTATGTTGAAATTGGGAGCTAACTTTTAAAATACGACCTCAGATTCGGATTCAGCGGCTCAAAATAAATAGGAATTGACTATTTGAGTCCAGCGGAGGTTCAATTTTTTTAATTTTTTGTGGCTGTGTTATCTCTGCAACTAAAAGTCCGATCAAAAAGTTTTTTACAAAAGATTTTTATTTTTTTGAGGAGAATTAAATACCGGTTAGAAATATAAGTTTCTATAAAAAAAAAGCCATTTTGTTTTGCCCATTAAAATAAACAACTTTTGTCCGAAATCTTTTTTTGTAAAATGCATAGTATTCGAGATATTTGAAAATTTCCAGTTAAAAAAAAAACACACCCGCTATAAGGTTTTTTTCTTACTTTCTGATATACATTCACCATGCATCATTCAAATTTATGTTTTCAGCATTTTATTATGTAATTGTCCAAATTGTTCAAATGAATTTTTCTCAAAAACGGTTTATCCTGCAGTAATACAACACGAGTAACCTATTATAAGTATTTTGACCCGAGGAATCATATTCCATACATAAAAGTCCAGTAGTTCCAGTAATAAACTTACAAAAAAAGTAACAAAAAAAGTTTAGGGCAAAAACTGTTAAGGCCCGCTCGTTTCGCACGCCCCTGGTTAAAATTAGTACATAAAAATAATAAAAAATTAAATTATTGACCCTATTTCAAATACACCGTGTATGCATTTAACTATAATGTCATTTGACGGTTGAATCAATGTTGTCCTTGCATCTTGGCATACCTATAGGTCCAAACGTGTGTATATACATCTATAGCTGATTTTATTTAATTTAAATTTCTCGTCCTTCGGGAAATCAAACCAAGTGTGATACACCATTTAAAAGGAAATTTCACTTATTTTTTTATTACGAGCCCCACAAACCAATCACTTATTATTATTACAATCTTAAATTTACCTGCATCTGGTATTTTATCAGTTATTTGACGAAAGGAGATAATATTAAAATTAGCTGCATTTACACTTAAAAGGGTAACAACAAATAAACTTATCCTTAAAATCATTTTTGTCAGCACAAAAATTAACAATTATTAAAAAAAAATAACACCTAAAAAAATATTTTGTAAAATTTGTTGGTACTGTAAACACTGTATACTAAACAGTGTGTACCTAATGCAAGATATACGTATATAAATTTAATTTATTCTATGATTAGCTGTTTATACCACCTAATCCCTAGTAAAGGTTTACAATTAGGTTTTTATCATAATCCCATATATTATTTTATTTGTTTATAAAATTACTTATTTGCGTATTTATCCTTTTCTTACGTATTTGTCACTACTTTCCAATCTGCTATAAAATAGTTTGGCATCAGTAAAAAGAGTGCGCTTTTCAATAGAATAACACACTGGGACTTTTGTAGGTAGTTTTTTTGTTCCGGTATCTCCAAGAGTTCTAGTCGTAGCTCAAAAATGCATATGACCTTTTTTCTAGAGAATGATTTAAGCTTTCTTTTGGTTTAATTTTCTTTTTATATGATAATTATTAATCGAGTTATCGTTAAAAATATGATTTATCCTTTTGTCATTTGGGCCCCTTTACCCCACCCTGATGAACTTTTCTATAGTTTTCCTTAAAATTTTATTTTATTTCTATAGTTTTTTTAAAATAAAGTAAAAGACCTAAAAAAAAATAACACTAGGCAACACGGTTTCCTGCTCTGATCGGAGACATATATTTTTTAACTAATTTTGGGTCGCTGAGACCAAATCTGGCCTTAGAGTATTTCTATTACCTAAGTTTTCTGTGACGAATGAGATAACAGTGGTAAAAAATCATGATTTTAGCCCTGTTTTGTTCTAAAATCATGGGAGATTAAAATATTCTGAGGACAAACTTGGATTCGGCGACTCAATATTAGTTAAAAAATACCCAACTTAGAATATGGAAACTTTAAATTCATAGGTAGAATAAATAGGGATATTATAAAAAAAAATGGGTCATGTGAAAAAACTAAGTAAGGAGAGGGGTGTATAAGGGGAGAAACTTAGGGCCACGTACCCATGCTAAAAATCGTCAAAAATCATAACTAGGGGGTCAAAAATGAACTAAAAATATGTTATGTATAACGGTTCTTATGTAATAAAGTAACATTTTTATGATGTGAAACCACTAAAAAAATGACAAAAATAGGCAATATAATTTTTATAAATTATTTTTAAATTGGCATAAATGCCTGTATTAAAATTTAAAAAATAAGACGTGCTGGATTTTTAAAGGGTCGAAACTCCCTTAGGGTTCGTTTCCGGACCTTTGTTCCTCTAGTGGTTTTTCATGTTTTTGATGTAGAATCATCTCCATTATTATGTGACATAAGACTTCGAACACCGTGTTATTCAGAAATAGGGTCATTAAATTTAAGGGGTGATTCTACATAGGAAAATATGAAAAATAGTTCCTATAAACATGTCTAAAAATAAGTCGTAAGGGAGCTAAGCCCATTTGAAAGTGGATAAAAAATTCGGTTTTTATTTAATAACTACGTAACCTTTTGAGATACAGCAACGATGTTTTGAATGTTAACTGATCTTAATAAGGCCCATATTTGTATGTTATCTTCATGTACTTATTTTAACCAGGGGTGTGCGAAACAGGGGGGGGGGGGCTTATCAGCTTTTTGTTCCAAACTTTTTTCTGTGTAACTTTTTGTAATTTAATTTTTAGAATATTATTCTTCAGATCAAAATACATAAAAAAGGTAGTCTTGTTGCAGTACTGTAAGATTAGCCGTTTTTGAGAAGAATTAATTTGAAAGTGAAATTTCACGGTTCGAGGACGAAAAATTGAATACTAAAATGTTGAAAACCAACATTTCCATGATACACCAAAAACTAAGGTACTTCCAAAAATCAATCCTAAGGTAGCTATAGTCTTAAAATGCACCATTTTTGAACGGCCATAGTAGCTTTAACAGCGATTTTTCGAGTTACGTGTATAGAAACTTTTTTTCTTATTTTTTAATATATAATCTCTGCATCATTGAAATTTTGGTTTTAAACATATCATTAAAATTTTGGTTTTAGACATATTAGTATTTAATTTTTCGTCCTCGAACCTTCAAATAAACTTTTTTCGAAAACGGTTAATCCTACAGTATTATAACAAAAATACCTTTTTTATGTGTTTTGAGCTAATGAATCATATTCTAAAAATTAAATTACAAAAACATTACACAGAAAAAAGTTTGGAATAAAAAAATGGTAATGCTCCCCCGTTTCGCACACCCCTGGTTAAAATAGGTATATGAAAATAAAATATGAAGATGAGCCTTATTAAGATTAGTTCAAGTGAAAATCCTCGTTACTATATCTCAAAGGGTTTCTAAGTTCTTAAATAAAAACAGAATTTTTAGCCACTTTCAAAGGGTAGCTCCCTTACGACGCATTTTTGGACACATTGTGCACACTGCGCCTTAGCCAAAATTGCAAATAAAACACTATTTAAATAGGTTATAATTGATTTGAAATCGACTTGGATAACATCATTTTTAGGGTCTTATCATACAAAGATTTAGTGTTGAAAGAAACGATCGCTACAACAACTAACTTTATAAACTCCAAACCAGGTATAACGCGAAGAATTGTTACTGAGGGGAGCAAGCAAAAATTTCCCAACTAATTGGTAAGGAATTTCTCAACTCTTTACAAGAATTTTTCAACTACAACCAACTATTTTTTGAAGAACACCAAAAACTTGCCCCACCGACGAAAAATTTTGATGACTAAAAAAATATATATAGGTCTACACCGCTTAAAGTTTTCCAACTGCTCCGACAATTTTTCCAACACTATACAAATTTCCCAACTCTACCAGAGTAAAAATGTTACCTACCGTAATACAATTTTCTTTCCAAACCCTGCCACTCAATTTTCCCAACTCAATCGTGGTTGGGGGGGTTTTTTCCAAACATGACATTTGTTGACGATTAATAATTAAATGTAGGAAAATATCGTCAGCAAAATGCACAAGTCAATTTAGTTAAATCAAACTACATCATTTTTTTGATCAACAAGTGGGACATATAATTGCGATTTGCAGTAGTTGTTTTTCTAAAAACAATTATTACAAAAAATAAAAAATAAAAATGAAAGTTAAGTGAATATCTCAAAGCCATGTGTTATGACTTGGTGTTTTTTGCTTGTAAGCTCACGATATATAAAATTTAATTAGGTATAGTTTCATAAATATACATATAAGTGCCTATTCACAGGCTCGCATAAGAACATAAAACATAACAATGCGATGCTGTGATTGGCTTGATGTACCGCCATGTATCTTGAAAGCCAATCACGGCATCGCATTCTTATGTTTTATGTTCTTATGCAAACTTCTGGATACGCCTTAAGTATTCACAGGTTTATTCATCACACAAGTTTATTCATATTTCATAACAGTCATTTTCAGGATAACATAAAATATTTTCCATTTCCTTCAACACATTTTTGTCATTAATTTTCAGATTATTAATAGCGAATTCGTAGATTTCCAGAGCTTTAGATTGTTTTATATTGCTATCCTAAAAAAAAATATACATAAATCTAATATAATTATTATATAAAGGCTAGAATGACAAAATATAATCTGAGTTCGTGGTACTTTAAGATAGGATGTATAAACATAAGCGCATGCCGGCCAAACGAGTGCTAAACTCGTACCCCCTGATAACACTGTGCACAGACGTTCTTAAAATATTCTTTGCTTCTTAGAATCTTCTAAGAATATTCTTACAGCTACTAGGGCCAAGTACCAATTATAATTATTCTAGAACTGTAAATTCTATTCCTCGTGTACGTAGTCTGTAGATAATATACAAATTATACAAGGTAGCTGTTTAGACAGTTACCAGGTATTTTCTGGCATTATCATACAAGTAAAGAATGTTTGAGAAGAATTTTTACGATACTACGATTATTATTATTATTATTATTATTATTATTATTATTATTATTATTATTATTATTATTATTTATTATTATTTATTTAATTACGATGTAAAGCATTTTACTTTACCAGTTTTACCAATGTACATTTATTTATAATATTTTCTGTTTCATTTATTATCCAAGTTAACTTGATAATAATGCAGTGGGCACCAACTTTATTTAGTTGGGTAATGAATGAGACAGAAATAATTATGAATGAATGAATGTGGTAAAGTAAAATAATATAAATCGTCGCATCGTAAAAATTATTTCTATATACGTACTTACCGCCTCTGTTTTGTTATGTAGGTATATCCATCCAACAATAAGTTGATATCTTAAGAAAATATTCCTTTCTAAAAAAAATATCCTAATATAATACGAGGTTATTCAGAACTAGGGTCATTAATTTTAAGAGGTGATTCTTCATCATAAAATATGACAAAAAGTTCCTATAAACATATGCCTAAAAATGCGTCTTACGGGAGCTAAGCCCCTTTGGAAGTGCCTAAGAAATTCGGTTTTTATTTAATAACTCAGGCACCCTTTGAGATATAGCAAGGAGGTTTTGCATGTGAACTAATCTTAATAAGTCCCATCTTCATATGTTATTGTCATAAACAAATGGGATGCCCTTGTTTTTGCTCCTAAACTTTTTTCCCTGTAACTTTTTTGTAATTTTACTGTTGGAATATGATTCCTCAAGTCAAAATACATAAAAAAGGTACTCTTGTTATAATACTGTAGGATTAACCATTCTCGAGAAAAAAGCATTTGAAGGTGAAATAACACGTTTCAAGGACGAAAAATTAAGTACTAAAATGTTAAAAATCAAAATTTCAATGATGCAGGGTTATTCTCTCTCAAAAACTAAGAAAAAACGTTTTTATACATGTATGTCGAAAAATCGCTTTTAAAGCTACTATAGCCCTTTAAAAATGGTGCATTTTTAGGAGACCATAGCTCTTCTAGGGTTGATTTCTGGAAGTACCTGTATATGAGGTTTTTTTCTTAGTTTTTGATATACATTCACCTTGCATCATTAAAATTTTGGTTTTTAACATATTAGTATTAAATTTTACGTCCTAGAACTGTGAAATTTCTCCTTTAAGTGTATTTTTCTGGAAACGGTTAATCCTACGTATTACAACAAGTACCTTTTATATGTATTTTGAGCTGAGGAATCGTATTCCAAAAACTAAATAACAAAAAATTTACAGGGAAAAAAGTTTGGGAGAAAAAACGGATAAGGCCCTCCAGTTTCGCACACCCCTGGTTAAAATAAGTACATGAAAATAACATACGAGGATGGAGCTTATTAAGATTGGTTCACGTGGAAAACCTCGTTGCTATATCTCAAAGGGTTACTAAATTATGAAATAAAAATCGAATTTTTTAGCCACTTTCAAAGGGGCTTATCTCCCTTACCCTGTATATTAAATGGTTAATGTTTTTTAACGATTTAAATAAATTTTTAATTATATTTTAATAATATGCAGTGAAAAAGAGTATGAGTCAGTATTGAAATAGGTTTTAGGTGAATTTATAAAATTTCAGAGAGGAAATGAAAGCATTTTAGTCTCAAGTTGCTTCTAAAGATTAGAAAAGGTCTCCACCTTTATTTTAAGTTGTAGTAAATAGTTTTCTTTTAATCTATACATACTTAAAAGCCCTTTTTTAAAAATACCGAAAAAACTACTATGAAGTTCATCCTGCCAAATCTATTAAAATCATATGGGATTTTAATAAGATTAAATGGGCTTTGATAGTTTGCGTAAGATTTGATGGGACCGAGAAAGGCATTTTCGTAAAATTTTAAAGGAAAAGTAATTCCTATTTTAAAGTGAAGAGAACGCTAACAAAGTTTATTAAAAACCATGAAAACCTATCGTTGATGGCATATTTCCTACAATTTCCTACTTAATTGATGCTACTTTCGTAAGATTTCATAGGACCGTTTACGTAATATTTGATGGGACTTTTTTTACAGGGCAGATACATGGAATATAAATCTCTACATAGGCTAACGAAAATCTCTACCCTTTATTATCTTTCTCTATTTCAAGTAACAAAGTCAGTGGCCTACCCAGGATTTTTCTTGGGGGGGGGGGCTGAGCCAGGGATGCCCACAGTATTATTTTATGGTCTATTTATGGCCTATATAGCCTATTTAGCTTTTTACCAGTAAAGGGTGCAGGGTGTAGCCAGACTTTTTTGCAATTTTGGTAAGCAAGTTTAGCTCCGCAGTCAGTTTTGATTAGAATTTTCAAGGTCACGCACTTTCACGTCGAAATTTGAAAAACAATTTATTAAAAAAAAAACTTCTAATAGACAGAGGATATCAGAAAATCCTAAATTTTCTCATTTCCCAGACACATCAGAACTTGCAGACATGTAAATAATTTTATATAATTTTATAAAATATATTAATTAAAATTGTAATTACATTATTAATATCACATTATTGCTTAACAAGTTGAGCGAAGCAGGCAACTTTTTTTACAGTTCGCAGTTTCACAGGATAAGCTATTTCCAAGAATTCAAAAAGCAAACTATTTTATATTGCAAATAAGTAGAGAAAACCCTAAATTATAACTTATCTTGTTTAGCGCCGCAGGCAAATTTTTTTATAAATCTTATTTTTTTTACATTTTCCAGACACCTCAGAATTTAAAATGTAAATAATCTTATAAATCTACTAATTAAAATTGTAATATCACATCAATGGTAAACAAGTTTAGCGCCGTAGGCGAAAATTTTTACAGGGCAAACAATTTCTAAGAATTCGAAAAGCAAATTATTTTTCAAATAAGTAGTTGAAACCTCTTAAAACACAACTTATTATGCTTAGCGCAGTAGGCGAAAATTTTTAGAAATCTTAAGTTTTTGCATTTCCCAGATTCCTCAAAATTTGACATGTAAATAATTTTACAAAATCTATTAATTAAAAATCACATTATTGCTTATCAAGAAAATTTTAAGATTTTATAGTTTTTCCGGATAAGCAAATTATTTTATAAAACTTCAAATGGGTAGGTAAAAACCTCTTAAAATACAACTGATCATGTTTAACATCGCAGGCAAACATTTTTGGAAATATTGATGCCTCACATTTTCCAGTTTGATGGATCATATTATTTTGTAAAATCTATTAACAAAAATCGAGATATTGCGCCGCAGGCGAATTTTTTTGAAAAGCACACAAGCAAAATAGTTAATAAGTCATTTTAAAAACATTAAATTTGAGTGCTCGGGGGGCTGCTGCCCCCCAGACCCCCACCCCCCCTGGGTGCGCCACTAAACAAAGTACTTATTCTGATTTAAAATATTTTTTTCTATTTTGCGACTCTTTGCAAATGTTAATGTCGCTTTAAAGTTGAATTTTCTACAAAATTTGGTGTTTAGGTTATTTTTACCATGTTAAAATTGTGGCTTGGTTAATTTCAGTAAAAAAGAGAAGAGATGACTATAAAATATATCAAAATATCATTTGTTCTTATAATTTTAAACATGGTGTAAACTGTAATTCCAATCCAAAACAAAAATCCCTAGATCAGTTATCAATTAAAGTTTTTTTTAAATTTTAGAGCAAAATAGAAAAAATTGTATAAAGCACTCGTTTCATAACACGTTTTTAGCGCACTAGTACTTAAGAAAACTCGCCGCAAGCGGCTCGTTTTCTAAAATTTTACTCGTGCGCTAAAAACGTATGTTATGAAACTAGTACTTTAATATACTATTTCCGAACATACCTGTTAAAGGAACATTGTTCAATATAGCATTTATTTCTGAATCCTTAATAGTATAACCATCAACTAAATACAATAAAATTATTAACAAAAAACACCAATAAAAAATATAAAATTTATACCTCATGATAAAAGTTATTGATCAAGAATAATTATAAAACTCTGAGTATTTATATTTATTATTAATGGCTACTTACCTAAATTATTATTTATTTACTTTAGAAGTATATTGATTTAATCTAACTTATGTATTTGTTTGCACTCATTTTCTGCATGATAGAAAATTAAAAATAGTAAATACCCTAGTAGAAATTTAACGTTTTTCTAATGTTAGAAAACTGTATAAAAGTAAGTTATACACGGAAAAAAAAATTATAGCTAGGAGCGCTATAACACACATACCAAGCAAATTATAATCGCTTATTATATAAATACAAGGCTTTCTCTTACAATTATGGCAGTCAGTGTAAAAATTTATATGAAATACTTTAATTGTTTAGTGAATAATAAAATATAACAAATAGTATGGCATTTATAGCTTAAATAGATTTAATTATTGTCCGTTCTAATAATTTTTATAATATAATAAAATTTCTGTAAATTTATAATAGTGCCTGTAATAAATATAATCGTGTCTGTAATATATATAATCGTTTCCAATTTATTTTTAACATTATTAGTTATTGTGTCCCTTATAATCTATAGCTTAAATCACTATAATTTGCCACTGTTACCAAATATCTTATAATGTATAGCGCAGAGCCCACTAATTTTTTTCCGTATAAAATATGTGCAAATGTACCGCTTTTTAACGTTAGAATCAAACGTTAGTTACAAACATTAATCTAACGTTAGATTTTTAAATTAGAAATACGTTATATGTACGTTTAATTTCTAACTTTCGGAGGGGGCGTGGACAACTAGGAAATTTCTACCTGCATCATAAAATGGCAGCTGGAGACAAATTTATTCATATAAATAAATCTTAATATATTTTAACAATCATAATATTTTTAAACATAATTTCGTTACATTTATTTATAAAATATCCATCTTTTTAGGTCGACCTAAATATTTTTCGTGTAATATGCTGTTATACTTCGATAAATACGTCTACCTCTCAAAAAAAATTTATATTTGGTTAGTTAATATTCATTTATATATTCAGAAATTCTGAATTCTGAATCAGAATCTTAAAATATTTTTTCAATTCTAATACAGCGTTGCCAGACTTACTATAATTTTGAGTTTTGGGGGATATTTTTTTAAACTTATTATAGAAATAATAAATAATTATCAAACCTAGGCACATAGCTGTCTGGAATGAGTATTTTCTACTATAGCTTACGTATTAATAATGGAAATTTAAAAAATATTTAAAGTTAGAATAAGGTTAGAAAAAGGTTAGAATTTAATTGTTTTCGTATAACGTTTGAGACTAAACATAAAAATGCCACTAATCTAATGTTATGTTAAGTTAGATTTGTGTACTTTTCTACCTGGGTATTTATATTGTCACTCAAAGTGCAAAAGGTCGTATGTTAAATTTTACTTTGTTTTATTTTGGTGCATGGTTGTGGCATTTTAATTAAAGGCCACAATTCAGTAAAGTAATTAAAGTGGACATTAAACTTTACACTGTGTAAAGTGTGAAGTTTAATATCATTTTATTTAGGTTTCCTACAATTTAGAACAACAAAGTAAAATTTAACATAGGACATGTTGCACGTTAAGTGACGATATGTATAATATTAGCAATAAACACAGAGAAAAAATGTTCATTTTATATCTCACGGTTAGACTTATTAATCAAGACTGATCATAAAAGTATGAGTATTTGTACTACCTATAAATGGCTACTTTATACTAAATTTTATTTACTTTAGTGTGGAAAATTTCAACGTAGGGCCATAAAGGATTTTTGCCACATTTCATAGTAATTCCTCACATAAAATTTCCTTTAAATATGGGAATCTGTAGTAAATTTCCTACATATGATCATGCGTTTCATATAGAGATATGGAATCAGAAGGTCATAGCATAGCATCAAAAGTAGCATATCCAAGGGCGTATCCAGGATTATTTTTCGGGGGGGGGGGGCAAAATTTTTTTTCCCTAAATCTCGAAAAGAAATAAAATTGCGCCGCAGCAGAAAAATTTTTCATGTTTTTTTTACTTCTGTTATTCCGGCCTTTTTTTAATTCAATGTAGGAAAACTCAAGTTTTAAAAATTCAAATAAAAAAAATAAGAAAGCCCGCTGGTCTATTTAAATTTGAAAACAGTGGTATAAATTCTAGCGCCGTAGGCGAAAATATTGACAAATTTTAAGCTTAGGTTTTATAAACTCCAATAAAAAGAACGTATAAAAGCTATAGCGCCGCATGCGATTTTTTTTATAAATTTTATAGCCTATTTGAATTTTAGAAGTATTACTATTTAAAGTTTAAATGCAAGAAAACTGTATTTTTCGGGGGGGGGGGGGGCAAAACATTTTTTCCCTAAATCTCGAAAAGAAATAAAATTGCGCCGCAGGAGAAAAAATTTTCATGTTTTTTTTTACTTCTGTTATTCCGGCCTTTTTTTAATTCAATGTAGGAAAACTCAAGTTTTAAAAATTCAAATAAAAAAAATAAGAAAGCCCTAGCACCGCTGGTCTATTTAAATTTGAAAACAGTGGTATAAATTCTAGCGCCGTAGGCGAAAATATTGACAAATTTTAAGCTTAGGTTTTATAAACTCCAATAAAAAGAACATATAAAACCTATAGCGCCGCAGGCGATTTTTTTATAAATTTTATAGCCTATTTGAATTTTAGAAGTATTACTATTTAAAGTTTAAATGCAAGAAAACTGTAGAGCCGCAGGTGAGAATTTTTACGAATTTGAAGCTGTAGGGTCCACTTGGAAAAGAGCCTGCATATTTGCTTCGCTTTGTACCCTTGTCGTTCTGGGGGAGCAAAAAGCTATAGCGCTGCAGTCAGGCGATTTTTTTTTAGAAATTTTATAGTTTATTTAAGTTTAAAAGGTACTATTCTTGTTCTATTAAATTATATATAGGTATATTTTCTTGCAAGAAAACTCTAGAGCCGCAGGCGAAAATGTTTACGAATTTGAAGCTAAAGGTCCACTTGGAAAAGAGCCTGCATATTTGGTTGGCTTTGTGTCCATATCGTTCTGGGGGAGAAAAAAAAGCTATAGCGACGCAGGCGAATTTTTTTAGAATTGTTATAGTCTATTTTAATTTTAAAAGTGTATATAAAGTTTAAATGCAAAAAACTCTAGCGCCGCATGCGAAAATTTTTACGAATTAGAAGGTGTATGGTCGACTTGGAAAAGAGCCTGCATATTTGCTTCGCTTTGTGTACTTATCGTTCTGGGGGAGTAAAAATATAGTATAAACTATTTATTAGTAAGAAACTATCAACTCCGGGCCTTGAACCCGGGTCCCGGAGAAGCTTTAAATTTTTTTAGATTTTTGTATAAAATTTTAAGATGTTGGGGGGGGGTGCGGGCCTGGATACGGCCTTGAGCATATCCCGTGGTCTGTACCACAGACTCTGTAGGACCCCGTCGCGTCGCACTATGGTCCAGGCGATACCTAAAAATGGCATTATTTCGTCTGTTTACGCTACAGGTATAAAAGGGGTGTATTTTAGAATACTAAAACCGAATATGACATTAAAGTTAAAAATTCAAAATGGCGGGTCCAATATGCATATTGCCATGGCCTCTATAATAGTTAAATTTATAAAGTTTTAATTTAAATTGTTAATGTGTTTTTTTGAGTTGCTTAAATTCAAGTTGACAATAAAAACAAAAAATATAAAATGGCGTATTCAAAATGGCGTCAGTAATCCTTAAATTTGAAACTTTACACTTTTTTTATTTTCTTGCACATAAATATTTTTTTTTTGGTTACGGCTTTATCTATTTTTTATTATGTTATCAATTTTTAATTATTATCAATTGTCTATATACCAAATTTCATGTTTCTACGACCTGCCGTTCCAAAGATATACATGTACAGGTCGGCCATCTTGTTTTTTTGTTTTTTTAATTTTAGTTTGACATTACATACCAAATTCATACCACCTTTCATACCAAATATCAAGTTTCTACGACCTCCCGATCGAAAGATATGTCTTTGACAGGTCGACCATCTTGGTTTATGGTTTTGTTGATTTTTGTTTTTAAGTTTCTACGACCTCCAGTTCAAAAAATGCCACTTTTCCTTTTCCGCCATTTTTTTTTTTTTGTTTTGTTGATTTTAGTTTTTCATTGTACCCCTATCCCTGCATACTAAATTTCGAGTTTCTACGACCACCCGTTCGAAAAATGTAAGATAAATAGTCCATTTTTTTTAATATTCAGCAAAACCAACAAATCGACAAAGCGATAATTTGTTGCAAAAAAATCTAAAAACTTTTAAACGAATGTATGTCATAAGCTAAAAAGCCCAAAGATCAATAAAGAAATAGCCTAAGAATTAAGCCCTGTTGAAAATGACTGGGCGGGTATAAATGGTGCACAAACCTTACTTGAGCGGGTGAATCTCATCCGCTCAAGTACGGTTTGTGCACCATTTATACCCGCCCAGACCCGTCATTTTCAACAGGGAGTACACAAATTCCTCTTTATATATTATTACGGTAAATTATAGCTCATATAATGATGTAAGTCTACAACAAAATGAAGAAAGGTACAACTATTTCGTAAGAGAATATACAATTTACAAAATGAAAATTTAAATCAAATTTTTTAAATTATTTTTAAGTTTGAATAAGTCTCAGGCATAAAGTACTCAATAAGTTTATTTTATATTTATGCTAAACATAGTTTAACTATCCATAATTATAAAGACATAGTTTTTAAGTCTTAGTTTTAAGTCGAATTGATGCCAAAAATAAGGGCTTCCCTGACCATAGTGCGTCACTGAAAAGCAATTTTTGCGTGGTTTAATATTGAAATCTCAGCAGTTTCCTTATAAATGTGTGGGGATTTCCTAAAATAGAAACGATTGAAAAATTCCTTAAAAAAGGTTTGGGTTTTAAAAGATGATTTCTTAAAATGAAAATAGTAGGAAATTTCATAAAGGTTTTAAAAGCAAATATTCTATTTTTGGAAATTTTTCAAATAAACCACTAAATTACACAATTATTTCCTAGAATTTCCATTAGGAACCTAAAGATTTTGAAAGGAAATTTCCTATTTGTGGAATTCCCCATATAAACCTGCAGTGACTCATACCTCTGCTGCTTTCGTATAAGGGGTCCGATTTTGCGAACCTTAGACGAAATTACGCCAGTCGCACCAGAACTGGTATGATCTTCATCTTTTACCACTTAACACACCAGTTTTTTTGAGATAAGTGCTTTATTTTGACCAAAGGGGGGTACCTACATTTCGCCCACCCGAGATAACTCGGGCTAACAGTTTTTTGAGTATATTCCGTTGAAATCTGATCGGCAATACAAAATATAAGTCGGGCCCGAATTGACGGTAGGCGGAAAAGAGCCAACCTACTGTCAACGAGTTCCAATTCCAATATCTATTCCAATAATGGCATTTTCCACAGGATAGTTTTCCATCTCAATCTAGTATAATTTTCGGCCTACGTAAAACCGTCTCACTCTGTAGTGATGTTTGGGCAGGCGCCAACTTATAAAAAAAATTATTTTTAAGATTTATAAAAAACCGACTTTACATGTTCAACAGTTCACACAATAAAAAAAAACATAAATATTCACGATTCACTTAAAACTTTGCTATTAAAGTAATATTTTTACAACATAACATAAAATAAATCATGTCCTGTGCATATTTACGATATGGGGTGATTCAGGAATAAATCCGCCAAAGCGGCCACATCCGTCTTCTACAAAAAACACGCTGCGACTGTACTGTCAACGAGTTAACCTGTGCAATTGCGTTAAGTGGTTAATGGATTTTAACCTAGCCTAAACAAGTTTTAATATCCGTTTGAGTATTAATATATTAGAGAGGGGTCGATTTAATAAAAAATTGTTTAACATTTAACGTTTTAATTATTATAAAATAAGATAGTTTTTAGTTTAAAATATACTTGTAAAGGTTTTAACGATCGGCTTTAAGCATTTACTTTTTTTAATCAGCAATTTTTAATATAAAGTAAGTATAAAAAAATTGTATATGAAAAATGTGTTGTATTCAAATTAAAAGTTACATTTTTTCTGGGAATTTTAGGGGTACACACCAGGGTCACTTAAATCTACACATCCAGAGGGGAAACAAACCATATCTCTATACGAACTTGACAGGTGTCTGAACATTCTAGGTATCTTCTTAGAGTTCTTCATTAATAGCTTGTAGATTCCTATAGATATTTCAGATGATGCTGATGCTACCTAAAAATATATAAAAATGCATCAAATGATTACACAGAGCCATAAAAAATTTAATTAATTTTTTTTTAAATAATTTTCAAAAAAGTTAATTTTTTTGTAAAATGAAATATAAAAAAAAATAAAAAAATAGTTTTTAGCCATTTGACCCCTTCACTTCACCTCCATTTTTACCTAAAACAATCCCAGGGGACTTTCTATAAGGAACGTTCCTAGGTACCTATAAACGTTTTATGTCTTTAGCTTAAGCGTTCTTGAGTTATTGCGGTCACAAATTTTCCGGACAGAGAGATCGACAGACAGACAGACAGACCGATCGACAGAATTGGTTTTTTGAAGAAAATCATCTTTTTTTCATATTAAACATCGAGTAACGCTGGACTTCCCTAGGGAAGAACAAAATATTCCTTAGGTTTACCTTTAAATTTATTCCATTTTTCTGTTGAAGTTCCATATAACCAAGAAGGAGTTGTTCTCTGATATAATCCTCTAGTTCTAGAAAAAAAATAGGGTTTTATAATTTGTTTAAATATTTAACAAAAGTAACATTTTATTTATAAATAACTATATTATTATTAATAATAATAATTATATTATTTATAAATAACTATATAAACCACAGTTTATAGTGGTACGATATTAGACTGATATAAGTGTTATATCATATAACACTTCTCTATTGTAAAAAAAGCTTCACACATTTTTCCCTGTTAAAGTAGCTTTCAAGGATCAATAATTAGCAACAAGGTTTTGTAAGTAAACCCATCATGTTATTTTCATGTAATTATTTTAACCAGGGGTCTTAACTCTTTCGTTCGATGGTATTTCCATAGACGCCATTTTCCCTGTATTTTTAGGTAAATTTCCTCGATTGCAGTCTTATACAATGCAAATGATCTCATTTTGGACAGACATTTAACCAAATTTTGGAACTTTTATAATGTGGGGTGAAAAAGTGATTTTTTTTTATTTATAAAAAGTCTGTGGAAATACCATAGAACTAAAAAGTTGGATGCCTGCAGTTTTACGCATATATTATGGTCTTTCTGAACATCGTTGCCCTCTCTAGAATTCTGCTCTCCAAAAAAGGTATTTTTTTAAGCAAAATTCGCCCTCTATGCGTTAATCAAAACATTTTTTTATAGAGTTATAGTCATGAGGGTCAAGTGTTACCCAAATTTTAAATTAATATATTTATTTTATAATAACGATGTTATAAAAGAATTAAGAAAATAGGCCTTTTCTGACAAGGTATGATGTTTTGGTAGCTGGGGGCGGAATCTAGGGCCCGATCAACGAACTAATAACTCTTCTTTCTAGAATAGGCATACCGTTAAAATAAAGTATCGCCAACATCTCGGTTTTTCTGTAAACAAATAGTAGGTTTATTCAGGCCTGAACAATAACAATTACCAGTAACTGGTATTGCTGTCTCTGTTAGAACAAAGATGTGCGAGTAAGACAGACGAATGACATTTTTGTCAGTTTTTACGAATTGAATGCCTATTCTAGAGAGAAGAGTTATTAGTACGTTGGGCCCGATGTAGGAACTCACAAAAAAAAATTTCAGGCGATTTAAAAATCTGTTGCAGAAAACACGTGTGAAAGAAAAGCGAAATTGCAGTTAAAGCAAAAAGAAAGAAAACTAAATAAATAAATTTGGTTTAACTCACAATTACTTCTTTACTAAACAAATTGTTAACATACACATATATTGTATTTTAAATCTGATTATGTTAAGCAGTGTATACAGTACCTCCTCGGATGGAGTTACCAAGAGGAATTTACTTTTTATTTTTGATATCTCAAAAAAGGTCACTCTTGATAACTTGCCCTGCTTGATTTTAAACTCCCAAAATAGTAAGAATTTTTTTTATAACTCTTACGGTTAATGGGATAATTTATTTTTCTTTGAAATGGCGAATTAAATTTTTTTTTTGGATTTCTCAAAAAAAGTCACTCTTGACAACCTGTCCTGCGTGTTTTCAAACTCCCAAAATACTAGCACTTTTTGTATAACTCTTACGATTCATAAGATAATGATAAATTCGAGGGGCGTTTCACCTTTACAATACATGTACGTTTTCATCGACAGTACTTTACATTACATTGACATTACCTTACATTACTTACAATACTGTACATTACCGTACATTACGTTACATTACTTACATTATTCTACAGTACCTGACATTAATTGACATTACGACAGTACCTACATTATTTACATTATTTTTATTAATGCGCATGCTCTCCTACAGTATTTACATTATTTCGTCTACTCAGATCGTTAAAAAACCACGTGACACCTATAAAATTTCGGCAGTGTTGTTTACTTCTGGTGGTTTTAATATTATTTTTAATCATTTTTGTGTACCTGATGTATAATGTGTAATGAAAAGTACGGAATTTAATATTATGTAGTAGTTTTCATGTAAGAAAACAAAAATGTATTTTTTTTTTAGTTTTTTTTTCCGAGTTCCAAGAGTTTCATTCTTAGATTAAAATAGTACTTGTCAAGGCCTCCCTAGCCTTGGTTTAAGCCCCTGGAGATGTATTCTTCAAAACCGGGGAGTAGAACGAACCTCAGACTCGTTCTATCAGTCGTTCTACTCCCCGGTTTTGAAGAATAGGTCCCCTGAAATCTTTGTTGAGCTCCCCTGACCTGTTCGTCGATCCCCGAACCCATTAACTTTTAACATTATACAGTGCATGTCTAAAGTCCGCCCCCTCCATTAACTTTTAAACGAATTAAGATATCAACTTGAAAAACACCTAAATAACATAACCCAAATAACTTTTTGGTACACGGAAAGAAATTAGTGGGCTCTGCGCTATACATTATAAGATATTTGGTAACAGTGGCAAATTATAGTGATTTAAGCTATAGATTATAAGGGACACAATAACTAATAATGTTAAAAATAAATTGGAAACGATTATATATATTACAGACACGATTATATTTATTACAGGCACTATTATAAATTTACAGAAATTTTATTATATTATAAAAATTATTAGCACGGACAATAATTAAATCTATTTAAGCTATAAATGCCATACTATTTGTTATATTTTATTATTCACTAAACAATTAAAGTATTTCATATAAATTTTTACACTGACTGCCATAATTGTAAGAGAAAGCCTTGTATTTATATAATAAGCGATTATAATTTGCTTGGTATGTGTGTTATAGCGCTCCTAGCTATAATTTTTTTTTTCCGTGTACATATTTTATATGGCACAATGGTGACAGGGGGGCAAGGGGGGATATTTTTTAAAATAGAAAGGGGGTTTGTGTGATATGTCATTTTAAAGCTTATAAAATTCTCTATTTAACCAAATATTTTTTTATTTTTTGGGAGCAATTTTTGTGGTTTTAAAATAGGTTTAAAAATGGGAAATTTTGTTAAAATTTCTTTAAAAAAATTAAACAATTTTTGAAAACTGGTTTATTTTATGTCAATTATACTTTTAAACTAATTTTAAATGATATTAATAAAATGTTGCATTTTTCAGTAAATATATTTAAAAAAATAAAACCTACAAAAACCTGGACGTTTTATATCCAAAAAATATGATTTCCGTCAAAAAAAATTCTGTCTCTCAGTCGTGTTTATGCTCAAGTCCGGTTTATGCACCATTTATACCTGCCCAGACCCGTCATTTTCAGCAGGGAAGTAATAAAAATTCGCACATAGGGGTTTTGGGACTCATAGAAAACAATTTAATATTTTAAAAAATCTATCTCCACCCTTGTATTGCTTTTTTAAGCTTCTTGACGTTTTATATTTTGATCACAGTTTGCTAGCAAGCTAAGCATGCTTAATCAGAGTTCTAGGCTGGGATTGTTTTTGGAAAAATCAGATGGGGTAATGTATTGTATGTATGTAATGGGGTATTTAAAAAAATATTATATATATTTTATTATTTAAAAATATAATATACAGCCCGTTTGAAATTATACTAAACGGAGAAACGGAGAAAGATCGAGGCTGACGCGTTTTTTTTTATAAAACACAGCGCATCGCATCCCACTACAATCACGTCAGACTTGAGCTAATCGTTCTGTCTTTGTTTTCTCTGTCTCTCAAAAGGGGTGTATATTATATTATATATTTTTTTAGTTTTTTGGTTTAAATAAACCTAGGCCTAAAGGGAAAAGTATTATTTTGTTGACAGCACTATTGATATTTTTTTAATTAGCTGATAAAAGTTGGTACATAGGTGTTGGGACTTCTTGCAGGCAGATTTTTTTAATATTAAATTTAGTTTTAGGGAGTCGCAGTGTACCAAATTTTATCAGGTTAATTAAAAAAATGTAAATATGGGTGGTACTATGGGTTATATGGATAAAGACAGAATTTAAAAAAGAATAAATTAATTTTGAGCGAGACGGAAAACCCCCAGGATCTAATTCTTATCGGGTTATTTAAAAAATATAAAAAAGGGGGGCTGCACCCCCTTAAGGGTTAGATACTTTTAAATATAAAATTTGTTTCTAGGGAGTCTAAAAACCCACAGATACCAATTTTTACTAATATTAAACGAAAATATATGATTTCTATAATTTTCCCCTATAAAAACTTTTTTTTTCTTGACGAATTTGGATTCCTCATCAAAAATTATGTTAGAAAACATGTAAATAAAGTTGGGCATAAAAAAAGTTGAAATTTGTAAACTAGTGATATCCAAAGTTTTAGGTAAAATTCGGGTTGAGGTGCGGGGGTAAAATGGGGTAATTTTTTTTTTCAAAATAATAATTTTTTTAATTAATTTTTCAGGCCTATAGGGGAAAGTAATATTTTGTTGGCAGCAGTATTTTTTACGTGTTACAAATTTCAAGTTAATAATTATTTTTTTTTATTTTTCGTTTTTCAAAAGAAAATTAAAAAAAAGTATTTTTTTTTGTTTTAATTTTTTTTTTAAGTATTATTATAAGATATATACTGGAATGCGTAGCATTACATATCTTCACGGCTTGTTTATTAATATATTTTTATACATATATTAACCTGAATTTATGTTAATCTTAACCTAACATCCTACATTAGCTCGTACCAGTGGCGGACTGACCGTAAGGCAGGGTCGTCAAAAGCCGACCGGGCTCCAGTACTAAACAGGCCCTCACACGGCCATTTGGTCTATTTTGGCTATACCGGGCCCTCGATTTTCCAATTTTTTATGGGTTTTGAGCCGTTTAGGGGCCTTTTTTAATATTTTTTCGACTGTGCCGTAAGAAGCCAGTCCGCGTCTGCCTCGTACATTACCGTACAGTACTTTACATTAAGTGGACATTACTTACATTACCGACATTATTTCAACAGTATTCTACAGTACTACATTTTTAGACATTATTTATATTATTTCGACATTACCTTACAGTACTACATTTTTCTTACATTATTTACATTATTCGTACAATATTGTAAATAATGTACATTATTTACAATACATGTACAAAAATAGGTCAGTGAAACGCCCCTCGGATAAATTTGAAAGTCTCCATTTAAACAAAAAATCCATTGTCTCATGAACCGTAAGAGTTATACAAAAAGTGCTTAACGTTTTGGAAGTTTGAAAACAAGCAGGGAAGTTATCAAGAGTGACTTTTTTTGAGATATCAAAAATAAAAAATAAATCCTCTTTGTAACTCCATCCGTGGACATACTGTATATTAATATTCGATTCTCACTGGCGACGATTTGCCTTTTTCAGTTAATTAATAATTGAAATTTGTCGAAGGCGATAAGTGAAACGGACACTCCCTAGAAACTGGTTCGAAAGTCAGTATAAGCCGGTGGTTCCCTCTACTACTAGCCCACACAAGTCCTGGACTTAGGGGATGCTTAATTAAGTAGAATAGTACGAGGTTAAACAAACATGTAATGTAATGTAATGTAATATTTAGTTGAGCAATGTTATAAAAAAAATATATAATTTTAAATATTCGTTGATGTTTTTTTGGGAAGAGGGTTGAAATTAATAATACTCAAACTATTTCCTTAAATCGTAACGTTTCGAGGGTGGTTTCCCTCGTCCTCAGACCTTTAATATGAGAGAAAAAAAACAATATTAAAATTATATATGAACAAGTTTCTGTATAACCAAAATTTTGTTTTTGTTGGGTTAACCAAAAAATCATTAACAACTACTTACACAAATTTAAACCCAGTTTGAATACACGTTAGACACATACATATATACACAATATAATAAATAAAACATTATTAAGGACTACACAATACTTTTACAGTTATTAATAATAATTTATTACACAAAACGTATCAGCTGACAGACAATTAAAATAATACTTCTGTCTGTTAATGATTTTTTGGTTAACCCAACAAAAACAAAATTTTGGTTATACAGAAACTTGTTCATATATAATTTTAATATTGTTTTTTTTCTCTCATATTAAAGGTCTGAGGACGAGGGAAACCACCCTCGAAACGTTACGATTTAAGGAAATAGTTTGAGTATTATTAATTTCAACCCTCTTCCCAAAAAAACATCAACGAATAGAAAAAACCGGGGTAAAAAACACTAAGATATAATTTTAAATATTTTTAGAAAACCAAAATTAACCAATTCTTTCTGATTAAATATGAAATCTATAATATAAGCGCATAAATATAAACTAACGTGCCGTTATAGCTATATAGTCTTGGACGCTATTGAGTTTTAAATTAAAGTTAAAGAAATGATCTTACAATGTGTAAGAATACCAAAATTACAGAAAATAAATAAATAATTAATATAAAAAAAAAGAATAGTAAAATTCAAAATAAACTTGCGATACTCCTAGATCCGTCTGAGAAACTTTTCTATTGGCTTGCTTGCTAATACTTTCAAATAATTTAATACTTGTAGTATTACTTAATTATTTCTATTTAGAACTTCTAGTCGACATTCTAAGTTGATACTCATAGATATTCTACCGAATACTAGCTTCTACAGATAAAACTTCTTGTTAGGTACCAGAAAAACTCTACCAAAATAATAAAAGAATATTTTGGAATCAGCGCCTTATAAAATTCAGATCGAACTTCACAGGTAAGTTCGTTTGATCGTAGAATTGTATTTCGGCGCTAATTACTTCGATATTAACCACGTAGGATATTTAAAGATGTGCCTGTTATGAGTTGTAAGGTTAGAGATTATATTACCTTGTTTTTATAGAAGGTAATTACACTAGGCAACAAATCGCAACTTTCTTTTTTGCCCCGATCGGAAAGTAAATTTTTCTTACTAATTCGAGGGCGTAGAATCCGAATCTGACCTTAGAAAAATTCCAGCACCTAAAATCTTTGAGATATAATTTCAAGTAATAATGACGTTTTTTTTCAAAATCAAAAAAAAAAGAGTAGAATTTTGAAAATTTTAGTGTATATTAAAAAAAAAATACGAAGAATTCAAAAATCTACATGTCAAGAACCTACTGTCAGAGTAAGTACGAGAAAAAAAATAAAAAGCTTAAAATGAAAGTGCAGAGTTTACTTAATTGCTCATTTGTGGCAAAACTATTAAATTTTTTTAAAAATTTTATAGAACTTAATTTGTAGATTATAAAATTCTCTACAAAAATTTTATTTTGCTTAGTTTGTTCCTAAAAAGTAAATAAATGAAAAAGATATAAAATTAAACTACACAGTGTAAACTTTTTTCCCGAGCCCAAAAAATATATTTTTCTTATCAATTTAAAGGTGCAGAATCCAAATTTGACCTTAAAAAAAATTCAGCACGTCTTATTTTTTAAATTTTAGTACATGCAATTATATATAAAAATAATTTATAAAACAAAATATTGTGTGTTTTTTTTTGTTTTTTTAATGGTTCTACATCATAAAAATGTTACTTTATTACATAAGAACCATAATACGTAACATTTTTTTGGTTCATTTTTGACCCCCTAGTAATGATTTTTGACAATTTTTAGCATAAGTACGTGGCGATAAGCTTGTCCCCTTATGCACCCTTCTTCTTACCCTCCACCCCTACTTAGTTTTGTCACATTATCCATTTTTTTTAAATATATTTTTTTTTCATAATATCCCTATTTATTCTACCTATGAATTTAAAGTTTCTATGTTTTAAGTTGGGTATTTTTAAACTAATATTGAGTAGCCGAATCCAAATTTGTCCTTGGAATATTTTTGTCTCCCATGATTTTAGAACAAAATAGGGATAAAATAATGATTTTTTAACATTTTTATCTTATTGTTCTCAGAAAACTTAGGTAATAGAAATATTCTGAGGCCAGATTCGGTTTCAGCGACCCAAAATTAGTTAAAAAACATATGACTCCAATCGGGGCAAGAAACCGTGTTGCCTAGTGTTATCAGTATATTTTATTAGAAAATGTATTGTCTACTAGGACAATGAACAGAAATAATTTTTGTACAGTAGCTGTCATATATATTATTGAAAAATACTATTTTAGATTTTAAGCTTTCACGGTCATTAAGATATAAAGAACTTTCACTTTCGGGTTTAGACCGTGTTAATGGATTTTCACTTTCCGACGTTTCGTCTCTTACTACTAGAGACATCTTCAGGGATTAATCTGAAAACTGAAAACTGTTTTCAGATTAATCCCTGAAGATGTCTCTAGTAGTAAGAGACGAAACGTCGGAAAGTGAAAATCCATTAACACGGTCTAAACCCGAAAGTGAAAGTTCTTTATATTGAAAAATACTGTTACAAAATGGCCGTGTTTTCGATCGATTGAATATAGGGATTCGAAATGATTTTAGATTTGCTTTTTATTGTTTTTTAACGTCAAGAGACCTTTATTACGTGTATTGGCAATAGTTCTGTCTGTTTTTTTTAATACCTTAGTAGAGAGGTTGATTTCATCTCCTCACTTGTAAAATCCAAGGAAGTTGCAGTCGTGTACCTTTGGTGGTCAACTCTGTCCATCGTACAGCTAGAGCTAGAGTATACTCATCTTATTCAATATTATTATTCAGATTCAGATTGAGATTCAGATTTATTTAATTCGAACATTACAATATTTATAAATTATTAGGTTATTCCACCTAAACATAGTTTGTGTGTGGAATTTAAAGAAATATTTATAATACATTTTACTTACTGGCTAATTATCTTAAGACTATGAGTGTACATAACTGAGAGAAAAAGAAATACAAGGAGTGAGAGAGAGAGAGAGAGAGAGAGAGAGGGGGAGAGAGAGATAAATACATACTTAAGATTTTAAATTATTGGTTTATAAACTTTTTCTAAAACTTGGTAGTTATGAAAAGTGTTCTGTTAGTGTCAAAGATCTCCTGTTTAAAACCTACTGTTATAACCTCTATTCGGGCGAGCTATGGTGCGATCACACCATGGCATCGTGGCGCGCACTGCGTATCTGCTACAATGACTCTTACCGCATCTTACATAGACACCCACGTTATACCAGTGCATCAGAGATGTTTGCCTTAGCACGCATAGATACTTTAGATGCACTGCGTCGAAAAAGACTTGCCAGTTTTGTAAATCGTCTGCTACAGTGCTCAAACTCACTTTTGCAGGGATTGGTTTCATCTGATGTATTTTGGTCATCTCCCATAATTGAAAAGTGGCGGAAACTCTGTTTTTTTCTCTTGTAACCACCTTCACTTTCACGTTTGTAAATATTTATAATTAATTTTAATTTTTGTTTTTTTTTAATTTTTGTTATGTTATTACTATCTTTGTCATATGGCCTTTAGGCTGGAATAAATGCATTATTTATTATAAAGGTACGTATTATTGATTGAGGGAAGGCTTTGTCGCTCGGACTATGCATAATCCGATCTTTAGTGTCAATCAAGACGCACGTGCATGGGTCAGACTAAAATTTTCAATTAATTTAATAATTTAATAATTTAATAATAACTTTTGTTGCCCAACAGTACAGACTTAACAGGACATTCTAATATAATAATTAATAATTAACTTATAAAACTAATAATAACGCTTAATTTTGAAAAATTTATATCACAATTAGATGATATTGAATTAAAATTTTCGCACATAACGTACATTGGTGATTTCAATATAATATTAGTATTGGCTCTAGCATTAAAAAAGGTTATAGGCATTTGACGTGTAGAACTCGGAATCAAAAACCTCACTTGAGACAAAAGATCACTACAATCAATTTTATTATGTAGCAACTTGTACAAAAAAGTGACCGAGTATATTTTCCTTCGCGTGTTTAGTAATTTAAATCCAAACCTTGACATCAAATCCGATAAATCAGACCCTCTTGGAGGGTATGTTCCATCAATTTTTGAGGTATAAAATTTTATAAATCTGCGCTGAACAGATTCAATACCACTTATATAAGTGTCGTAATATGGATACCTGGATACCATATGAGACAACCATATTCCAATTTGGATCTTACAAAAGAGCTATATAAGACTTTTAGACAATCAGAGTTTGTAAAATTATTGCAGGTCCGAAAAATGAAGCCTAACATTTTTAACGATGATTTTACAATATGAGAAATATGGTCTGTAAATGATAATGCTGGGTCAAAAATAATCCCTAAATCTTTAATAGTATTGACTCTTTCAAGTACTAAACCATTAATATTATAATAAAAAAATATTTTGTTAACCTTTCTTGTAAAACTCATTATTTTACATTTGGAAATATTTATTTAAGTAAAGCAAACGGTCGTTATAAGAATCCAAGTCATTAAGCGGAAGCCTATTATTTTTAGGTAAGGCTGTATCGCACAGAATATGCGAATTTAATGTTTACCGTGAAGCACGGGCCGCCAATGGCGGGCCACACTAGTAAGTTAAGGTAGGAAAGCAAAGTGGCATTATATTTTTTTTCAAAAATTTTCAATTTTTTTTTAATTCTCTGCAATCGAAAAAAAAAAGAAAATAATTTTTTTGTAAAGATTGTCTTTTAATATTTTTTTTAAGTTTAACCCCCCATAACTTTTATGTTATAGGGATTTTCTCCTCATAGAACCTGATTTTTCCTAAAAATTTCAAGTGGATTATTCGTTCTTGAGTTATCGTGTCTACACAATTCGATTAAAACTAGTAATAATTTGATAAGTAATTCATTTCTGCCAAGCATAAATTTATATTACCTAATAATAAATTACTTAAATAAATGATAAATCATTTGCAGTGATTAATCACTTGCCAATTTGTCACTGGTGTTACTGTCAGTAATAATTATAAAAAAATCTGTGAGGATAATAAATTATTTTTCTATGAAATAATTATAAAAAATCTGTGAGGATAATAAATTATTTTTCTAAGAAATAATTTATTACTTGAGTAAATAATTTATTATTAGTGTAATCATTTTAATTACTGGCTGTAACAATATTACTGCGAAATTATTAGCCACGAGTAATTAATTATTAGTGTAATAAAATAAAATTACTGACGTCTATAATTAATTACTGCTCACCAGTAATTATTACTAAAGTAATAATACTTTATTACTGCAAAATTAATAGTCGTAAGTAATAAATTACTGCGGAATTACTAGCCATAAGTAATAAATTACTAAAATTCAGTAATAATTACTAAAAAAATCTGTGATGGTAATATCTACTAGATACCCGGGGAAAAAAAGTTTTTGTATGATCATACATAATTATGGATAATTATGTCTAATTTTACGTAAAATTATGCACAATTATCCATAATTTAGTATGATCATGTCTGGATTTTGACCATGTATGAATTTTGACCCGGTAGGATCATACATAATTATGTACTGGTATATGCATAATTATGTATGAATATACATAGATCTATGCCTAATTATGTATGATCATGCATAAAATTTTAAAATTTGGCGAAGGCGCACCATATCTGGCCATGCATGACAAAAGTTTTTGTATGATTATGCATAATTACGTATAATTATACCTTAATTTAAGTAAAATTATGCATAATCATGCATTATTATGTATGATCAAAAAAAGGTTGAAAATTTCATGAAAAAGAACTATTTTTAGTTGAGATTAAATATTTCCAAATTTTGCTTTTTTTTAATTACAAACGCCTCAAATAAACCGCTTTTTTCAGTGTAGTAAATTTAAAATCCTACCGTCTTTTGGAACTTTTTTAATTATATCCTTAATCTCATCTTCAGAAATAGCTTGAGAACTAGTCACTAAATACCACAAAACAAATATTATCACAAACAGTACTTTCATCTTTATCAAATTTAAAAAACTGAACCAAAATAAATATCCAAATTAAATTTGATTAGTTTTATATAGTTTTTACCCGACTACATTCACCACTTATCCTTAAAGAGGGTTATGTTTTTATGTATTGGTGAAAAACGGCTAAACCGATTTTAACAAATAAGGTCTCAAACGATTTGTCTTGGTCTTGAGAGTGACATAAATTAGTACATATCGCACCAGTTACAGAACAGTGTCGTAACACAAAATTTTGAAAAATGTGTTTTTAGTGTATTATTACTGCTCTTATTGAGATCTACCGAGCTGTATAACTGGCATATTACATATAACTATGCTAGTTAAAATATGCCAGTTATACAGATCGGTAGATCTCAATAAGAGCAATAATAATACACTAAAAACACATTTTTCAAAATTTTGTGTTATGACACTGTTCTGTACCCAGACAGCACAGGTTTATACAATGGATGTCCCCAGAATATCCGTTTTGGGATTTCCGACATCCCCAGGATATCCTTTTTCGTCTATAGATATTCGTAGGAAATCCCCAGGATATACTTTGTTACTAAACAGGAAGCCGAGCGACTTCCGAGCTGTATGTCCTGAGGATATACTGTACGTCTATCCTAAAGATAGCTACTAATTATGTACAAATATCCCCGACAAAAGTAGCTATCAAATAGTATTGTTTTTATTACTTTTGTTATGAAATATTGCTATTAGCAGCTTGCACCTAGTTGCAAGTTATTTAAATTTAGGCTATAGTTTCACGAAAAAAAAATAGTAACAGCAATACTATTTGATATCCATGGATGGAAGTGCATCATAAATTTGTCAAAAAGTACACGGCATCGTTTTATGTTATATATTATGGTTATACGAGCCTGCGGACTGCACCTTAGTGTATATTCACAGACTCGCATAACAAGCATACTACATAAGAATCTGATACCTTAGATCGCCGTGTTTTTTTCGTTGTTTTTTTTTTCAACTTGTTTTATACTTTTTAGTAGTCGGGTTTTAATGTTCTTTTTATGTTTTTTTTTAAATTATTATTGGTAGATATTTACTTTTAATTATTATTGTTGAAAAAAAACAATGAGACGAGGATAAAATTATTTTGAATTATGGTAGGATTAGGTTGAAATAAAAACAAACATCAGGTCTGGCTTTTAATAAAACATTTTACAGCAATGGTAAATTAATGTACATTGCATCTCTAAAGTCTGCCCCTTAACTTTTGGACCTGAAATTTGGAAAACCTAAATAACATAACCCAAATCATTTTTGGTATATATTTTATGTATTTAGGAGGCACAATGGTGGCCGAGGGCGAGGGGGGACTTTTTTTTATGGGATCATGTGGAACATTATTTTAAAGTGTATAAAATTCTCTATTTGCCCACATATTTTTTTTATTTTTTTGAAGCAATTTTTAAACCCCCAAAATAAGAATTTTCTTTAATATTTCATTAAAAAAATCAAACAATTTTTGAAAAGTGATTTATTCCAAATATGTCAATTATACTTTTAAACTAATTTTGAATAATATAAATAAAATTTTACAAAAAAAAATATTAAAATATCAATAGCGAAAAATCTGAAAAATGAAAACCTTAAAAAATATGTTTAAAAAATTAAAACATAAAGAATTTTATGAGCTATAAAATGACGTATCACACGACCCTCCTTTCCATTTAAAAGATATTCCCCCTACCCCCCTGTCTCAATTTTATCATCCCCTAAGCATATCAAATATATATAAAAAAATATATGGGTCATGTTTTTTAACCGTTTTAAATTTCAAGTTTATATCTTAAGTCGTTTAAAAGTTAAAGGGGGCGGACTTTTGACACGCTCTTTAATTACTTAAAAATGAAAAATTAAAATAATAAAAGACGGGGAAAATGGTCTACTAACAAGTATATTATAATCATGGAGCTCTATCAGTACGAAGATTGAGGGTATCTCTGAAAATCACCTTAACGGGGATGACAATATGGGGGTGGGGTGGTTCCACCGAGTTGTAAAAATCCACTCTCCAGTTTGTAAAATCCACCGATGAGTTAGGAAAATTATGAGTTGATGACTTATTTTATCACTAACAGTTACTGTTACAATTAACTGTAATATTACTGTAATATTACTGTCCGTCGTGATGTAAAAAGTTGGGAAAATATCTTAAATCAAAAAGTTGGAAAATTGCAATCTTGAGTAAAAAGTTGGGAAATTGCAATCTTTAGTTGGGAATTTTTTGTTTCTAAATAAAAAAAATTAAACGAAATAAAACAAAAAAATAATAATAATTTGAGTAAATTTAGTGAATAGTCAAATACAGGGTAAGTGTCCAACATACGGGGTTTTTGCTTAATAAAAAAAATGTACTCGATAGATTATTTTAATTTTTGGTTAAAATCATCCTAACGTCTCATAGAATCGACGTATAGAAACAGAAATGGGGTAATTTGAAGTTGATTTAAATCGCACCGTAATTACCAAATGTTACAGTAATTTTTACTACAACATATATAGTTTATAAGCTGAGTAACTGAGCCTTAGCTCGCTTTACAGAGGGTTTCAACCTGGTCATTTTAAAATGCTAAGGGAGATCTCAGTTGCACGCACGGTATATTAATTTTCGCAAAATAATAATAATAATAATAATAATAATAATAATAATAATAATAATAATAATAATAATAATAATAATAATAATAATAATAATAATAATATTATAATATTATAATAATATAGATATTGCTATACCTAATAACAATAATATTTTGGACAAAATTCAAGAAAAAAGGAATAAATACAATATTTTGGCAATGGAAATTAAAGAAATGTGGAACATGGAAAAAGTTGAAATTTTACCAATAATTATATCGACAACTGGATTAATACCAAAAAGTTTATTTGTAGAGTTGGATAAACTGGGAGTTCATAAAAATACATTCGTCGATATGCAAAAAGCAACATTATTAAGTACATGTAATATTGTAAGAAAATTCCTTTCCTAAGTTTCATATTTTGTACCTATATTATACTTTGATTTTTGTATCCAGTATAATTGTATAACCAATTTTGTGCTAAATAAATAATAATAATAATAATAATAATAATAATAATAATAATAATAATAATGGGAATGCAGGTTCCTGATACCAACTGCAGGGCCTGTCGAAAAATGCCAGAGACCATCATGCATTTACTTTCTGCATGTTCCACATATGCGGTCTCAGCATATATTCGCAGACATAACGCGGCCTTACGAGTGCTTTATTACTTTCTCAGGCACTCGTATGGGTTAGACGAAACACCAGTGTTGCCCTATGCTCCGTGGTGGAGAATGATAGATGCCGCATATATTGGAACTATTCATTCTCCACCCTAAGGCAAATACAAGCCAATAAGCCAGACATCGTCCTCCTCGACCACAATGCCAAAACAATGTTTGTTATTGAGTTCTCGGCCCCAGCCGAAAGAAACATTGTTTTGAAGGAGGAGGACAAGCGGACAAAATATCAGGATCTTCTTTTTCAACTTCGCAGACTGTATCCAGACCACTCTATAAAACTGGTGGTGCTTATTGTTGGATCCCTTGGTGGTATAAATGACAGCTTTCTCTCTAACCTCAAAACCATACCGGCATGTCGCGACTCAGCCGAAATTCTGGCTGGTCGCATGCAGAAAGCAGTAATCCTTGGGTCTCTCAATTTACTCTGAGCTCACGATAACCGGTCACGGTAGAGGCTTACTCCACGGACGTGGAGAGCAGTTGCCGCAATTTCCCCGCACGTCGCCTCGGTCATCGGAGGACGAGGTGGACCTGTCGAGTTTTATTTCAAAATAATAATAATAATAATAATAATAATAATAATAATAATAATAATAATAATAACAATGTGTGATGGAATATATGAAAGCCAATAGGCCCTTCACACCAAGAGTGCGCAAATTAGTAACCACAATTAGACGCCACCATCACACAATTAACAAGGCAATACTGACCACCATCAAGCAGCATTGCCTTGACAGGATACGGATGCTAGTAGCTGCAAAAAAGGCACTAGTGAAGCGGGCGAAAGGATATGCGGAAAACAAGCAATTCCGCGAAAAACCCTCTCGCCTGTTCCAACCGCCTCAGCGTGTTGTTGAGAACCCGCCGACTGTCGATCAAGTTGAAGACTTCTGGAGGAAACCCATCCACTCAATAGAGATACTCCAGCGCTGGTACAGTTCGAAACCTACTGTAGACAGTTTCAACCGCCAGTCGCTGAACGAGATGTACCCGACCAACAAATCACTAAGGAAGAAGTTCAGAGAGCACTTGAAGGCTCAAAGAATTTCGCCGCTCCTGGCCCAGATGGAATAAATAACTTCTGGTGGAAAAAATTTTCCTCAACCCACCAGCATTTGGCAAGAATATTTAACTCTTGGCTAAATGGGGAGGAGCGAATACCTGGGTGGTTTGTGGAAGGTCGCACAGTGCTAATACCTAAGAACGGAGATTTGTCCATGCCCAAAAATTACAGGCCGATAACGTGTTTGAACGCGTGCTATAAGGTGTTTACACGAATCATATACATGCGACTACTCCACAACTCGTAGACGGAAGCATCCTTCATCATCTAGATGCCGGAGAGAGGTACACCTATCTGGGTATGGAACAAAGTCATACCCAGGAAGTAAGATCTGTTAAAGACGCTCTCCGCAGCAAATACAGACACTGCCTCCGACAGATCTGGTCATCAGAACTGTCTGGACCCAATAAAGTGTCTGCCACAAACATGCTTGCTGTTCCAATTCTACTCTAGTCATTTGGAACCATCAAGTGGACAGTAGATGAGTTGGGCCAACTTGACCGTTCTACTCGGAAGCTTATGAATCTTTTTAGAAGCTTGCATCCGAGATCGTCCGTTCCACGACTATATTTCCCACGAAATCGGGGTGGTCGTGGACTCTTATGTTTGGAGTATCTTCACAATAGAGTGGCCTTGGATACAGCCTGTAAGATCATAAGGAGCGAAGACCCCCTGCCACGGTTAGTTTATGACCACGAGGTAGCCGGAGTTGGAGCCTTTATCTTCAGGGCAGTATCGAGAGCAGCTGAAGAACTCGGTCTCATATTCGACTTTGAACGGGAAAACCCAAACTCTGTAACTGAGTTGGGTCCCGTTCAATTAAAAACCCACATCAAAACTGCAGAGTATTCGATGCTTCTGCAGTCACACATGGATAAGCCAATGCACGGAATCTTCTTTAAGACCATAGAAGACCTTGGCTTATCCAAAAGACTGACATATTCCTTTCTTAGGTCAGGTGGGTTAAAGTCGGAGACCGAGGGATTCATACTTGCTTGCCAAGATGGTGTTTTTAACACATTAGTCTACCGGAGTCGCGTTATGGGAATGCAGGTTCCTGATACCAACTGCAGGGCCTGTCGAAAAATGCCAGAGACCATCATGCATTTACTTTCTGCATGTTCCACATATGCGGTCTCGGCATATATTCGCAGACATAACGCGGCCTTACGAGTGCTTTATTACTTTCTCAGGCACTCGTATGGGTTAGACGAAACACCAGTGTTGCCCTATGTTCCAGCTGATATTGAGTCCGTGGTGGAGAATGATAGATGCCGCATATATTGGAACTATTCATTCTCCACCCTAAGGCAAATACAAGCCAATAAGCCAGATATCGTCCTCCTCGACCACAATGCCAAAACAATGTTTGTTATTGAGTTCTCGGCCCCAGCCGAAAGAAACATTGTTTTGAAGGAGGAGGACAAGCGGACAAAATATCAGGATCTTCTTTTTCAACTCCGCAGACTGTATCCAGACCACTCTATATAACTGGTGGTGCTTATTGTTGGATCCCTTGGTGGTATAAATGACAGCTTTCTCTCTAACCTCAAAACCATACCAGCATGTCGCGACTCAGCCGAAATTCTGGCTGGTCGCATGCAGAAAGCAGTAATCCTTGGGTCTCTTAATTTACTCAGAGCACACGATAACCGGTCACGGTAGAGGCTTACTCCACGGACGTGGAGAGCAGTTGCCGCAATTTCCCCGCACGTCGCCTCGGTCATCGGAGGACGAGGTGAACCTGTCGGGTTTTATTTCAAATTAATAATAATAATAATAATAATAATAATAATAATAATAATATTCATGTTCATTCATGAGGTCTTTCTGCTATTTTATACAAAAAATAAAAAGTAATGCGCTTGCGGAAATTGCTTTAAAGTACTCGTTTTGTTTTCAGTGCTGCTGATTTCATGAATGAGTTATTTTCTGCACTGAACAAGTACAACTCTTAGATTTCGGTACTATTACTTAAATTTTAAAGTACGTGTGCTTAAATCCTACTTTTATTGAATAATAAATTTTATTTATTACTTGTAAGGATCAATAAAAGTGCAGTATTTATTAATCCGCGTTATTTATTGCCTTATTTTTATTACATGGATATATTTACCGCTTAGAAGATAAAATGTAATCTTTTAATAATAAAATCATAATAATTTTATAAGAAATTATTTTTTTTTAATTATAATATTAGTTATAAAATTAGTTAGAACTATTATAAATAATATCAATAATAATTACACTTGTCGACAAAAAAAAAAACATATCTCTGCATTTTGTCTGATATATCATGTTTGTTTCCATCAGGTTACACGGCTAGCCTTAAATAAAATTATTTTGGACATTAACAAAGTAGGCGTGTGAATGGCAGTGTTTATATTGAGTATCATGGGTAGTACCTATGCTATAGGGTATGTCATAGAAAAAACTCCGTATTGTGATGTCAAGAAAAACTTGAAGAAGAAGAAGAATTACTTTATTTAAAAACGACTTAGTGAGCGATTTCAATTTTTTTCAAAAACTGTTTGGAAATATCCCAAAAACAACCTAAAATCAATAAATCCGGGGTGGTTCAACTTTCCATTTAACTTTGATTAAGGCTAGCTGTGGTTAGTGTTCTGAGATAAATGCTACTGATTTTTTGAAAAAAAAAATTAAATACCAATATTTTGAGCCCTAAACAATTTTTTTTTCTAGGGACATTGTACATACAGTTTTTTACACAGATTTTAGAATTTTTTTTTTTTTTTTAGGTATCTTTAACTGTTTTGAATAAAAGTGCAAATAACTAAAAAAAGCTAAACATATTTTAAATGTCATATTTCGTGATTTTATTTACCGTAATATCACACAACTATAGTCCAGCCACACAACTATTATAGTTAGGCCTTGTACTATAATAGTACAAGGCCCCCAGGAGGTAATTATTTTTAAATGTTTACAATTTCTTATCAATTGGTGTATATGGGATATACAGCAACACGTTTTCAAAGTTTTTTTAAATACGCTGCTCATGGAATATAGCTGGACCATAGTTGTGTGATTCTGGACTATTTTTGTGTGAAATTACGGTATTAATTAGATGGCTAAGCCCCCTCAGATTTAACACTTACCCCCCACCTCCAGAATTTAAACCTTCTTAGGCAAATCAAAATAAGGTACATAAATAACAACTTTAGACAGGGCCGTAACTAGGGAGGGGCTTAACCCCACCTGACGTTTTCACTGAGCCCCCCTGGTATTTTTTAAGTCACCTACCTTTAGGCGCTAATTTTTTTTTCAGGGTGCCAACTTTGGTAGAAACCGTCAGGGACAAAGCTCTTTTCTTGAAGGTAATTTTTGGGGCGCGCCAATTATTTTTTCGCAGGGGGCCAAGTTTGGTAGAAACCGGTAGGGACAAAGCTTTTTTTCTTGAAGGTTACTTTTGGGGCTTCAAGTTTGGCGCAGAAACCGTCATCAGGGACAAAGAGACAAAGCTTTTTTTTCTGAAAGGTAATTTTTGGGGTGCCAATTATTTTTTTCAGGGGCGCCAAGTTAGGCAGAAACCGTCAGTTCGGGACAAAGTTTTTCTCTTGAAGGTATTTTTTGGGGCGCCAAGTTTAGTAGAAACCGTCAGGGACAAAGATTTTTTTCTTGAAGGTAATTTTTGGGGCGCAATTTATTTTTTTTGTAGGGCGCCAAGCTTTGGTTGAAACCGTCAAGGACAAAGCCTTTTTTTGAGGGTGCCTCCCTGAGGGCCGAGCCCCCCTAGATTTTTTTCTGGTTATTCAAACACAAACAAGCCGTGAAGATATGTAATGCTATTCACAGTAAATAGTATATTGAATTTTCCCAAATACTTAAAAAAAATAATTAAAAGAAAATTAATTTTTTTTAAGATTTTTTTTTGACAAAGTGAAAATTTTTAATCCAATACATACACATAATAAGATAATATGTTAGTGTTAGTGTTAGTGAGTAAACTAATATTGCCCTCTGTAAAATTAACCCACTCAGCCTCCAGCCTCGTGGGTTAATTTTCGCATAGACAATATCCTAGTTTCCTCTCTCCTAATATAAATAATTATGTTTTTTTTTAATTTTTCAAAAAAAACTTGAAAGCTTTTTAAAATTTTTCAAAAAATTTTGTTTAAATTTTATTTTTGCGAAAACCGAAAAAAAATAGAATTTTTTTTTTCTATTCAAAAAAAAATTAAAAAGAAATTTATTTTTTTTTATTTTTAAAGAACTAAGCACACATACAAGGGGGTTCTTGGGACTCAGTCAAACTGCCTCAAATTTATGATATTTTATAATTTCGGGGGAAAAAATTAAATTAGGAAACTTGCAGCCAAATTAAATGAAAAAAAAATATAATTTTTTGACGTAAATTGAGGTTATTTTTTACCTACGTAAATATTAACTTAATTAGTCGTTTTAAATTTATTATACTCCATTAATTAAAAACAGGCATTATAAATATTATATAAAATGCTTTATTATCATTTACTTACATGTGGTACTATAAATATTAAAACTTTTATGAATCTTCCACATGCTGAAATTTTCTACGTGTTAATTATCTACATATTTTCTATTATATTTTTATTTGATTATGTTGAAACATGGTTTGGTATATCGACAAATATTTTATAATTATATATTTTAGATTTTTTGATCCGACGGACGGATAGACAGACAGAAGGACAGACGGACACTAGAAAAAAATGCTTATTTTTTCATGAAACAAATTTATATTTAACAATTTTTTGTCTAGGACAATTTTTGGATTTTTTTGAAAATTTGAAACTACCGTATAATATTATTCTAGCGCAGGCTCTGTAAACAATATAATAAGTGAGATATTAAACAAATTAAAAGCTTTAGTATTAACTAAGTAATGGGCATTTGAAAAATGTTTAACTTTTTTTCAGTTTTTTGCACTTTACTTGGAAACCGTTAAAGATATCTAAAAAACAAAACATTTTTAAAATCTGCGTGATAACTGCATCTTTTAGGTGCATAATGTTCCTAGAAAAACATTTTTAGGGCTGATAATGATATTAATTTTTTTGTTCAAAAAATCAGTTGCATCTATTTCAGAACCCTGACCTGATTGCAACAAGTGGAGGCCAAATTCGTGTTCAGACAAAATGGAGATATACAGTGTGTCCCAGGATCGACTTGACAATACCACAAAATTACCATTTTTTTTTTTTAATTAAGAAAAACTACTTTGGGACTTTGCCCTGCTTGCTTAAAAACTAATTTTTGTCAAAATAAAATTTTGAAAAATTATAAGTGGCGCCAGATATCAGTAAAAGAGTAAAAAGTTTTCAGGTAAACTTACCTTTCCGTAACAGATATAAAAAAAAAGTTATTTAAAAAATAGGTTTATAATCAAAAATAGGAGCCGCATGTCAAATTGTTATAATTTTAACTCATAATAATTTTTTTTATTAAAAAAAATGTATCACTGAAAACTTCGCTATAGTCAAGTACTATATATACGTACTAATTGTTTTTGTCAATGTTTAACATTATTGTTTAATTAAAAACATAGTTAAGAGAAAAATAAGATTAAAAATGCTTACAAAAGAACAAAAAATGTTCATTGTTCAGTGCTATGGTTTAGGTCAAGTTTCCTTACAATATGTAAGAGATTCATTTATTGAACAATTTGGCATTGAAATATCTAGACAAAGTATCCACAATGTATTAAAAAAATTTACTGAAACTGGTAGTATCAATGATATTAAAAAAAAGAAAAAGAAACTAGACGATGCCGCCACAATAATTGCCCTGCAGTCTGTAGAGGAAGATGCCAAAATGGCTCTAAGAAAAAGATCTTCTGAGTTGGGTATAAGTAAAAGCCACCTCCAAAGAATATACAAAGAAAATGAAATAAAACCTTATAAAATTCAATTTAGGCATAAACTTAAAGATGGGGATGAGGGAAGAAGGCTACTTTTTTGTTTAACTATTGGTGAAAGATTATTAGAAAACAGAAATATTCATAAATTTATAGTATTTTCGGATGAATCAACATTTACTACAAATGGTGTTGTTAGTTCTCAAAATTGTAGGTATTGGAGCAGGGATAATCCTAATTTTGTTATTAGTGGAGATAATCAATATTATAAAAAAGTTAATGTTTGGTGCGCTATAAGTTACGAAAGAATTATTGGACCATATTTTTTTGACACTAAACTTAACAGATTTATATATTGAAACATGCTTCAGCAATACTTTTTGGCAGAAATGGAAGACGTTAATTTAAATTTTTGGAGAAATTTTTATTTTCAGCAAGTTGGTTGTCCGGTCCACACTTCCGAAATGGTTACATAATGGTGTAATGAAACTTTTGGTCAAAAGTGGATAGGTGGAAACGGGCCCATCTTGTGGCCAGCACGATCCCCGGACATTACACCAATGGATTTTTATTTTTGGGGAAAATTGAAACAAAACGTTTATAAAAGAAACTTTGGAAATAATATAAATAAGCTATAAGAGAAGAGATAAGAAATATTGGAAGGGAGGAAATACAAAATGTTTATAAAGAATTTAAAAGAAGAATAGAGAAATGTGCGGAAAATGGCGGTGGATATGTAGAATTTCAATAAATTAATAAAAATATACGAATTGCTAGAATTACCTTTTGTATTGTTTACTGTTTAAAAAATAATAAATAGGTACTTAAAATTAAAGTAACATTTAATTAATAAATTGTTAAAAAATTTCAGTGTCTGACACTCAGGTAGTTTGATCTTATCTATGCAGTTAGTACGTAACATATAGTATTTCACTACTGTCAAGTTTCCAGTGTGAATTTTTTTAAATAAAAAAATTTTATGAAGTAAAAGTATTAAATTTTGGCATGCGGCTCTTATTTTTAATTATAAATATATTTTTTAAATAACTTTTTGTTGTATCTTTTACGGAAAGGTAAGTTTACCTGAAAATTTTTTACTCTTTCACTGATATCTGGCGCCACCTACAATTTTTCAAAATTTTATTTTGACAAAAATTAATTGTTAAGCAAGCAGGGCAAAATCCCAAAAAAGCTTTTCTTAATTCGAAAAAAAAAGGGTCATTTTGTGGTATTGTCAAGTCGATCCGGGGACACACTGTATGTTTTTTGTCAACCAGTGTAAACACAGCGGAGCAGAAATACAAAGTAATGCTATCCAGTCAAACATACTTTGTGTTTCCGCTTCATTGTTAAGACATGCACCATTATTAGTTTTCGCAAGATAAAATTGAATTTATTGGAATCTGAGTTCTGGCTGAGACTCAGCCGCTGAGTTCTTAAAGCAAATTAAATTTTCTTGTAAACATTTATATCTTAGTTTTCTTAATATAGAGATATGGTAACCGTTAACAGTGTCAACTTGACACTACGACAAAAAAATATAGGTTTTTCTTCGTTTTCTACTCGATTTTCTGTGGAGTCTAAAAGTCTCCGTAAGAAATATTCGAACTTCCCACAAGTAAAAAAAGAAATTAACTGATTACCACGTTCACTTCCACTGACGGAAATTTCCGTCGCGCTCGTCCTTGGTCGAGTGCCACCGACGGAATTTTCCGTCAGTTGCCTGTGGCTATATCGCAAGTCAGAAATAAGTAGTCTCTGCGCAAGTATTCAGTTACTGTGGCACTGCATGAGCGGTTTGATATGCATAACGGCACTCTGCGAAGGTACTGACTGAGTCGTAGTTTTTCGAGCCTGTTTCGGATTTTTTTTGGGGTAGTTTTGAAAATACAAAATAGTAACCGGCGAATAAATAAATTCGACTGGCAGCGAACGTGTTAATGATGTGGCGATGTGGTTGGCTTTTGACAAGCAATGCCATTTCAAGTCTAAAGTTAAATTATGGCATCCATAGTTGCTCAGAAAGAGCCCAAGAATAGGAATTAGTCTAGTTTCTTAAATTATTTAAAAATTTCTGAATAATTACTACCCATATAGAGAATGCAGAAAAAATTGAAAATGTTTTATATTGAATCTATCCAGTTTGTGTGGTTTCATGGATCTGGAAAAGGCAACTGATACATTTAGCCATGTATAAAATTTTATAAATATCAGCGGGGGCAAGCTACAAATAAATTAAAAATTGGTAAAAACATTACATACCTACACTTCCCGACATAAAAATGAGATACTGACATATTTCAATCTGACATTTAATAGTAAACATTCCTGGATTAAATTGATTAAAAAATAGGTTATGGTTAAATATTAATTTTTATGAACAAATAGATTAGCTGACTGACAACTAATAGTTGTTATTACTAACCCAGACTAAAAGTTCAAAACAATAAAGAAACTGAAAATACATTTTTTATTCGCTTGTATTCCAAAGTGAAATTTTCGGTAAGAAATATTTAGTTAAATGTGACAGGATGCCTCCCGCCAAAGTACTTTTTTGTTAAAAATATGTTTACAAGCTAATAAAAAATAGCGTATGATACACGGACGAGAAATATATCTCGGTCTTACGCGGTTGTGAATCTCAGCTCACGCCTCGATTCACAATCTCCGCATGCGACCGAGAAACATTATTTCTCGTCATCATAATATACTATTTTATTAAAAAACTCAAAGACATATACATAAATATAAAATAATATTTTGTGCTATAATTTTTTTTATATAGGTATAGAAAGGTACTTAACAGACTAAATAAAAAGGTACTGAACAAACGAAATAAATAAACAGAACAAGACAAAAAAACAAGAATTAAATTGGTACTTATTTTGTAGAATGGAAATGCAATACGATAATAATTAATATCTTGTTGGATTTCCATTGTTTTCTAGTTTTCTTGTTGGCATTGAATTAACAAGATCTTGTCAATACTGCACTGTCAAGTTATTCCAAGCTTCACGAATAGCTTTAATTGTGGTTTAGGACAAATACCTACCAATCTAGACTAAGGATAATAAATCTGTAAACTCAACCTCAGTTTCCTGTGACTGCGCCACGGATCTAGTGTCTTTAATCTAGACTCCTTGTGATCATCTGATACCAATGGCTTTTTAGCAGCAACCCTGCTTTTAATTTCAGAATTCTCAATTCTTCTGCGGGCTGTTTGGTCTGAAGCTATAAAATTAACTTCTACCATGGCTTGAGGGGTAGTTTAAAATGGATAATCTCTTAGCACATCCAAGCGCTTTATCCTGATCCTCTGTCTTTTTTGTGGTCTTTCCGTTCTGTTTGCCACTTTTTTTTATTCTACCATAATGGTGCTACGGTGAATTCCAAATTCAGCAGATACCTGGTCAATAGTTTTCCCATTTTACAAACTCGCGGCTATTATAGCTCTTTGGGTCTCATTTAATTGTCTATGCATAATGTTAATTTACTTTTATTTTACCTATGCTTTTAACTGACAATATATACAAGTAGCTGTTATAAACCTTCTAGACAAGATGACTGGAGGAACTAAAGCCTCTAGATATCTTCTAGATTAACAGATGTGTAAAACCCAATCCAAGCGTTATAATTTTTATATCTCATTTTTTACGCCGGAAACTGTATTTCCGAAGCCTACAATGCATTGCAATGCAGGTTAGCATGAAGTAAAACTTATTAATGTTTAAATTACTCTAAAAATGAATAGGAGTGGGGATCATAAATAACTGAAGTTAATTATGCTTTAATTTATTTTTTGGAAGGGTTTCAAATTTTGGAAAAGCGGAAATGTTTTCTGGAATTTAACAGTTTTATTTTTATACAATATTTAACAAAAAGCATATAAAAAATACACATAAAAATATAAAATAAATGTTAATACTTAATTTAATAATAATAAATAAATTTAATAACTATTGTCCCTTTTTTGCACTTAAAAGCATTCTAGAAATAACCAATTTCTGGATCTGAGTGGTTCCTTCGTAAATCTGGTAAATTTTTGCATCTCTGACCAATTTTTCCACTGGATATTGCTTATTGTACCCGTTGCCTCCAAAAATCTGCACAGCTTCATTTGCAGACCGATTTGCTACATCACCAGCATGACATTTAGCTATCGAAGCTATGTATGAGTTTCTTTTTCCACAGTCTATTTCCCATGCTGCTTTTAAGTAGGCCAAACGAGCAGTTTCTATCCCTATTGCCATATCAGCTAGAAGGAAAGCTACGCCTTGGTGCTGAGCTATTTCTACTCCGAAAGTTTTGCGCTCCAATGAGTAATTTAAGGACTCGTCCAAACATCTTTGAGCAAGACCTACGGCCCCACAACCAACCTGAAATAGATTAAAAATTTTATGAGCAATTAAAAAAATTTATATAAATTTTCTTGTCCGTCGGTTTGTCTTTCTGTCTGTGGATACGAACGATAACTTTAAATCATTGGAACCTTAAACGTTCAAAATTTTACCAGAGGATGTTTAAAAAATGTAGTTTTTTTTGTCGTATATTTAAAAAAATATAATAATCTTTTTCTTATATATTTTTTGATTTTCTTCTCTAAAAAATTTTTACTTTTTGTTTTCTGTTTTGTTTGCTTACGTGGGGTCTGGTTAAATCAAAGCAACCCATGGCAATTTTAAATCCTGCACCTTCTCCAACTAAAACGTTTTCTTCTGGAATCAAGACGTCTTCAAATGTTATACCCCTGGTGTCTGATGCCCGTTGGCCCATCATATCCTCCTATAAAAAGAAATCTATTAAATAATAATTTTTAATAACATGCAGAAAAAAGGATGTATTTCTGACCTTCACATAATATTTCTTTAGTATTTATTACTGAATTTCAATATTACTACTTAAGTAATAATCAATATTACTACTTAAGTAATAATTACTACTGAGCAGTAATTTATTATAGATAATTTAATTTTATAACACTAATAATAAATCATAATTCCAATAATTTTCAGTAATTTTCAAAAAACTAACAGTATAAACATAAAACTCTTTGTTTGTGGACGAAATAGAAAACAGTTTATGTCAATAATTCTCAGTAATAATTATACCAGTAATAATTTGGCAAATAATTTGTTACAGCCAGTAAAAAATTACTAGTAGTGATAATGCAAACTAGTGATAAATTGACAAGTAATAAGTTCTGCCAATAATAAATTTTTATTAGTGACAATTAAAACTAGTAATAATTTAGCAAGTAATTAATTCTGTTAATAATAAATTACTCAAATAAATGATAATTTATTTTTAATAAATAATTACTTGACAATTTATCACTAGTATTACTGCCAGTAATAATTACTAAAAAAAATCTGTTTCTGTTCAGTAATAATTACACCAGTAATAATTTGGCAAATAATTTACTACAGCCAGTAATAAATTACTAGTAGGTAGTGATAATACAAACTAGTGATAAATTGACAAGTAATAAACTCTGCCAATAATAAATTTCTATTAGTGACGATTAAAACTAGTAATAATTTAGCAAGTAATTAATTTCTGTTAATAATAAATTACTCAAATAAATCATAAATTATTTTCAGTAAATAATTACTTGACAATTTATCACTCGTATTACTGCCAGTAATAATTACTAAAAAAATTCTGTAAGGGTATCAATTGAAATAATTTCTTTATATTTTTACCTTTTTGCCAGGTTTTACTCCGGGAAAATCTCTTTCAACGAGAAATCCTGTAAATGCTTTGCTGGCAGGACATTTTGGATCAGGATTCGTTCTTGCTAATACAAAGTACCTACAAAAAAAATTATAAAAATACTAAAAAACCAGCTTTCGTTACAAAAAAGCAAGTACATAAAAAATAATATTTCTAGATACTTTTTGCTAATAAAGACATTTATTTTATATACATACAGGGTGATCAATAACTGACATGCCAAAATTTAAGAAGTGGTTCTACATCCAAAAATATGAAAAAAAGTTTTTATAAAGGTTGGTCCGGAAATGAGTCCTAAGGCATGGCAGTTACTGATCACCCTGTATACCGGGTGTCACAAATCCAATGTACACCCTCCTTAACTTATGTATTTGTATAGACAAAATTTTAAAATTTGGTACCTACAATGTAGTTAAGGAACCTCAACTTTTGACATATAAAGCAAAAAAATTCTACTTCCGGTTTTACCGGAAGTGCTCAAAACTTTCACATTTTAAGTGGGACTAAATGCCTTACATTTTTAGAATCTGTATATTTTTCTGAAAACACTGATACTACATAAGTAACATTTCAAATGTCAAATTTTATTTTGTTTTAATTTTTTTAACTAGATGCGCCATGACATCTTTAATAAACTCTAATGGACACCACAAATGCTAAAAAAATAATTTTATCTCAACTTTTATTATTCTTTAAATTAGGAGGTTTTAAGGGATTATTGAATTTGGCACCCATATACACCCATGGTACCATGGTAGCATTTAAAAGTGCAAGAAATATGTAAACGATTCATGCGCTAACTTTTTATACAAGTGGAATATTTACCCTTTTTTTTTGTTTTGACTACAATTTTAATTTTTAATTAAAAATTAAAATTGGAAATATTTCAATTTTGTTTTATATGTTAAAAGTTGAGGTTCCTTAAGTACATTGTAGGTACCAAATTTTAAAATTGTATCTTTACAAATACAGAAGTTAAGGGGGGTGTACATTGGATCTGTGACACCCGGTATATATCTTTTTTTTTTTCAAAAAACTTTTTTTTTGTTTTAATGAACCTAGGCCGCCTACAGAAAAATTATCCTTTTGTTGGCAGCAATATTTAATTTTTCGTTTTAAACAATTTTAACTTGCGTTGAATTATTTGCAGTAAATAGTATATACAGAGCGGTCCAAAAGTCACCCCCCCTCTTAACTTTTCAACCAGTTGAGATATCGACTACAAATTTGGAACTTTTAAATAAGACAACTTAAACTATCTTTTAGCATATATTTAATACTTTCAGCTATTAAAATGTGGGCAGGGGGCATGGGGGCACATTTTTTTTAATGGAAAGGGGGGTCGCGTAATACATCATTTTAAAGCTTATACAATTCTCCATTTAACTCCATATTTTTAAATAAAAAAAAATTGGGTTTAAAATGGGGTTGAAAATGGGTATTAATGTCAAAATTCCTCTAAAAAAAACAAATAATTTTTTAAAAATGCCTAATTTCATCATAAAAAAATGTTAACTATACTTTTAAACTAATTTTAGTTGACATAAATAAGAATTTATAAAAAAAAACTTAAAAAATCGAATGTTTTAGCACAAAAAATTAAAAAATTAAAACCTTAAAAAACATTTTTAAAAAAATTAAAAATGTTAGTTTAAATAGAGAATTTGATAAGCTTTAAAATGATGTATCACACGACCCCCCATTCCATTTAAAAAAATATCCCCCCTTCCCCCCTGCCCACATTTTAAGAGCTGAAAATATCAAATATATGCTAAAAGATAGTTTAAGTTATCTTATTGAAGAGTTCTAAATTTGAAGTCGATATCTCAACTCGTTCAAAAGTTAAAACGGGGGGGTGACTTTTGGACCGCACTGTATAATGGAATGCGTAGGATTACATATCTTCACGGCTTGTTTATATATAAAAACATAATAAATAAAAGAATACTTGCCAATTTGCTACTCCACCGTTTGTGATCCACATTTTTTCTCCATTTAATACCCACTGGTTCCCTTTTTTTTCGGCTTTTGTTTTGACGCCGTTCACATCTGAACCTGCTCCAGGTTCAGTGACAGCATATGCCTAGAATAAGATTTATTATATCGATTTTATCAGCTATATTTAGAAAAATACCTATAAGATTCGATACCCGAGTCGATTCCTTATACTATTTTACTAATTAATACTATTTTACTATAGTACTATAATAGGGTGCAGCGAATTTTCACTAAAATTAGCTTTTTTCGAAACCATTGTTATAAAACACTTTCTTCGAAATCGATATGGGGCTAGTTGTGGTTATGGATGCTTATTTTAAAATTTTATTTGAAAATTTTGATATCTTGAGTCTGCACATTCGTGGGCGGATTTAGGGGGAGTGTCATGGAGGCCATGCCCCCCCCCCAGCAAGATGTATATTAGCATAGAAATACCTTTAAAATTATATTTTTGGTGAAAGCGCAATTTTGTTCCTTATGGATGCCCCCAATTAAAATGAAATAAATCCGCCCATGTGCGCATTTAGCTTAAAGTTTTAAATGTTCACTAAAATTAAGCTTTATCTAGTCTACTGATATTTTTATTGTCTGTGATAAATTACATAACTTTTAATTCTATTGATCGAAAAACATATTTACACGATAAATTTAGTATAGAAACTTTTTTCTTAGTTTTTGATATACAATAACCCATTAAAATTTTGGTTTTTAATATTTTAGTATTTAATTTCACTTTCAAATGAATTTTTCTCGAAAACGGTTAATCCTACAGTATTAGAACAAATGTACCTTTTTATGTATTTTAACCTGAGGAATCATATTCCATACAAAAATTTACAAAAAAGTTACACAGAAAAAAGTTTGGGACAAAAAACTGGTATTTCGCACCCTCCTGCAGGGCCCTGTTTAAAATAAGTACATGAAAATAACATATGAAGATGGGCCTTATTAAGATTAGTTCACGTGCAAACCCTGGTTGCTATAACTCAAAGGGTTCCTGAGTTAAAATTAAAAACCAATTTTTTACACACTTTCAAAGGGGATAGCTCCCTTATGACGCATTTTTAGACATATGTTTATAGAAACTTTTTGTCATATTTTATGATGTAGAATAACTAATTAATAATTTCTTTTAATAAAACAAGTCTTCCCCTATATAAGATACCCGTAGAATCATTATATCTTCATTATTGTACGCATAATATTATTGCAAAAAAAAAAAACATCTCTGGGATAAACAAAGTCGTAGGTTGATTTTTGCAAAATTTATTATTTATTGAATAATATGCAAATTTTGATCGTTTTTGCAGTTTTCTAAGCAACAAATCATCCTATCGACATTTAAAAAAGCCATTTTGAAGCTTTTTTAATTTCCTACAAAGTTGCTTTGATTGTTGATAAAAAAATTCAACTTTTTTACTGGTATGCAAAAATGTGCAAAAATTGAATTTTATGACCTTTAATTGTTAAGATCTTAAAACCACCTGTATTACCTGAAAAACTTGACAATTCTCTGGTTGAGTCAGTGTCATGGTAAAAGTTTCATATCCCTAGACTAGTAGTAGGCTAAGAATTTGCTATATATGTGAAACTGATTTTCTTTTGATTTTATGAAAATGGCGTTATTTTTAATTTTTTTTTTAAATCATCAACTTTAAAGCCATTTTGTGCTAAATTTTCAAATGGAATGACCTATTTTTGATTTCGTTAAATTAAAAAATCAGGTATACCCTACAAGAAAAACGTACAAACACCCTAATTGGGTTGGTCCTTTTCGGGGAAACTGGTCATATTGATACATTCAATATAGCTCCCAACTGAATATGGTTATTTTTCCAAAAAAGGGCCAACCCTATTAGGGAGTTTGTCCGTTTTTCTTGTAGAGTATACCTTAGTTTTTAATTTAACGAAATCAAAAATAAGTCGTTACATTTGAAAATTTAGCATAAAATGGCTTTAAAGTTGATGATTTTTAAAAAAAAACTTAAAAATAACGCCATTTTTATAAAAACAAAAGAAAATCAGTTTCACATATATAGCAAATTCTTAGCCTACTACTAAGAGATTTTAAATGTCAAGTTTCAAAAATATTCCAATATGGACGTCATACGACCGCCATGTTGTTTTATGAAAACTGGCTACTGTGGCGCCATCTTTAATTCAAATATCGACGTAATATATCAATGAAAAGAGAATTTAAAGACGAATCTAAAAATGTAAGCAAATATACGTGGTTCCATTTAAAAATCAAAAGTTGGTATCACTTCCGCTTAGACCGAAAGTGATATTTTTTATAACGACAATGCCAAAATGGGAGTATTTACGGTTCATACAACTTCAGTAAATTTTAAAAAGTTATCTTTTATAGTTAAGGGGGTAATTCGTAGACAATACTTCTTGTGTCACCCGGTATTTATTTATTTATTTATTTGAAATAGATACACAGAATCATGGAGAGCCCCAAATAAATTACAAAACTTGTGCTAGAAGCTCTCCACTAATTTTGAGAAAAAAAAAACTTCCAAATATTTTATAGGTAATAGATCTGGTACAATATCTCATGAACATTCAACCCTGAATGCGAAGTAACACAAGTCCATCCCACTCCATCTTAAAAATATACTTTTTATTACACTATAGTACTATTCACAGCGCCTGCGCTAGAATAGTATTATAGGGTAGTTTCGAATTTTCAAAAAATTTCAGAAATCTCCTATACAAAATATTCTGGGATATAAATTTGTTTCATGAAAAAATAAGCAACTTTTTTTTTATCCCTATTTTTTTTTTAAGTAATCCCCCCAAAAAAAACAAAAAGTTATGGGGGTTAAACTATTAAAATATCCAAAAAAAACTGAAAGAAAATTCCGATTAACGTAACTTTTTTAGGAAAAATAACTTTTATTACAAGGATGAATTCTTCCAATTTTAAAAGTAATCCCCACAAAAACAAACAAAAAAAAAACAAAGGAAAATAAAAAAACTGTTATTTTCAAAAAAAAAAATTCAACAATTATTTGTTTTTCGCAAAAATAAAACTTAAAAAAATATAAAAAAAAACTTTTTTTTTAAAGCTTTTTTTTGAAAAAAAAATCAAATTTTTTTCGTTTGTCACAAAAAGAAAATAAAAAAAATAAAAATTTAGAACAATTTTTTTTATTTTTTTTTATTGATAATTTTTTTTTTAATTTTTCGTTTTTCAAAAAAATATCTTTTTTTTATTTTATTTATTTTATTTTTTTTATTTTTTTTTTAAAGTATTTGGAAAAATGCAATATGGTATATTGCATTACCATTATAGTGTATAATGGAATGCGTAGCATTACATATCTTCACAGCTTGTTGAAAATTAATGGCGATCCCCATTCGAAGGCACTAAATTTCAATAATAATAAAACGTTCCTAAGATGGGGCAGATTGGAGTTAGGTCAATAAACACTAAAAGCTGAACGGTTTTGGGACATTGAACCAGCTATGAAAAAAAGCTTTGTCCCTAAAGGTTTCTACCAAACTTGGTGACCCTGCAAAACAAATTGGCGCCCCAAAAATTACCTTCAAGAAAAAAATCTTTGTCTCTGACGATTTCTACCAAACTTGGCGCCCCCTAGTTACAGTCCTGTATATATTATATGCATATTATGTATGTTAGTTCAATTTTTACTTACCGCTTGCAATGGTTCGTCAATTAATCTACCAAGATATTTCTTTTGCTGTTGTTTGTTGCCACTTAATACTACTGGTGCTTGCTAAAAAAAGACATAAATTATAATAATTATTCAGAATACATTCCCGTTTGGACTTTTTTAAAGAATTAAAAAAAGTGGTTGTTTTGCTTTTCGTCTTATGGCGCTTTAGTCAAAAACATCGATCGAGGAGCAAAAAAAAATTTCGGCGATTCGCCGGTGTAAATTTTAAACATAACTTAAGAATACTTTAAGATGGGGACTTAAAATCTGAACCATAGTTTTGCTGGGAAATGTTCTCATTTAGCATTAATTTAATTTACTAATAGGTAGTAAAAATCAGATTTGCGGAGTAAAATTATAGTCTATAGCTCACTTTTCGTTGTATGGCCAAAATTTTGGAATATAAAATTTATTTTTTAATATAGATTATTTTAAATTAGGGCTTAAATACTCGGATTTATTAATATTCAGCTAAATTTAACTGACAACTAACTACCATGGAAACTCCGGGCTACCCCAAAGAAAATCCAGCTGAGACTTTAAGTGTTAGATAAATTATAACTGCACATTGATAAACCCAGCCTTAAAAATCCAATATTAAAAGAAATATCGGAGTCGGAAAAAAATCATAAATTTAAAAAATAGCAATAATTACCCTAGTAGAAATTTAACGTTAGAATAACGTTTTTCTAACGTTAGAAAACTGTATAACAGTACGTTATAACATATGTGCAAATGTCACGCTTTTTAACGTTAGAATCTAACGTTAGTAACAATTGTTAATCTAACGTTAGATTTTTAAGTTAAAAATACGTTATAAGTACGTTTAATTTCTAACTTTCGGAGGGGGCGTGCCAACTAGGAAATTTCTACCTGCATTATTAAATGGCAGCTGGAGACAAATTTATTCATATAAATAAATCTTAATATACATAAAAAGATTGCTATTTTATAAATAAATGTAACGAAATTATGTTTAAAAATATTATGATTACTAAAATACAGCCTGTTCCAGAACTCGCGTACCGAAATTTGAGGGTATATTAAAAACCCTCTGGAAAATATAAAAAAAATTAAAAAAAAAACATCTTCGTTCAATTCAAAAATAATAATTTTAGTAATGATAATATTTTTAAACATAATTTCGTTACATTTATTTATAAAATAGCCATCTTTTTAGGTGGCCCTAAATATTTTTCGTGTAATATACTTCGATAAATACGTTTACCTCTCAGAAAAACTTTATATTTAGTTAGTTAATATTTATTTATACATTCATAATCTTAAAATATTTGTTCAATTCTAGTACAGTGTTGCTAGACTTACTATGATTTTGACTTTTGGAGAATATTTTTTTAAACTTATTATAGAAATAATAAATAATTATAAAACCTAGGCACATAGCTGTCTGAAATGAGTATTTTCTACTATAGCTTACGTATTAATAATGAAAATTTAAAAAAATATTTAAAGTTAGAATAAGGTTAGAAAAAGGTTAGAATTTAGTTAGGAAACTAACGTTAGATTTATGTATTTTATAACGTTTTTGTCAAACGTTATTTTTTAAGGTTAGATTTATATATTTTATAACGTTTTTGTCAAACGTTAGTTTTTTAAGTTACGTTTGTATATTTTATAACGTTTTTGTATAACGTTTGAGACTAAACATAAAAATGTCACTAATCTAATGTTATGTTAGGTTAGATTTATGTCCTTTTCTACCAGGGTATATTTATAATATAATTATTGTATTTACCGCAAGTCCTGATCCTCCAATGGCAGTTGAAATTCCAGTACAAGCCCAGGCTAGTTCTTCTCCTATTATACCTCCATTAAAAACACTTTCATTTACACCACCTAAAAAAAATTGGTATAAGTACATTTGGTGAAGCTGGAGCTACCCGGACAACATTCATAAAATCATATAGGCCTCATGAGAGCATCATGTTATGATTTCCACGTTTTGTACTCATACGTACATCATTATGAGCACATCTCATGATTTTGTGATCATGTTGTGAGTTTCTTATGAGGTGTATACATTTAACGTTAAATCATTAAATGATGTCATAATGATTTCCACGTGAAATAGCAAATGTTGCCCGGGACTCGATTGAGAACGATTGCCGAATAGTACAGGCTCCTGTAATGTTTCAATTTCATTGCACTTGACAGCGTTATGCGATAGGTGGCGCCACATGTTATATTCTACCACTAACTAAACTTTTTAAACGAATAAAGGAATACTACCCGGACAACATTCATAAAATCATATAGGCCTCATGAGAGCATCATGTTATGATTTCCACGTTTTGTACTCATACGAACATCATGATGAGCACATCTCATGATTTTGTGATCATGTTGTGAGTTTCTTATGAGGTGTATACATTTAACGTTAAATCATTAAATGATGTCATAATGATTTCCAAGTGAAATAGCAAATGTTGCCCGGGACTCGATTGAGAACTATTGCCGAATAGTACAGGCTCCTGTAATGTTTCAATTTCAGTGCACTTGACAGTGTTATGCGATAGGTGGCGCCACATGTTATGTTCTACCACTAATTAAACTTTTTAAACGAATAAAGGAATACTAGTATTAAAATGCAGCTGTCTTTATAAAGATATACTACTGGTATTAACTAGTAATTAACTTACTGGTCAGCTAATTCGATACACATTATCAGATTGGTATGGTGAGCCGTAGATATCTGGAGGCTTTAGTCTATTTTTTATAGAGGAATTAGTGCCCCAAGTCACCTTGGAGAACATTCCCACTGGAAAGTTCCCAGTGGGAAAATCCCGGTGTCCTCAAGTTGTTGGAAATGGATTTATGTGGGGGTGTGTGTCTAGGGGGAGTTGATTTTTTCGTTATTTTTTTGGTATCTCTTCGCGTTTTCAAGATATGAGCAAAAAGGTTTTTAATTTTAAATTTCGCGGTCAATTTAAATTTCGCGGTTAATTTAAAATTTGCGCATCCCGTAGACCGCTGCTAGATCTTCATGACATGATCTCGTAATGACTTTACAATGAGGAGTCATCTGTATGCGTTCATGAACTCAGAAAATCATTACATGATGTCATAATGACTTCCACGTGAAATAGCAAATGTTGTCCGGGTAGTATTAAAATGCAGCTGTCTTTATAAAGATATACTACTGGTAATAACTAGTAATTAACTTACTGGTCAGCTAATTCGATACACATTATCAGATTGGTATGGTGAGTCGTAGATATCTGGATGCTTTAGTCTAGAGGAATTAGTGCCCCCAGTCACCTTGGAGAACATTCCCACTGGAAAGTTCCCAGTGGAAAAATCCCGGTGTCCTCAAGTTGTTGAAAATGGATTTATGGGGGTATATGTCTAGGGGGAATTGATTTTTTCGTTATTTTTTTGGTACCTCTTCGCGTTTTCAAGATATGAGCAAAAAGGTGTGTTTCTTTTTTTTTAATTTTAAATTTCGCGGTTAATTTAAAATTTGCGCATGCGCATCCCGTAGACCGCTGCTAGATCTTCATGACATGATCTCGTAATGACTTTACAATGAGGAGTCATCTGTATGCGTTCATGAACTCAGAAAATCATTACATGATGTCATAATGACTTCCACGTGAAATAGCAAATGTTGTCCGGGTAAAGTGGCCTAACATTTTTAGCGAAAATGAATTACGGCCATATTTTAATACTAGACATTATATATTTTAAACGCATTTTAGGTCTATAAACCTGCCCAAACCCCTTAATTTAAACGATAACATTTAGGAACTCTACATTTATTTATTTTTTAAATTTGTTAAAAACGGTTTAACTTATTGTATTTTAAATATGTATTTTCCTATTTCTAAATAATATTTTCAAAAAATATATTTAAGCGAGCTTTATATAATATAATAAAATAATTTTTGGTTGTGCATAAGTATTACGCAACACTTTTTGGGGTATACTAAATAAGCCTGTTTAAAAAAAAAAAAAACGGGTCACAATATGAATAATTTTAGCTAAAAACGTATAGAACCTTAAAAGACCCACCAAATAAGATTATAATTAATTTAATGTAATTTTAAAGCTATTATTCCATCAATCTATTTTCTAATCATCGTACAGAGTGATATTGGTAGACTGACAGTTTCGGGCTGCTGGCCCTCTTCAGTACCAAGAGTCAACTCTGCACGCTGATTAAGAAAACGTTTTTAGACTTTACTCGCAAAAGGAATATAGCCATTAGATTGATGTAGACTTGTGCGCCATCTATTTCTAGATGTAGACAAGTCTACATCAATCTAATGGCTATATTCCTTTTGCGTGTAAAGTCTAAAAACGTTTTCTTAATCAGCGTGCAGAGTTGACTCTTGGTACTGAAGAGGGCCAGCAGCCCGAAACTGTCAGTCTACCAATATCACTCTGTACGATGATTAGAAAATAGATTGATGGAATAATAAATTAATATTTTTATAATTTTGTTTAAAATTAAAAATTTCTGTCCTTACTAATTTTAAAGCTATTTCACACATAAATTTTAGAAATTGCTATTTTTGCCAAAAGTGAAAAAGCTGAAGTGGTCTAACTAACATTGTTTCCAACACTCGTTATTTCCCAAACAAAACCAACTATTGCAACAATTATGCGTGAAATAGTGTCGTACTACCTTTAAACTATACTATAAAATTATTTTTGGGTGTGTCCAAGTATTAAGTTACACTTTTTAGGGTATACTCGGGTATAATAAATGAGCCTGTTAATAAAAAAAAAACATTTTTTGTTTAAATAGGCTTATTAGGCATACCACAAAAAGTAAGTAAGTAATACTTGGATTTATTTATTTATTTATTTATTTTTTAGTTACACAGTATCATGGAGAGCCCCAAATAAGCTTATTGCTTGTGCTAGGGGCTCTCCATTAATTTTGACAAATATAATCCAAAATTTCAGCAGTCTTCCAATTCATGTGGACTTGCAAAAAATGTGGTACTCCATTTCACACCCAAAAATTATTTTATAGTATAGTTTAAAGGTAGTACTACAGCATTTAATGCATAGTTGTTGCAATAGGTGGTTTTGTTTGGGAAATAACGAGTGTTGAAAACATTGTTAGTTAGACCCATTTAGCTATTTTACTTTTGTCAAAAATAGCAGTTTCTAAAATTTATCTGTTAGAGAGATAATATTACAGATAAAGGTAAATATTTTTATCCTAATTTTTTTGATAATATTGTTAGTATTCTTCAATGGGACAACTATTTTATTGTATATTTAATTCCTATTTATCTCTTTTAAATAAGAAATCACTCTTAAAGGACAGAAAGTGTCTAGTGTACTACCCATACAACAATTTGGAACAGTTCCCAGCCAACATTGGTTCGTTGGCCGCCCGTTGACCAAACATTGGCGTTCCAATGTTCGACCAATGTTGGCAAAGCCACAATAAAAAAAAAGTGTCCCATTCATGGGTATCTCCCCCTGTGTAGCGCCACTTCTAGAAGCTCCCCGTTAAAAATTTAAAAAACAAAATACAGTTAGATAAATGCAAAATATTTCAATTTCCATTACGTTAAAAAAATTCCATCTTGATAAGTGACCCGAATTTGATTTAAAAATATTAATAAAAGCAAATTCTGCAATCATTTAAAAAAGGTGTTTTTTTTTCTAAAACACCTTGTATATAAAAATTGTGAGGTCATAGCCCAAATCTGAAAAGAATATTCAGAATCAGAAGAAAAAATGTGTTAAGATAGGTTATGTGTGTATGAAAAAGAGTGTGCTTCTCGGTATGCTTCAAAAATTTAATTTTGTGGGATAGTGTTTATGTCTTAGCGCTAAGAAATATGCTTATTTTCCAACGGCATTTATGAGCGTTGGGTGGGAGATACACAACTTTATAGGGCAAATTTTATGCAGAATTTAAAGGAGAATATAATAAGTCCTCTAACAGTTTCTCGGAGTAGCGGTTTACGAGAAAAATGCAGAAAAGCGTCATGAGGTCACGTTTGGGGGTGGTTTTTTCAGCGAAAGGGGATGAAGCTCCCACCGATGGGGGTAAAAACTCTTCGGATCTGTATTTGGGTTTCTACTGGGAGTTCACAACCAAAATTTCAAAACTTTATAAATAGTTTCTTCTATTCGTCGTTTTTTCATTTAATTTGCTTAAACTATATCCAGGTAACTCTCTTTTTTAATTTGTTGTACCTCAAGGTTCTGTGCTGTCCTGGATTTTCATAATTATCAATAGTATAGTCTGACACACGGTAAGAAACCTACGACGAAAGGGGGACGTAGGAGCAAAAAACGCTTCGATTGAGCAAATTCAACGTGAACGTGTGCCTAGTTTTAGTAGATTTTATATTGCTTTCTGATTTTTTATAGCATTCTTTCGATGGCTTTAGAACCGCGTGTCAATCAATACCTTAGACATAACGTGTATTATTAACCATAGCGTGGTTTCAACTTGCAGGCGAAAAACTGATAGTTTATGCCCTAGTCTAGGGCCCCTCGATACAAAAACAGCTATTTTTTAATCGGTAACTTAAAAAAAATACTTGCCACAGTGTTCAGGAATGTGCAAATTGGTCAACCCCAAAGACCATGCCTTTTTTACTAGTTCTGCGGGATATTCTCCAGTCTTGTCATGATGAGCTGCAGCCGGAGCTATTTCTTCCCTAGCAAACTTCCTTGCGAGATCTTGAAGTTCTTTTTGCGTGTCGTTTAATTCTGAAAAATAATAATTTTATAATTTAATACAGGGTGTCCCAAAACTCTAGTCCACCCTTAAAAGTACACATACTTCATCAAAAAATATTTAAAAAAGTTTATACAAATGTAGACCCGAAAATCGCTCCTAAGGGAGTTATGGCCTATTAAAGGGGATACCAAAAATGGGGTTTTTATTTAATATCTCTGGAGCCCTTTGAGCTAGAGGTACTTTTTGCACGTGGTTTAGTATTATTAAGGTCAATTGTTTTAAGTTATTTTTGTTTGTAATTTTACCGAAAGCGCGCCTAGGCGTGCGAAATGGTTGTGGCTTACCACATTCTTGCCCAAAACTTTTTTCAGTGTATTTTTTTTGCATTATGTTTACGAATTATGGATTCTTTAACTAAAAATACACGAAAAGATTTTTTTAGTGTAATACCGTGAAAGCAACTGTTTTAGATGAAAATCCGTTAAAAAAAATTACAGGGCATGTTCTGTCCTAAAAAATGTTATTATTTAAGAGTCCATAACTCACTTAATATTTATTTTTTGGGCGATGGTGTAGTAAGAAACTTTTTGTCTTTTTAATGTGGGATCGCTCTGCAGTATCAAATTATTTTATTAGCGCTTTTTTTGGGCCCTATTTAAGGGACCTACATTCAATGGGCCGTAACTCCATTATGACCGATTTGCGGCCCTATGTTTATATGACTTTTTTGTCATAGTTTTTGATATATTATGTGCCTCTTCAAGGATGGACGTGAGTTCTGGGATACCGTGTACATTAAAGGCTCTAAAGGTGGTATCACGCTCATAAAAATCGAAGTCACCCAAAATGTTGATTTTTGAGTGACTTGAATTTTTGATGATAACTTATCATTTAAACTCACTTCTCTCTTAAGTAAATCTTAGTGTATTTATCTAAGTACGTAAACAAGCCACTATAGGTTTAGCTTTTTATCGACAAGCCAGAGTTTTTCTTTATGAATCGATTAGGCATGACCCTAGGAGCATTTTGGGTGAGAATTAAAAAAGTCTATCCGGTACTTTTTTTAATTTGATTTTTTGTACGTTTAACGTATAAATTTGGAATATCTATGCTGGCGTTGTTGAGGATCCAAGAAAATAGGACATATTACATGTCATTTTAAAGATTTTTTATGCCTAATACAATGGTAATTTTCAATCGAAATCACTTTATACAATCTTGAGATAATGGGTCACAAATAGGATTATTTTTTTTATTTGTTATTATGCAAAAGTTAGAATTTAGAAAAAAGTAATGTAGGACATGTTATAACTCATTTGAAAGCTCTTTTTATGCTGATTATGCTATGTTAAATCTTTAAAAATCGTTGAAAATTTTCTCAAAATATTTGACTATATACATTTAATGAGAAAATAAAAAATATAGCATTCCATTTAAAAAAATTGAGTTTTTTTGTTTGAAAATCCAAAAGTTTGAATATTAATTTTGAACGCCATGTATAAAACATTTTATTTTTTGTACATAAAGTAATTAGATGCACCCTTTTAAGATAAGCTTGCAAAATTTTATTAATTTTTGACAAAAAGTGAAGAAATTGAAACAGGTTTCATCTCATCACTAAAAATTAACTTTTTCTCAAAAAAAAATTATATCTCAAAAACTATAAATAATAGACCCATATAATCCCAGACAGCACATGATATCTTAAAGACGTCTTTTTAGATCTTAATTATGTCTGGACGCCTAAAGACGTGAAAAGGATATCTTATGGACTTCTTTTTAGGGATGTTTAAAAGATATCTGATTATGATGTCTATAAGTTGTCTTTTAAGTATCGGTACAAGACATCTTAACTTCGATACTCATCGCTAAAAATAAATTAACCACAATCAACTATTAAAAAAAAATATTATTTTTTTAAAGATCTTTTTTTGAAAAACAAAAAATTAAAAAAAAAATTCTTTTTACGAAAAACGAAAAAAATAAAAAAAATCAAAAAAGAAATTTTCAAAAACTGAAAAAAAAATTATTTTTTTTTTAAATCACATTTTTTTAAGATATTTTTTTGGCAAACAGTTTACCTCTTGTTCTAGTTATTATTATGCTTTTTATATCAATACGACCGTACCTAGCAACGTAAATGGGAGTGGTCATTATGTTGTAAAGTCGCCTATGCAAGGCGTCTTAAAAAAGATGTCTTAAAGACGTTACCTTTTGTAACATACGACGTCGTTAAGACGTCTTTAAAATGCATATACGGCGAAAACCGACGTTCCTAAGACGTCTTGAATGACGAGCTACGACATCTTTAAGATCTCTTTAAGTCATCTTTGTGCTGTCTGGGATATGATATTAAAATAAAGGTATTTTTATGTCAAGTAATATGACATAATAAAAAATATACTATTCCATTTAAAAAAATTAAGTGATATGTTACCCACCCTAGGAGGACCACCCTATATATTTTAAAATATTTTTAGAATGTGCCTTTTTTAAAACCATACAACTTTTTCCTTTACAGTTTTTCTCTGGTGGAGTGGATATTTTATTATATATCGACCGACACGACTTCGTTGAGACACCCTGTATATATTTTTATTTTTTAGACCTTTTTTTAGGTTTAAAATAGGGTTGAAAATGAGTTTTTTACTAATTTTACTTTAAAAAATCAAACAATTTTTGAAAAATTATTAATTTCGTAATGCAAAAACCGAAATTATACTTTTAAACTAATTTTAAACAGGTAGTATAATTAAAAAATTACAAAAAAACAACTTAAAAATCAACATTTTTTACCAAAAAAAAAAAAAAAATTAAAGATCAAAACTTAAAAAAAAATATTTCAAAAATTAAAAAATATATGTTTAAATAGAAAATTTTAAATGCTTTAAAATGATGTACCACACGACCCCCCTTTCCATTAAAAAAAACTGCCAATATTTTAGAAGTAAAAAATATCAAATATATGGGAAAAGATAGCTTAAGTTGTCTAACACAACTTGTCTTACTTACGAGTAAGTCGATATCTCAACTCGTTCAAAAGTTAAGAGGGGGGGTGACTTTTTGGACCGCACTGTATAATTAATTAATGATTCATTAAGGGCCACTTGCACCAATGCTGGTTTAACTTTAAACTTGGATTAAATTGACAGCTGACCAATCAGAACGAAGCATTTTTAACTTAAACTCGGTTTAGCTGAGTTAATCCCGTACCAAAATTTGGTGCAAGTGGCCCTAATAATCAATAATAGTTAGGTACCTTACCAAAACTAAATCCATTGGCATGAGCTGCTGTAGCAAACCCTCGGGCGTTTTTTGAAACCGCTCTGTATATCTGCAATATAAATTTAATATTAAAAAATCATCAAAAATTGTTATTTTGTTTTCCTAACCTGTTTCACTGCTGACATGTTTACCAGTCTCGATTATAATACCAACTAACGTTTATGTAGAAAGCTGATAAATAAAATAAATAAAACCGTCCAAAGGTCAAAAAATATATTTTGTTTTCAAATATATTTTTAGCGCACTCATGAGTACATAGGTAATAATGATTTTGATTATTTTATAAAAAAAGACATCATATGATTTTTAAAATTTAAAAAACATATATACCGTGCGTTTCAAAAGTCATCCCCCCCCTTCTAAATTTTTAACGGCTTAACATAGATTACTAGAGCGGCTAAAGGGCCACTTGCACCAATGATGGTTTAACTTCAAACTTGGATTAAATTGAAAGCAGCATTTTCAACTTAAACTCGGTTTATCTCAGATAATCCCGTACAAAAAGTTGGTGCCAGTGCAGTTGCACCAACTTTCCTGAGAAAAAGTAAAATTTGATTTCCGCAAGAAATCTGTCTGCCGGTCGGTCTAACCGGAAACGTTTGTGACCACGATAATTTGAGAACGCTTTGAGCTGAAGACTTCAAATTACGACCATAGGTTTTAAGAATTGTTATAAGAACCCAGACAGCACAAAGATGACTTAAAGAGATCTTAAAGATGTCGTAGCTTGTCATTCAAGACGTCTTAAGAACGTAGGTTTTCGCCGTATATGCATCTTAAAGACGCCTTAACCGCGTCGTATGTTACAAAAGGTAACATCTTTAAGACATCTTTTTTAAGACGCCTTACTGACGCCTTGCACAGGTGACTTTACAACATAATAGCCCAGGTAGCAAGGGATGTTATATTACAAGAAATTAACATGACTTTTGGGTGTATTTTTAAACTAAATCATAACATCACATAATATTGAAAAATAACATGTATTTAACATCACATTTGCAACGTAACACGTGAGACGTGACAACCATTTTATTTAATAACAAATATTTAGCAACGCTGTGAATATATCGCATGTCACATGTTAACGTGGCTTTCACGTGAATGTCATGTTATTTTCCTTCTCACCGACGTTTGAAGCAAAAAAATCGATATAAGATGATGTTCATAGAGTAAATTATTATAAGGAAATAGTATACACATTATACGATTTCCAATGGATAGGGGCTCTGCCGGGCTTCTCAAGACCACCGACACGGATTAAAGGAATATATTCTAAGCTTAATCTGCAATTTCGTATTTAGAATTTATCTGTTTCAATCTGTGATTGTATCAATTACTGATTGATTTTAAATCCGATTTTTTTATAGGGTTTATGGCGTTTTTAATGGTTTTATTTAGGAAAAGCTAATATCCTAGAATATTATTTAAATTTTAAAGTACCAGTAACGGCATCCATAAGATATTAGATATAACAGCGAAGGAATGTGGATTTATGAAGTCACAAACACGTTATTTTCGGGATGTCATTGTGTGATGTTATTACCCAGGTAGCAAGGGATGTTATGTTACAAGAAATTAACATCAATTTTGGGTGTATTTTTAAACTAAATCATAACATCACATAATATTGAAAAATAACATCTATTTAACATCACATTTGCAACGTAACACGTGTGACGTGACAAACATGTTATTTAATAACAAATAATTAACAACGCTGTGAATATATCGCATGTCACATATTAACGTGGCTTTCACGTGAATGTCATGTTATTTTGCTTCTCACCGACGTTCGAAGCAAAAAAATCGATATAAGATGATGTTGATAGAGTAAATTATTATAAGGAAATTGTATACACATTATACGATTTCCAATGGATAGGGGGCTCTGCCGGGCTTCTCTCTCTCTCTTTATTTTTGGCCTTTCCCTTCTGGATAATTAGCCAAGCCGGGCTTCTCAAGACCACGGACACGGATTAAAGGAATATATTCTTCGCTTAATCTGCAATTTTGTATTTAGAATCTATCTGTTTCAATCTGTGATTGTTTCAATTACTGATTGATTTTAAATCCGATTTTTTTATAGGGTTATAGCGTTTTTAATGGTTTTAATTTAGAAAAAGCTAATATCCTAGGATATTATTTAAATATTAAAGTAACAGTAACGGCATCCATAAGATATTAGATATAACAGGAATGTGGATTTATGATGTCACAAACACGTTATTTTCGGGATGTCATTGTGTGATGTTATTAGGGGCGGACTTAGGACATCCCCACCATGCTACATTCTTGTTAAATGAGACTACAATCTTAACATCACATGTCACATATTAACGTGGCTTTCACGTGAATGTCATGTTATTTTGCTACCTGGGTAGGGGCGGACTTAGGACTTTTTCCCCACCATGCTACATTCTTGTTAAATGTTGCTACAATCTTAACATCACATGTCACATATTAACGTGGCTTTCACGTAAATGTCATGTTATTTTGCTACCTGGGAGCCCCTCCCATTTACGGTCGTATTGATATAAAAAGCGTAATAAGAATTAGAATGAGAGGTGATTTGTTTGTTAAAAAAAGATCTTAAAAAAATGTGATTTTTTTTTATTTTTTTTTTTTTGAAAATTTTTTTTTCAGTTTTTTTTTTTGAAAATATCTTTTTTGATTTTTTTAATTTTTTCGTTTTTATTAAAAAAAAATTAAAAAATATTTTTTTAAATTTTTTTGTTTTTCAAAAAATGGTATTTTTTTTCAATAGTTGATTGTGGTTAATTTATTTTTAGTATCGAAGTTAAGACGATACTTAAAAGACATCTTATAGACATCATAATCAGATATCTTTTAAACATACCTAAAAAGAAGTCCATAAGATATCCTTTTTATGTCTTTAGGCGTCCAGACATAAATAAGATCTAAAAAAGACGTCTTTAAGATATCAAGTGCTGTCTGGGAATTCGTATAAGCTTATAACTTAAGAATTCTAGAATTCTTAAGTTCTCGGTCGGAAATGTTTTTGGTAAAAATGAAGGTGGGGTCACAGCTTGCTTTTATTTTTTTTATTTGGGTCATGCGATAAATATTTAAATATTCGGTACCTACATGACAAAAATTTATGTTTAACTTTTGAACTTTTTCAGTTTTTTAATTTATCTAAGAAAAAAAATAAAAAAAAACAATTTAAAATTTTTGCATGGACTTTAAGGTTTTCTTTCATTGGAATTTACAAATTTAATAAGCCCTAAACAATTAACATTTTAAAACCATGTATTAATTTCACCTAACAAGAGTATCGGGACCCTAGCTAGATGGAGTGACTCAACATATAGAAATGTTGTGCCTTCATCTAGCGGCTGTTGTTTAAAGCTCAGTTGAAATGTTCCATAGCAGTGACATCTGTTGGTAAGTTTTGATTTAGAAGGCATCACTTTATTGTGTATTTGAACTAATTTTTGAAACCGATTTGACGATCCAGTTTGTCATAAGAAATCTGTGCAAGCATTGATGTAGAGATAGGTAAATGTCAATTTTTAAGGTTAGGAATTTTAAAAATGTATCCTAAAAGTTTAGATGAACCTTTAAAGGATGAAGACAACAATGATTCAGGTGATGGAAACAAAATCGTATTTAAAAGAAAAAATAAAAAATCTCTTAGACAAAGGATAAAAGCAGACGATAGCGATGAAGAAGAAACTGTAAAGGAAACAAGGTAAACACTACTGTTTAACATTTTCTTAGACTTAATAATTGATACACTGTAACTTAAGTTATAAAATACATAATATTATGGAAATAACCTTCTTCAAAATAGATTTTTAATGGTTGACAATCTTATATGACCAGCATCAGACATAGTAGGTACTATGGAATCAAAAACAAGTGCTACAGCATTGAACTTTGAGGTTCACCAAATTTTTAAAGTTTTACCTGTGTTAAGTGCTTCATTGGCACTGAACTATGGTCTGTTTCTTCAAGCAAGTAAAGTAAATTAAAAATCACACAGTGAATATTTTTAAAACAGATTCGAATATTGGATGTGCAAATATACTGTGTAGTTTATTTTATAAAACATAACTATATTCTATACACAAACATATACTATTCAAACCTGTTGTAAAAATATTTACTGTGCGATTTTTAATTTACTATCTTGCTTAAAAAAACAGACCATAGTGTTCAAACATAATTCCTAGCTGACTTATAGCACATTTAAAAAAAAACCTAAAATCAGTATTTTTGGGGCACTGCAGTAGGGTCACTTTGTTTAGTGTTTTGGTGGTTAGCCATTTGGGTTTCTGATAGTTTTTGCCTGATAAAAACCCCAAACCAACCAACCACCAAAACACACAAACTATCAAGGGGTTTATTTATTGGACAATCCTTGTACACCTATCCAACAATCTTCTACAATCCTTGACAATTCCTTCTTTCACAATCATGCAATCCTCCAGAATCCTTCACAATCATCTACAATCTTCCAAAATCATCTGAAATCTTCCCACAATCTTTAACAATCTTCATTAAAATTTTGTACAATCTTTTTGACAATCTTTCACAATCCTTTGATTCTCACAATCCTTGTACACTTTTTTTCAATAAATAAACAAACAAACTATATATAGACAAAGCAAACTATATATAGACAAAGCAACGACTGACGTACCCTACACTGCAACTCTTTTAGGAAGCATTTGAGGGCATTACTTTATCATGTAAAATTACCCCGTTTTCAAACATTTTATTAGTTGAATGTAAAATTATGTTTCATGTACCTGGGTGCCACAAAATCGTGCCCCCCTATAATTTGTTTATTAACTTATCAAAATGAAATTTAGAGGAAATTAATAATTAAAAAACTTCATTTTTTTAGATTGTAAAAAAAATTCAATCACTTTGGTTTCGCCGTAAACGACTTCAACCAGATTTTTAAATGAAGCATTGTATCATTTATCAATTTTTGACAGAGGATGTAATTTTTTAATTTAATTTTAATTTTAAATCTAGTTAGTTTTGAAATATGAAACATTATTTTTCTACAAGTGTGTGGAAAGATTTCTCTGCCGCACTCACGCGTTGCGAAAAGAAGACCTTTTCCGAACGCTTAATTTTCAGTAGTAATATCATAAGTGCATGTTGAATTATCGATAATTTTTTTACTGTATTTAAAAAATATTTTGCTTGGCAATTGTTTAAGGGAACGTTCAAGTATTACGTAACGCTCCTAGGGGGGTGGGGGTCATTTTGGAGTGTTACGCCCATGTTAATGGTATAGGAAAATAGCCTTAGGGGGGGGGTGTCCTAAATGATCAAAATTTGCGTTACGTAATTCTTGAACGTTCCCTAAGTGCATTTTTCGTGTTTCCTGCGGTCTCGAAATTTTGACGAAAAATGCACGAAAACAATTTCCTTAAGCAAAATGTTTTTTATATACATTAAAAAAATTATGTATAATTCAAGATGTACGAAGGGTATTTTGAAAAACCATTTCACAAACAAAATAAGGAAGTATATTACTTTACAACTATGGGAACATTCAAGCATTACGTAACGCAAATTTTTATCATTTTGGATCCCCCCCCTGTAACGCTATTTTCCTATACCATTAACATGGGCGTAAAACTCCAAAAGGAGTTTGGTTTGTTTTTTTGTTGGTTTGGTGTTTTTTTTTAATGGGGGGTGTTGGTTTACGTTAACGTTGGTTTTGTGCCTGATTGGTGTTTTTTTTTTGTAAGAAATTGGTTTTTATTTAGAATAATATATTTAAACACAGTTAGCCCTCTACGACGCATGCGCAGCTCGGCCCGGCGTCATTAACCGCACCTGAGAATTTGCAGTGTTATATTTCGCGATAAAAATTACAAGCGCCTAATTGTATTAACTATTCGTTTTTTGAAAAGAGAAAGAAAGTTTTATGTTTAACGAATTCAATAAAGTGTGACGTCACATAGGGGGAGGGGGGTCAACACTTTGTGACAATGTGTACCATGGGGGAAGGGGGGAGCAAATCACCTAAAAAAGTGTGACGTATTTTATGGACGACCCCCAAGGCTTTAAATGTATTTTTGAAAATTTCAGTAATAAATTAGAAGAAATGAAAGAATTGCAAAATCTAAGAAAAAGACCACATGGAGTCAGTATTGTTGGACTTGCACTGGGGAAAAAGGTTTCACTTGAAGAGGAAGTAGCAAACGTAAGTAAAAAACAATCCTTGAAGATATTTAATTCTACGCATTCCATTATATACTATTCACAGTAAATGATATATTGCATTTTCCCAAATACAATAATTTTCAAAATAAAATAAAATATTACATTAAAAAAAAGAATTTTTTTTGAAAATCGAAAAATTAAAAAAAAATCAAAAAAACTTTTTCAAAAATTTTAGTTTAATCTTTGTGCGAAAACCGAAAAATAAAAAAATAAACTTTAAAAAAATATTCAAAATGTTTATTTTTTTATTTTTGCGAAAAACGAAAAAAAATTTAACTTGTTGGGATTCTCTTAAAATTGGTAGAATTTATCCTTATAATAAAAATAATTATTCCTGAAAAAAGTTACGTTAATCGGATATTTCAGCATTTTTTAAAAAGTTTAACCCCCCATAACTTTTTTGTTTTGGGGAGGTTAAAAAATAGGGATCTTCCCCTCGCAGAACTTGATTTTTCCTAAAATTTTCAAGTCGATCGGATTATTCGTTCTTGAGTTATCGTGTTTACAAAAATCGTGACATCAGACGGACGGATGGCCAGACCTGTCCTCTGTAGATGGACATTAAAAAAAAACGCTTATTATTCACAGCGCCTGCGCTAGAATAATATTATACGGTAGTTTCGAATTTCCCAAAATCGTCAAAAATCGTTCTAGACAAAAAAATTCTTGGATACAAATGTGTCATGAAAAAATAAGAAACTTTGTCCGTCCGTCTGTCCGATTTCACGATTTTTGTAGACACGATAACTCCAGAACGAATTATCCGATCAAGTTCTATGAGGGGAAGAGCCTTATTGTTTTTCAAAGTAATCCCCCCAAAAACAAAAAAGTTATGAGGGGTTAAAAAATACAAACTATCATTTTAAAAAAATATATATTTGTTTCGCTTTTCGCAAAAAAAAATTAAAAAAAAAGATTGAATATTTTTGATTTTTTTTTTTTGAAAATTTTTTTTTAGAGGGTTTCGTTTTTCAAAAAAAAAAATTAAATGTTTTTTTATATTTTTTTAATATTTGGGAAAGTGCAATATACCATTTGGGAACGTTCAAGTATTATGTAACGCAAATTTTGATCATTTTGGTGTTTGGACTTTTTTTTATTGATACTTTTATTTGTTCCCAATTCAATGTTATCTTTGAAGGACCGTAGCTGATTTCCGCACCAACCTTTATACAAACTTTTTTTCATATTTTTGAATTTAGATTCACCTCTTAAATTTTGGCATGGCAGTTACTGATCACACTGTATATAACTCGATTTTTTTCTGAAAGTTTCGAGTCAATTGACTGATTAACAGTCATCGGCGAATTTCCAGTGCTCGCATAGGCGCCGCGTCGATTCTATCGTTGACGCGAGGTTTTAAATATTTACATTTTTATTTTCTTCGAAAAACACCGATATATTTACATATTTATAGTTAATATGTATATTCAATATTGTTGTGTGTAACAAATTAGTCGTCAAATGTTTCGATTTAGTGACCTTTATAAAAATTTCCCTCATAATTCGGAAAAATTATTCCGTAAGCCTATGTTTCTGTGTTTATTTTCAACGTTGATGAGTCATAACTGAATTTATTCCGATTAATGCGGATTAATCAGGTAATTCGTTCTTACAAAAAAACGTGACATCGGACCAACGGAAAGACAGACTTTTCTAAAGTTGTTATTTTTTCATAAAACCCATTTTCAAGAATTTTTTGTCTAGGACGTTTTTTGGCGATTTTATAACATTTGAAACTACTGTATTACTCTTCTAGCGCTTGCGTGCTGTGAAGAGTATAACTGCCAAAGACTTGTGTATTTCATTAACCGCTTCATTAGCCCATTTCGCCAACGGTGCCGAAATGAGCAGTTTGTGATTTTATACCAAGTTTGGTCATACGGGGCGAAAATTCTCTATAGAAACAGATTTTTTTTTAATTATTTTGAAAACAATTTGAGTTTGACAGAGTTTTAAAGTACCTATTACGTAATAAAAGTAGATTATAATTACTTATTTTTTTAGCCAAACTTGGTACTTCGAATTTTAAATATTTACGCCTGGGCGAGAGGTTAATTTTTTTTAAGCACTGGAATTTTATTTAAAAAAAAAATAATTTCAAACAAAAATTTGTATGTTTTTTTTATTTTTTTTTTGCGAAAATAAAACTTAAAAAAAATTCAACAATTTTTTTTATTTTTTTTTTTACTTTTTCGCAAAAATAAAATAAAACAAAAATAGCTCAATTTTTGTTTTGTTTTTTTTTAAAAAGTAGATTATAATTACTTATTTTTTTAGCCAAACTTGGTACTTCGAATTTTAAATATTTACGCCTGGGCGAGAGGTTAATTTTTTTTAAGCACTGGAATTTTATTTTAAAAAAAAATAATTTCAAACAAAAGTTTGTATGTTTTTTTTTTATTTTTTTTTTGCGAAAATAAAACTTAAAAAAAAATTCAACAATTTTTTTTATTTTTTTTTTAATTTTTCGCAAAAATAAAATAAAACAAAAATAGCTCAATTTTTGTTTTGTTTTTTTTTAATTTTTTTTAAGTATTTGGGAAAATGCAATATACCATTTACTGTGAATAGTATATAATGGAATGCGTAGCATTTCATATCTTCACGGCTTGTTTTACTCTTCGCAGCTCATTTAGCATTTATTTTTTTTAATAAAAACGAAGCGCTCTGTAGATTTTTTTAATTTTCGCTGAAAATCACGATACTATCGAATGGTAAAAGAATTTCAGGGTTTCATAACAAACAAAAAATACCCCCAAAAAAGCACCGTGTGACGTTTTATATGCAAAAAAATCTGATTTCTGCGAAAACAAATTGTAATGCCTGTTTCAGGAAAAACTCACCATGATAACTTAAGAACGCTTTGAGATACAGTCTTCCAATTTCGGAGATATGCTGGGATTTTTTGTTATTTTTTTTGAGAAATCCTTTTTCTATTTTTTTTTTAGTTTAGTCTTTTTTTTATTTTTTCAACATTGTGTTTATGTTTTCAGAAAGACCCATTTAAAACCCAGTCTGGTGGTATGATCAACATGCAAGCCCTAAAATCCGGTAAAGTAAAACAATCTGATGACGCCTATGACACAGGTATCGGAACCCAGTTCTCTGTGGAAACCAACAAACGTGATGAAGATGAGGAAATGATGAAATTCATTGAAGAAGAGCTGTCAAAAAGTAATTAGTATTTATTCAAACAATTTTAGTATGCGGCCTTTCTTCCAAAAAATAGTATATTATGATAAATGTCGGTCTTAAGCGGTTGTGAATCTCGGCTTACGCCTCGATGCACAATCTCCGCATGCGACCGAGAAACATTATTTCTCGTCCGTGTATCATACGCTATTTTTTATTCGCTTGTAAACATATTTTTAACAAAAAAACTAAAAATAATAAGTAAAATTAGTTTTAATTTGGTTATGTCAGTTATCTGACAATTTTCCATGGGGGGGACCGCAAAAGTAAAACAAAAGACAAACACAACCGCTATGCATTTTTTGATAAGGGACCGCTAAGTACTTTGGTGGGCTGCAGCCCGCCAAAATAAAACAAAAGACAAACTCTTAACAAAAGTGTCACTTTTAACTTAACATTTCTAATCGAAGAATGTCGATTTGGAATACAAACGAATAAAAAAAAGTTAAATGAAATAAAAAAATATCCGATATCGTATTAAGATAAAAACTTGCTCTTTAAGTTTCGATAATGTTTTTTAGATTTTTTCTATAGGTTTTTAGTTTTTTTTTGTATTTTATATGTTTTTTTATATGAGCATAACTTTGGAAAACGAGCGGGTGAGATTTTGATTCAGTAGACTATAGCCCGGGCAACATCCATAAACTCATGAGGCCTCATGTTATGATTTCCACGTTTTGTACTCATACGAACATCATGATGAGCACATCTCATGAATTTGTGATCATGTTATGAGTTTGTTATGAGGTGTATACATTTAACGTAATATCATTAAATGATGTCATAATGACTTGCACGTGAAATAGCAAATGTTGTCCGGGAAGGTGTGTATAAGCACCTCCTTCTAAGTGGTGGGCGCAATACCAATTTTTCTCACAAAAAAATACCCCCTGAACGTGACACGCCACTGGTTTTCCGCTTTTTTCTCCAAAACCATTGTTCATATAGCGAACTAAATCCTAAAATATCAAACTATATATTTTTTTTCGCTTTTTTTCCTAATTTGCCCGAACTATTTAGTTTTTTGAGCAAAAATTTGATAGTGTCATAACTTAAAAGCGCTTGTAAAAAATGAGATGTTGGGAATATTTCTTACCAATTAAACTGTTTTTGATAAAAACGTTATTATACTATTCACAGCGCCTGCTCTAGAATAGTATTATACGGTAGTTTCGAAGTTTCAAAAAAATTCAAAAATAGCCCTAGATAAAAAATTCTTGGATATTAAAAAATTGTGGACACGATAACTCAACTCAACAACTAATTCGAGCGACTTTTCAGGAAAAATCAAGTTCTACGCGGGGAAGATCCCTTTTGTTTTTGAAAGTAATCCCCCAAAATCAAAAAAGTTATGGGGGGTTAAACTTCTAAAAAAAATTTAAAAACTATAATTTTCAAAAAAATATATATATATTTTTTCGTTTTTCGCAAAAAGAAAATAAAAAAAAGAAAAATTCAGAATTTTTTTTTTAATTTTTTTTTTTTTTTTTTGAAAAAAAAATATATTTGTTTTTTGAAAAAGATATTAAAAAAAAAATGTTTTTATTTTTTTATTAGTTGTGAATAGTATTTTAAAAAAATTAATTTAAAAAATATAATTTTCAAAAAAAAAATATATTTTTTCGTTTTCCTCAAAAAGAAAATAAAAAAAAAGAAAAATTCAGATTTTTTTTTTAATTTTTTTTTTTTTTTGAAAAAAAAAATATATTTGTTTTTTGAAAAAGATATTAAAAAAAATGTTTTTATTTTTTTATTAGTTTGTGAATAGTATATAATAAAATGCGTAGCGTTACAGATCTTCACGACTTGTTTTAAAATCTATTTAATCTTATGAGAATTTCAAAGGTATTTGAGTAATATTCTTAGTAAATCTTATTTATTAAATTATTCTTCATTTTGCACAGAATGATTTTGAAAGAGCTACACGGTTTTTCATTTATATTTATATTTTATTTATTTAAGTGATTCTACATAAAAAAAAATATGAAAAAAGTTCTTATAAACATGTGTCCAAAACGACTTGTAAGGGAGCTACGTCCGTGAAAAAGGTACTCTTATTTTATATGCCGGCCGCGGTGGAGTAAGGCGCAGCGCGTTCGCTTTGTGATTGCGTATGATTAACCTTTTTCAAGAAAAATGCAATTGAAGGTTACACGATCCTAGTTACAAGAATTAAACTCTAAAATTGTAAAAACCTACATTTCAATGATTCAAGACGACAATACATCAAAAACTAAGAAAAAAGCTTTCTACTGTAAAAAATCTATTCTAAAAATGGACCATTTTTTAAGGGCCAAAGTAGTTTTAATAGTATTTTTTGAACCCACATGTACAGAAATTGAAATTGCCTTGAATATTTGGTTTTTAACATTTTAGTATTTAATTTTTGTTCATCATAATGAGAAAATTTTTCTTTATTGCATTTTTATCGAAAATTATTAATCCTTTAGGATAGGCCTACGCAATTACTTTAGTACCCTTTTTATGCATTTTTACTTCCTTAGGGTATTTGATTCCTTAATTAAATTCGAAATCAAATTCTAATAACAAAACTACAAAAAAGTTCTAGTAATAATCCTGTATAAAATTTTATAAAGATTTTTACAAGAATTTAATGGGTCTTTTTTACAGGAAAAGGAAAAGCTGATCAAAATGAAGAAGAAACAAACCAGTCAAATAGTTCATATCTTAGCCCTGAAGAAGCAGCATTAAGGGCTGTTCCAGACCATTTAAGAGAATCATCTACAAAGAGGTCGGAGGAAATGCTGTCAAATCAAATGCTGAGTGGTATTCCAGAGGTCGATTTGGGAATTGAGGCTAAAATTAAGAATATCGAAGCTACTGAAGATGCCAAATTAAGGCTGCTGTGGGAGAAGCAGAATAAAAAGGATGGACCTTCACAGTTTGTTCCCACAAATATGGCTGTGAACTTTGTACAGCACAATAGGTGTAAGTTTAATTTTGATTATAAGGTTTGTTTTGGTTTCGCTTTTGGAAACAGTTCTAGGATTTTTATAGAACTGCGCAGAACTCATGCGCAGTAAAATAGCAGTTCGAAAACGAGTCAAAGATGTGCAGAACCAAAACGTTTTATCTACAATACTTCCATCTAGCGGAATATTTCGGTATGCTAGACGAAAGAAGAACCTAACCTTACTCAAGAAGCCGACGCCAATAGTTAGAAAGAAGATTATGAAAAAAAGCAGGAGCAAACACGAAAACTGTAAAAATGGCTAATAGAGGTATTATAAATATAAATAAAATTTTCAAAAGTTTTATAAGACTTTTTAGATTATCAAGAATCCAGTTCCTCTATAGATGGTTTTGATTCCATAACTTCAGAAAACTTTTTTAATACTCAAAAAACAAAGCATTTTCTCGCAAGCTAAAATCAACAAAAATATAAACGCTAAAATGCTCGCAGGTTAAAATAAGTATCGGTAAAGTATATATCATACAGACATTTTTAATTTGCGCAAGCGTGGAACTAGAGAGCAGAACCGGTACCTGCCTTCTAGCTAGAACCGCAATAACAGTTCCAGAACGATTCCGAACTGGTTTTACGTGATAACCAAAACACACTAGGGGAGATCCTGAACTAGTTATAACTAAACCAAAACATACAAAAGTTATTGCGCATGCGTAATAGTTCTAGAACCGTTCTTAAATAGAAACCAAAACAAACCTTATAGGTTTGTTATAGAGATGTATTTTTACCCGACTGACCAAGAAAGGAGGGTAATGTGTTTAAGTCTATGTATAGGTGTGTGTGTATGGGTGTACCACTCTACAGCCTAAACGCCTGGACCGAATTTGACAATGGAGCTCTCTACAACTAGAATTATGAAACAAAAGACGTCTACCCTATCTCTATCTCATTTGTGCTACACTTTCCAGCCAACCAAATAAATACTGTATTTGTTTTTTATACAACAAATACAGTATTTATTTGGTTGGCCGGAAAGTGTAGCACTGAGCGGCACGAACGAACACAGCTAATGTGAATCTGTAGAATAAGATAATTCTACTAAAATTTAAATGGCGCCAGTAATTTCTTTAATAAAAATATTATAGTAACACATTTCGCCCGGCCAAGTAAATATTGTATTTGTTCAACAAAGAACAAATACAGAATTTGTTTGGTTGAGTGGAAGTGGGAGTGTATGTATGTCTTCTATCCTTTTTGGGTAGAACTTTTGTCCCTGTCCAATCTAACGGGAGAAATCGCCATCAAGGTCTTAAACGATTCGTCTTCATGCCGCGGGTGACATAGTCTATATAAAAGTCCGTGTTTCGCCCATTTGGGCTGTCATCATCAGGGACTTGTAAAGAGAAAAAATAAAAAAATCATCCGATTTTTATGAATAACATATCAAACGATGCGTCTTGGTCCCATGAGTAATAGTAGTTATTATAGTTATAGATGTATTTGCCCACGTTTCGACTATATTCGATTTATTCATTTTATCATCAGCATAAATTAAGAAATCTGCTCTACAGCCTAACCCCTTATCCGAATTTGACAACCGAGGTGACAAGCTATTTGTCTTGTATTTTTTTTGCAATTTGAAAATTTGCGCACCGTTGTATATACTACAGTCACCGTAGACTTTGACCTCGAATTAATTTTCGGACAGGAAACACGATAAAAGACAGTTTACCGCTTTAGGGCTCTTAAAGCCCCTAAAATTAGGTTTTTAAGGAATATCTTAAAAACTTTTACTTCTAAGTAAATGATATTAATTTTAAATGAAAGAGCACAAACAAACACGTAAGAATTATTTTGCACCTTCTACCTAACTGCAGTTATCTAGTAGTTATAATATTTGATATGTTTTTTTTTAAATTTTTTTTGAAAATTTTAATGATTTTTTTTTATATATTTTTTGTTTCTAAAACAATCTCAGCCCAGAACTTTATAAGTATAAAAAATCCAAATTTAAAGTCCTAATCTCAAAGCGTTCTAAAGTTATCGTAGTCACAAGTTTCCCGTACAGATTTTTTTTTACGAAAATCGTCTTTTTTGGATATAAAACGTCGAGAAACTTAAAAAAGCGACAATTTTTTTTCAAATTATTTTTACTAACGCAAGACTTTCCTCGGTGGAAAGTAATTGACACTGTATAAATAGTAGTTTACTTTAATTAATTACAGTTTAATATATTTAATTAATTTCAATGCAAAAAAAAATAAAAGCTTTAACAGATTTTTTAAGAAAACAAACCCCTGTATAGTTTTTTTTTCTTTGGAACACCCCATTTTACAAAAAATTGCTTATTTAGCAATACACTTCTTCCAAAAATTAATTTTATAAAAAAAATGATTAAAAACACTTTTTTCCGTTTGGGAAAAAAGTATTCTTCACCAAAACACCTAAATTAAAGGAGCACAAAATGTTACTTCCTCTTAATTGCATTTTTTTTTTTAACGGTTAACCGGTGTTACACTATGACATTGTTTATGTATTTTTACTCAAGGAATGCATATTTTTTACAAAAAATCCAAAAAAAGTACACATAAAAAAGTTTGGGGCAAAAATGTGTTAAGACTAATACATTTTTCCATCTAGCGACACGTCTGGATAAATTAAAAAAAAAAAAAAACAAACTTATTGCCCTTATTAATATTAGTATACATGCAAAAGCTCGTCGCTCTAGCTTAAAGGATACCAGAGTTATTAATTAAAAACCTTATTTTTATTACAGTTTTAAAGGGCTGTATCTCCCTTAGGGCTCATTTGCAGACCAACCTTTATAGGAACTTTTTTAAATATTTTTAGATGCCGAATCGCCTCTTAAATTTTGGCATGGCAGTTATTGATCACCCTGTATATCTTACTTTAATTTATGTTTTTAGTTAATGTTGATCAAAATGAATTGGCAGCCAAAAAACGACAAAAAATGGATTCAGACAAAGCGAAATTAAAAACCAAGGAGGAAAAAGCCACAGATGACTATCATTTCGAAAAATTCAAGAAACAATTTAGAAGATTTTAAGATAATTTATTAGGTAAATATTTTTTTATTATTTAGGATAATCAGAATTAGTGATTTTATTTTATAAAAAATCTCAAATCTTGTATTATTAGGTTATTTATAAATAAAACAAACATTTTATACATATTTTTTTTTATTATCTCTTAGATAAATATGATAATATCGTATAATTTGATCCATATTTTTTATTTCATATAAGGTACTTTCAATACTATAGAAAAAAAAATGAAAAAAAAATGAAAAAACTGTGAAAATTGCATAAATATTTTATAAAACTTTGGTTTTATACGTGCTATCTATAAAACGTTCATACTTATTTATATCTTATAAAAAAGCCTGTCAAATAAAAGTACAATATTAACAAATTTCCAGAATTATTACTGGAAAAACTAATAAAACATGATTAAATAGAAAAAAATATAACCATCTGACAAATATATTTCAAATTATCAAAAGTTTAAAAACTAAATTTATATACTTATACTCCCTGTAAATTTTAAATAGAAATAAATCACAAAAAATATTTTACATCAGAACTTGTAATTTATGTTACAAATAATTATGACACTCAAATGAATGTTGTAATAAGATATAACATATTTTGAGAAAACTAAAAACTCAATTTACTTCTTTTTAAAAAAGAATATTTTAATATTTAATAAAATCAAAATTACATACAAAACTTTATAATTTGATCAACTATTTTCTCAAAAAAACCCTAGTAACAAATGCGTGAAGGCACTTGGCAGCCAACTAGACCAAAGAGAAAAAATGGTAAAAAAAAGACGCAGAAATAAAAAAAGGTATGGTTGTTTGCTAAATTCGGACACTAAACTCATTTGTAACAGATTAAATGGACTATTGCTTTAAGCAATTTGCTTAATTTAATAATGTTAATAGAGTCATACATATTTACAGTGCCCGTCCAAATCGATTTTGGATCACTGATTACGGAAGCGTGGAAGGGCGACTCTAATATTTTATTACTAAATTCTGAATAAAAGTCAGAATTGTACTTAAATTCCGTCTTAAAGTTGGAACTTTACTTAAATTCTAGCTTTAAGTCGGAATTTTATTAAATTGTTTGGCGACACCAGGCTAGTTGACTTCGAGCTTAAATACTGTTAGAATAGAAGTCAGAATTTAACTTACATTCTGAACTTTTCGGAGTTTATGCAAATATGTGTCGGAATTTACGTAAAATTCTAACTTCTTTTCTAACTGCATTTAAGATCGAAGTCAACTAGCCCGGTTGCGACCAACGGTTTCGTAAAATTTCAACTTAAAGTTAGAATATAAGTGAAGTTCTAACTTTAAGACTGACTTGAGTGACGTTAAGTCGGAATTTAACTTAAATTCCGTCTTAATGTCAGAATTGAATTAAAGATCTGACGTTAAATCGGAATTTAGCGATATTATATAACCTTTTCACGCTTCCCTAACTTATGGATCATCTATACAAAAAACTAAAAAATCTATCGAGCCGTTTGTAATTCACAAAAAAAAAGGGTCACATGACTTTTATAACTTTTGATCAAATAATCCATTTAAATTAATGTTGTATATTTTTACTTGATGTACAAAAAACAAAACAGGGTTTAATTAAAAAAAAAAGAATATTTACAGAATTTCTGAATAAAATTTTCTTGAAAACTCAAACAAATATGTTTCTTAATTTTTTTTTATTGTTGTGTTGTGTAAAATAGAAAAAAAACTGAATCGTCTTATTTTATTAAAAGTTAGAAGTTTAGAATGCCGGCCACGTGACCCTTTCTTACAAAAAAACACAAACGGCACGATAGATTTATTTTTAATATTTTATATTGACCCAAAATTGATTTATAAGAAAAATCAGAGTTGCAAGAGAATCACACTAAATTCTTTTAGACAAGCCCTGTGCACTGTTATTATGCAATATGTAGGCATAATATGTCTACATATTATGTATTATGTAGCATAAGAATTTTAAATTTCAGTTTTCTGTTCAATTTGACCAATCAGAAAACTGAAATTTATTGTCTTAATACAAATTTTATTCCATAAACATTTCCTAAAAATTGCATAATGTGAAGTGTTCACAAATACTGCTGCCAACAAAATATTAGTTTCCCCTGTACTGCCGTGCTAAGCTGAAAGGTCCTATCTACATAGGTTTAACATATACAGATAGGACCTTTCAGCTTAGAAAGGCAGTGTAGGTCTGGGTTCATTAAAACAAGTTTTTTTGGAACGAAAGAAAAAAATGAAAAAAAATCTATTTTTCTCGAAAAGTTTTTAAAAATAATTTTTGAAAAAAGGTTTTGAAAAAAAAAATATATAAGTTTTAAAAAAAAAAGTTTTTTTTATAAAAAAAAGAAGTTTTTGAAAAAAATTGTTTTTACTTCATTTTACCCCCACCCCAATTTTCAACAAGAACAATTCCAGACTAACTTTGGACAATCAAAATATGGTTCAAATTTGAAGTCTCAACGCGTTCTCGGGTCGAAAATCATCTTTTTTTGATATAAAACGTTGAGAAAAGTAAAAGAAAAGCAATAAAAATTTTGATTTTTTTCTTAATTTTTAAGCTGAATCATTGATTCAAAACATACTTGTCAACAATTTCGCATATATTTTTTTCTATCAATTACGTTAAAAAATCTATTCAATATCTAATAAAAACAGTCACCACACGAATACAAATAGGTCCACCACCACTATATGAATTCCTCGGGCTCTCGCGGTGCGTCCAAGTCTCTGTAGTGGATGATCGGTCTAAAGTCTCCTGGTGCACCGCCTCCTCTGCAATAAAAATAGTCACACGTAGTAATATGTCGCTTATTTTTTTTTTGAAAACAAAATGAAAAATATATATATATATATATTTAAGTAAAAAGTGTAGACCTGTATTAATTAAAAAAAAATAGTTTTTAAAAGCAAAATTAAAAAAAAAGTCCAAAATATATATTTTTTAGGAAATCACGCTCGTGTTGGGAAAATTCACTGGGAAATTGTTGAGAAAATTGTGTGTCAAAGTTGGGATATTGGTAGAATAGTTGGGAAAATTGATTGGCAGAGTTAAATGAAATTGGTAGGCGAACAAAGACCTTTTTTTGATTTTTTGGTCAGTAAATGTATTAGTTGGAAAAATTTAAGTGATACACTTTTTTTAAGTTGGGAAATTTTTCAATCTTTAGTCGGGAAAATTTTCAATCTTTAGTTGGGAAATTTTTGTCCTCACACAGTGAGGCAAATTGAATTTCTAGATGGACAAAATTCTAATTTTTTTTTTAAATATTTTAAATTTCAATAAAAATCTAAAAAAAATAAAATTTTAAATTCGTAATCCACGACCCCAAAAACCCCTGTATACCAATTTTGAATCGGCATGGTTAATAAATGCCAAAATTCGCCATATTGGCACCGCTATTTTGAATTTTTTAATTTCAGCCAAAAATTCGTAATCTGTG
>OY294045.1:57623198-57964682 GCA_958510825.1 Brachypterus glaber | reverse complement strand
TGCTGACTTTAGGTACCACCCTGCACCCCATTCTAAAATTATAACCCGATCGGAAAATATTTAGGGTTGGTTTACGCCTCCGAAACGATGTTTTCTGTGGAATGGTAAAAAACGAGTACTTTAAATTTTCTATGCTGACTTAAGAGACCTTCCTGCACCCCATCATAAAATTTAAACCCCATCGGAAAATATTTAAGGGTGGCTTCCCCTTTGAAACATTTTTTTTTCAGCGGAACGGTAAAAACAGAGAACTTTAAATTATCCGATTGGCCTGAAATTGTTTGTGGTGACTTTAGGGATCTTCCTGCAACCCATTCTAAAATTTCAACCCCATCTGAAAATATTTAGGGTTGGTTTATGCCTGCAAAACGATTTTTTTCTGCGGAATGGTAAAAAACGAGTACTTTAAATTATCCGATCGGGCTGAATTTTTTTATGCTAACTTTAAGTACCCCCCTGCACCCCATTCTAAAATTATAACCCGATCGGAAAATATTTAGGGTTGGTTTACGCCTCCGAAACGATGTTTTCTGCGGAATGGTAAAAAACGAGTACTTTAAATTATCCGATCGGACTGAAATTTTGTATGCTGACTTAAGAGACCTTCCTGCACCCCATCCTAAAATTTGAACCCCATCGGACAATATTTAAGGGTGGCTTCCCCCTTTGAAACATTTGTTTTCAGCGGAACGGTAAAAAATAGAACTTTCAATTATCCGATTGGGCTGAAAATTTTTGTGGTGACTTTAGGGACCTCCCTGCACCCTATCCTAAAATTTCAACCCCATCTGAAAATATTTAGGGTTGGTTTACGCCTGCAAAACGATTTTTTTTTGCGGAATGGTAAAAAACGAGTACTTTAAATTATCTGATCGGGCTGAAATTATTTATGCTGACTTTAGGTACCACCCTGCACCCCATTCTAAAATCATAACCCGATCGGAAAATATTTAGGGTTGGTTTACGCCTCCGAAACGATGTTTTCTGCGGAATGGTAAAAAACGAGTACTTTAAATTATCAGATCGGACTGAAATTTTGTATGCTGACTTAAGAGACCTTCCTAAAATTTGAACCCCATCGGACAATATTTAAGGGTGGCTTCCCCCTTTGAAACATTTTTTTTTTCAGCGGAACGGTAAAAAATAGAACTTTCAATTATCCGATTGGGCTGAAAATTTTTGTGGTGACTTTAGGGACCTCCCTGCACCCTATCCTAAAATTTCAACCCCATCGGAAAATATTTAAGGTTGGTTTACGCCTGCGAAACGATTTTTTTCTGCGGAATGGTAAAAAACGAGAACTTTAAATTATCCGATCGGGCTGAAATTTTTTAGGGCGACTTTAGGGACCTCTCTGCACCCCATTCTAAAATTTCAACCCCATCAGAAAATATTTAGGATTGGTTTACGCCTCCGAAACGATTTTTTCTGCGGAATGGTAAAAAACGAGTACTTTAAATTATCCGATCGGGCTGAAATTTTGTATGCTGACTTTACAGACCTTCCTGCATCCCATCCTAAAATTTTAACCCCATCGGAAAATTTTAACGGTGGCTTCCCCTTTGAAACATTTTTTTTTCAGCGGAACGGTTAAAAAAGAGAACTTAAAATTATCCGATTGGCCTGAAATTGTTTGTTGTGACTTTAGGAATCTTCCTGCACCCCATTCTAAAATTTCAACCCCATCTGAAAATATTAAGGGTTGGTTTACTGCTGCAAAACGATTTTTTTCTGCGGAATGGTAAAAAACGAGTACTTTAAATTATCCGATCGGGCTGAAATTTTTTATGCTGACTTTAGGTACCACCCTGCACCCCATTCTAAAATTATAACCCGATCGGAAAATATGTAGGGTTGGTTTACGCCTCCGAAACGATGTTTTCTGCGGAATGGTAAAAAACGAGTACTTTAAATTATCCGATCGGACTGAAATTTTCTATGCTGACTTAAGAGACCTTCCTGCACCCCATCCTAAAATTTAAACCCCATCGGAAAATATTTAAGGGTGGCTTCCCCTTTGAAACATTTTTTTTCAGCGGAACGGTAAAAACAGAGAACTTTAAATTATCCGATTGGCCTGAAATTTTTTGTGGTGACTTTAGGGATCTTCCTGCAACCCATTCTAAAATTTCAACCCCATCTGAAAATATTTAGGGTTGGTTTACGCCTGCAAAACGATTTTTTTCTGCGGAATGGTAAAAAACGAGTACTTTAAATTATCCGATCGGGCTGAATTTTTTTATGCTAACTTCAAGTACCCCCCTGCACCCCATTCTAAAATTATAAACCGATCGGAAAATATTTAGGGTTGGTTTACGCCTCCGAAACGATGTTTTCTGCGGAATGGTAAAAAACGAGTACTTTAAATTATCCGATCAGACTGAAATTTTGTATGCTGACTCAAGAGACCTTCCTGCACCCCATCCTAAAATTTGAACCCCATCGGACAATATTTAAGGCTGGCTTCCCCCTTTGAAACATTTGTTTTCAGCGGAACGGTAAAAAATAGAACTTTCAATTATCCGATTGGGCTGAAAATTTGTGGTGACTTTAGGGACCTCCCTGCACCCCATCCTAAAATTTCAACCCCATCGGAAAATATTTAGGGTTGGTTTACACCTGCGAAACGATTTTTTTCTGCGGAATGGTAAAAAACGAGAACTTTAAATTATCCGATCGGGCTGAAATTTTTTACGGCGACTTTAGGGACCTCCCTGCACCCCATTTTAAAATTTTAACCCCATCGGAAAATATTTAGGGTTGGTTTAGGCCTCCGAAACGATTTTTTCTGCGGAATTGTAAAAAACGAGTACTTTAAATTATCCGATCGGGCTGAAATTTTGTATGCTGACTTTGCAGACCTTCCTGCACCCCATCCTAAAATTTTAACCCCATCGGACAATATTTAACGGTGGCTTCCCCCTTTGAACCATTTTTTTTTTCAGCGGAACGGTAAAAAAAGAGAACTTTAAATTATTCGATTGGGCTGAAATTTTTTGTGGTGACTTTAGGGATCTCCCTGCACCCCATTCTAAAATTTCAACCCCATATGAAAATATTTAGGGTTGGTTTACGCCTACGAAACGATTTTTTTCTGCGGAATGGTAAAAAAACGAGTACTTTAAATTATCAGATCGGGCTGAAATATTGTATGCTGACTTTAGGTACCACCCTGCACCCCATTCTAAAATTATAACCCGATCGGAAAATATTTTAAGTTGATTTACGCCTGTGAAATGATTTTTTCCTGCGGAAGGGTAAAAAAAGAGTACTTTTAATTATCCGATCAGTCTAAAATTTTGTACGCTGACTTTAGGCACCTTCTTGCACCCGATCCTAAAATTATAACCCGATCAGAAAATATTTAAAACTTTAAATTATCCGATCGGGCTGAAATTTTTTAGGGCGACTTTAGGGACCTCTCTGCACCCCATTCTAAAATTTCAACCCCATCAGAAAATATTTAGGATTGGTTTACGCCTCCGAAACGATTTTTTCTGCGGAATGGTAAAAAACGAGTACTTTAAATTATCCGATCGGGCTGAAATTTTGTATGCTGACTTTACAGACCTTCCTGCATCCCATCCTAAAATTTTAACCCCATCGGAAAATTTTAACGGTGGCTTCCCCTTTGAAACATTTTTTTTTCAGCGGAACGGTTAAAAAAGAGAACTTAAAATTATCCGATTGGCCTGAAATTGTTTGTTGTGACTTTAGGAATCTTCCTGCACCCCATTCTAAAATTTCAACCCCATCTGAAAATATTAAGGGTTGGTTTACTGCTGCAAAACGATTTTTTTCTGCGGAATGGTAAAAAACGAGTACTTTAAATTATCCGATCGGGCTGAAATTTTTTATGCTGACTTTAGGTACCACCCTGCACCCCATTCTAAAATTATAACCCGATCGGAAAATATGTAGGGTTGGTTTACGCCTCCGAAACGATGTTTTCTGCGGAATGGTAAAAAACGAGTACTTTAAATTATCCGATCGGACTGAAATTTTCTATGCTGACTTAAGAGACCTTCCTGCACCCCATCCTAAAATTTAAACCCCATCGGAAAATATTTAAGGGTGGCTTCCCCTTTGAAACATTTTTTTTCAGCGGAACGGTAAAAACAGAGAACTTTAAATTATCCGATTGGCCTGAAATTTTTTGTGGTGACTTTAGGGATCTTCCTGCAACCCATTCTAAAATTTCAACCCCATCTGAAAATATTTAGGGTTGGTTTACGCCTGCAAAACGATTTTTTTCTGCGGAATGGTAAAAAACGAGTACTTTAAATTATCCGATCGGGCTGAATTTTTTTATGCTAACTTCAAGTACCCCCCTGCACCCCATTCTAAAATTATAAACCGATCGGAAAATATTTAGGGTTGGTTTACGCCTCCGAAACGATGTTTTCTGCGGAATGGTAAAAAACGAGTACTTTAAATTATCCGATCAGACTGAAATTTTGTATGCTGACTCAAGAGACCTTCCTGCACCCCATCCTAAAATTTGAACCCCATCGGACAATATTTAAGGCTGGCTTCCCCCTTTGAAACATTTGTTTTCAGCGGAACGGTAAAAAATAGAACTTTCAATTATCCGATTGGGCTGAAAATTTGTGGTGACTTTAGGGACCTCCCTGCACCCCATCCTAAAATTTCAACCCCATCGGAAAATATTTAGGGTTGGTTTACACCTGCGAAACGATTTTTTTCTGCGGAATGGTAAAAAACGAGAACTTTAAATTATCCGATCGGGCTGAAATTTTTTACGGCGACTTTAGGGACCTCCCTGCACCCCATTTTAAAATTTTAACCCCATCGGAAAATATTTAGGGTTGGTTTAGGCCTCCGAAACGATTTTTTCTGCGGAATTGTAAAAAACGAGTACTTTAAATTATCCGATCGGGCTGAAATTTTGTATGCTGACTTTGCAGACCTTCCTGCACCCCATCCTAAAATTTTAACCCCATCGGACAATATTTAACGGTGGCTTCCCCCTTTGAACCATTTTTTTTTTCAGCGGAACGGTAAAAAAAGAGAACTTTAAATTATTCGATTGGGCTGAAATTTTTTGTGGTGACTTTAGGGATCTCCCTGCACCCCATTCTAAAATTTCAACCCCATATGAAAATATTTAGGGTTGGTTTACGCCTACGAAACGATTTTTTTCTGCGGAATGGTAAAAAAAACGAGTACTTTAAATTATCAGATCGGGCTGAAATATTGTATGCTGACTTTAGGTACCACCCTGCACCCCATTCTAAAATTATAACCCGATCGGAAAATATTTTAAGTTGATTTACGCCTGTGAAATGATTTTTTCCTGCGGAAGGGTAAAAAAAGAGTACTTTTAATTATCCGACCAGTCTAAAATTTTGTACGCTGACTTTAGGCACCTTCTTGCACCCGATCCTAAAATTATAACCCGATCAGAAAATATTTAGGGTTGGTTTACGCCTGCGAAACGATTTTTATCTGCGGAATGAAACAAAACGAGTACTTTAAATTTTCCAATCGAGCTGAAATTTTTTATGCTGACCTAAAGGACTTTCCTGCACCCCATCCTAAAATTTTAACCCCATTGGAAAATATTTAGGGTTGGTTTACGCCTCCGAAACTTTTTTTTCTGTGGAATAGTAAAAAACGAGTACTTGAAATTATCCGATCGGTATAAAATTTTTTATGCTGACTTAAGGGACCTTTCTGCATCCCATCATAAAATTTCAACCCCATCGAACAATATTCAAGGGTGACTTCCCCCTTTGAAACAATTTTTTTCAGCGGAACGGTAAAAAAAGAGTACTTTAAATTATCGGGCTGAAATTTTGTATGCTGACTTAAGGCACCTTCCTGCACCCCATCCCAAAATTATAACCTGATCGAAAAATATTTAGGGTTGGTTTACGCCTGCGAAACGATTTTTTTCTGCGGAATGGTGAAAAACGATTACTTTAAATTATCCGATAGGGCTGAAATTTTGTATGCTGACTTTATAGACCTCCCTGCACCCCATTCTAAAATTTCAACTCTATCGGAAAATTTTTAGGGTTGGTTTACGCCTGTGAAATAATTTTTTCCTGCAGAACGGTAAAAAAGAGTACTTTGAATTATCCGATCGGGCTGAAATTTTTTACAGCGACTTTAGGGACCTCCCTGCACCCCATTTTAAAATTTTAACCCCATCGGAAAATATTTAGGGTTGGTTTACGTCTGCGAAACGATTTTTTTCTGCGGAATGGTAAAAAACGAGAACTTTAAATTATCCGATCGGGCTGAAATTTTGTATGCTGACTTAAGAGACCTTCCCGCACCCCATCCTAAAATTTGAACCCCATCGGACAATATTTAATGGTGGCTTCCCCCTTTGAAACATTTTTCTAAATAAACGTTAACCTTATTTATTCCAAATTATGTTGATATTTTTTTACACCAGACCAAAACATCACTTTTTTAATAAAAAACAAAATAGTTTCATTACATTTTAAACATTTTAAATATTAAAAATAAAAACTACTTTTATAACAATATTATTCATTTATCATTAAAAAACAAGCGTTAAACTTTCATACAAAGACAACTTAAATAATTATTATATCGAATTTATAAGTAGGAAATATTGGCAACATCGCAGGGCTTCAAATAACTGTGAAAAATCAAAAAAATATGCATTTGGGCTTGCTATGACCGGAAAATATAATAGGGACTCGTATTAGCGTTACACATATATCTTTTTTCCTTGCCCCTAAACCCGGGCTTCGAATCACCTATGCTATGTATCGGGCCTCCTATTGATAGTTCTACGTGTATATATATATATATATATATATATATATATATATATATAAGTGGCTTTGTTCTGATTGACTGACTGACAGAATCAACGCCCAGCCTAAACCCCTTGACCTAGAAACTTGAAATTTGGATAGTTTCTTCGTTTTATGATGTAAGCACCCACTAAGAAGCGATTTTTCGAAATTCAGCCCCTAAGGATGTAAAACGGGGGTTGAAAGGTTTGTGCGTATCTCACAGACCTCTTAATCTTCATATTTGGCAAAAATGTTCTTTATTGAAATGAAAAAGATACGTTTTTCAGGATTTTTCGATATTCGATCCCTAAGGGGGTAAAACGGGGGTTGAAAGGTTCTTTAAAGAACTAATTTAAGTCTGTAACTAACCCGTTCGAAGAACGGGCTTCACGCTTATTTTCAGGTAGTAATACTTTAATCCGTTTATTTAGTTGGTTTTGCTTTTTTTGTCCTGCTAGATTTGAAATATTCTCCACCGTTCCTCACCCCAAAAAAAAATGCCTCAGAGCACCCCTGATTTCAATAATTTTACTTAAAATATAAAAGTTAATAAAATAACGTACCTCGATCTTGGTGCATAGCCTCTTGATCTCTGTGCAAAACCTTGATTGTAGTATGGTTGTGGTCTAGCTCCATAGCCTCCACCACCATATCCCCCTCCATAGCTAGAAAGTAAAAACAAAAATCAAATAAAACGTAAATAAAATCCAAGGGTGATACCCCTCACCTTTACGTGTTTTTTATGTTTCATATTACAGAAGAATGTATTTTTTAAGTATTTTTATTTTTTAACCCATTTAAAAAATACAAAATTTAAAATATTAAAAAAAACAAAAATTTTTCTGTAATATGAAACATAAAAAACACGTAAAGGGGTATCATCCTTGCATTTGATGAAAATCCACCCCCACCAAGATAGTTAAACTACCCCAAGCACCAAAAAAGTAGTTGATGACAAGATTTGGTTTTCAATGTTTGAGTACTAGATAAAAAATTGTTCTGTCACTTTCTTGTATAAGTTACTACGTAACAAAATTGACTGCAATCCTCTAATAGAGCAAATTAATTTACTAGTACCTAATTCTACGCGTATTACTCAAACTTTATGTGTTGCTAGGGCTAATACCAACATTATGTATAAAACTCCAGTTTATGTCAGGGGCTGTCCATATATTACGTAACGCGCATAGGGGGGGTCAGAGAAATTGTTACAGTTTGTGACAGGGGGGAGGGGGGGGTCTAGGTAAACGTTACGTAACGGAATTTAATAAATTTAATGATTATTTCCTAAGCTTGGCAGTGTGACAGTTTGTTACACAGGGGGAGGGGAGGTAATTTTTTTTGAAAAATTGCGTTACGTAATATATGGACAGCCCCTAAAGTGCAATAATTTTAACTTAATTTCTGTAAATTGTGATATAAATTTTTCAACTTTACAATCTATTGTTTTATAGAATAGTTTTTTTTTGTATATTAGAATGTCATGTAAGGTCTTGTAATGTTGGGCAATAAAGACATATTATATAAAGATTTTTTAGGGTTGTAGGGAAGTATTTTTACTTAATATGGACATTTTTACAAACCAGCACAGCCTATATTATCTTTTATTACTTTAATAAAAAAACATAAAAATGGAAAAAATATTTACATGTTAATCTTATCTACTTTATACAGTAGATTCAATAAAAAACTAATTCATAAAATATTTCAAAACGTATTTCAAAAAACAGTTTTTTTTTTGTTTCCTGAAGAATTTACTGTTTTTATTGTTTTTAAAATAAGTGGTTTAATTACGAACAAAATAGTTGGAAACAATAATAAATATCTTTATTGCATATCACATTATAAAATAACAATATTATACAAATGGCCATCGACCGAAGTCCTTCAGCCAGTATATAGCTAAATCTTTAAATATAAGTCCTTAAAAATATGGAAATAATAAATAACTTTCTTAATGCAAAAAAAAATTGCAAAAGGCAAAAAAAAGTGTATATAATAAAAAAAGGTCTAGTTTCTGAGATCTGTTAAAATATCATATAATGATTTTTCCACCGCCGGAGCATTAGGAATGCAGAAAAGTTGTAGTATGCTGCTGTTGTGGTCAGATTTCGCAAAATTTGAGGATATAGTTGAAATACGTGTGAGGATGGGAATAGTATTGGTGATTTCAAGTAGGAGAGTATTTGGTGGATTGTGTAGGGGATTAGTGGGGTTTCTCAGATTTTATTTTATTTTATTTATTTGATTAATTTTACATTGTCGTGAAGAGCCCCAAATAAGCTTTAAGCTTGTGTTAGGGACTGTTCACTAATTTTGATAAAAATAACAAATATTTCAAAAGGTATGTATTCTCGTCAAAAATTTTGCAACGAAAAAGTCTGATGTGGATCTTTAACATTTTTTGTAAACTGTATAGCATCTACTCATGCTTTTCTTTCTTTTGGCAACACTTTTTATTGGTGATTTTTTTAAGAGCGGAAGTTTCGGCTACTTTTAAGTTCGTTTTGGCAGGATTTTTGTAGTTGAGGAAAAGCGGATGACCGTAGTTCAGTAGTTGTCTGCATATGAATTTGTAAATTCTGCTTGCGGTAAGTGTGCTTATTCCTTGGTTTCTGAAGGTGAGGCTTCTAAAGTGACTGGCTCTGGTGATTGTAGCTGCCTTGGCTAATTTTGTGTGATAGTTGAAGTTTAGCTTACTATCGAGATGCATACCCAGATACTTGACATTTTTGGTGGGAGGGATGGTTACATTGTTGAGAGAGATGGAATGAGAGTGTGGTTTAGAATTATGGTTAAAGATATGACCTGTGATTTACGAGCATTAATAGTTTGTCTCCACTTGCGATACCAAAGTGCTGATTGATCTGACAGTGATTGTAGTGCAGCCATTGTTTTTTTGAGGGACTTGTGGGATATAAGTGCGAAGTCGTCAGCGAGTTGAATGATGTAAGCACTGGGATCGAAATGATTAGGATCAGGATTATAAAGATTGTAGCAGAAAATATTGTAGATGAGGGGAAATAATGGGGATCCTTGGGGAACACCTTGTTCCGGAGTAAAAAAAGAAGAAAAAAAGGAATTTATTTTGACTTGTAGGTATCTTTCTTTAAGGAAACTTTTGGTGATAAGTATAAGATAATCTGGAACATCGAGTACTTTCATTTTGAATAAGATTCGATTTTTCGTATTTGGAAACTTCCAAATTTGGTTATCTTTATTTTCATCTCAGGTTGATTGCAAGAAGAAAAATAATACAACGAAATACAAAAACTTACCCTCCTCCTGCATTACTGTATGCTGGGGCTTGTTCCTCCCTTTTTGGTTGCGGTGGTTCAGCCAACATGGGGCGTTTTGGGTCCTTCAAGTAATTATTAAAGAATTCGACTTCTTTTTTTACTTCTTCTATCTTTTCCCCATGCTTATTGAAGATATGTTTTCTTACAAAATCGGGACCTAAAATTTATTTAAAAAAATGTTTCCTAGTAGTTTTCATTCAGATATTTTTTTAAGAAAAAGCAAAAGAAAAAATGATCTATGATGCTTTTCAATTTTTTCTTTCCATAAATGGTATCACTGGTTTTGCAAAATGTAAAACAAAAACATTTTTAGAAAAAAAAATAAATAGAAAAGTAAGAAAAATCATAAAAATATAAAAATATATTAATAATCCCAGACGTAGCGCTATGTCAGAGAAAGCTCATCTCTCAAGAGGAATCACGCTAAATACCATACTTTTTGAGAAATGAATTCTAATATAATTTTTGCCACAGATTTCGATCCACTTGTAAAATTTAGCTAACTTTTTGCATTTTCTAGAAATACGCAACTACCTAATATTCATTTATTCTGCTATATTCAAAATCTGACAGATAGCTAGTTTTAAAAAGTTTCATCTGAGAGGTCTGGCACCATTGATGTTTTTCTGATTATGATTCTGTGGTGTATTTTATGCATTCTGTGTTTGAGTAAAAAAAAATGTTAGATGGCTTTTTTTGCAGCATCGTCTTAAACTTAACACTTCTACGAAGGAACATGGATTTATCTTTGACCTGATAAAAACCAGCTTCCTTATAGATTTTGAACTGCTGAATATGCTTTTAATTTTTAAATTTTGTGATATTTTTTTATAACATAACAAAATATAAACTTTTAAGATACAATGGAGTTAACCTTTAAAAATATTGCTGAAAACATCCATTTGTAAATTTAAATAGTGCTGTTTGTAAATTATATACCAATTGTAAAAAAACTTTTCCAATTTTTTTTCGACCACGATCGGATCCAATTTAAATGAAAGCGGTTTTATTATACCCAGACCACCCTCTTTTAATATCAGTTATCGACATTTGGTATGGACTTTAAATCCTATAGTTTCTTAAAGAGAACTGAGACAAACAACACTAATCTGTATACAAAAACGAAAAAACTGATGTAAAAATTCAACCAAAAAGTTTAAAACTAATTAAATTACATTAATTTTAGAGAGCGATTTATTTATAATTAGATCCACGCACAGTAATTTCAACGCAGGTTGCTATCTCAACTAAACGGCGAACGGTTGTTCACAGTCGTATTACGATATGTCGCAAACGGTTTGTTTTTTAAAGTAACTTTTAATATTTTAGATATCTAAACGAACGAAATTACCCGCTGCGTGGTATTCCCCCCTTTCCCCTACACTCACCTTTGAATTTCTTTCCAGAAAGCGGACACAACCACTTATCCTTCGCCAATTCTCTGGTATTTGCCTGAACGAATTTATCGATTTCGGTATCGACATCTTTTAAAGACAAGTTGACCAATTTGGTTTCGTTTTTGTTTTCGTCTCTGGGTTTTTCTGGCAGAAAACTGGCCATTTTGGTTTCCACTGGGTTGCCGATATACTGGGTCATATCCGTCTGAAAAGAAAAGAAAAATGACCTGAAATTGCACCCTTTCAAGACGAGCTCTTTAACTTTTTGACCTGCCATAAATATTAAGAGAAAATATTAGTTTATGCCCCCTTTGCTCTCCTTTGCCTACACCAATCATAACCATCAAACTACAATTGTACAAAGATCCTGAATGGTTTGGGAAGACTTTTTAAAAGATATTCCATTTACTTTTAGGAACAGGCTATTTATACGTCCGACTTAAAGGAAGCTAAGTGTACGTCCTGTATTTTTATTCGCTGATTTTAGGGTTTTTAAAGCTTTTAAGGTATCATTTTCGTCAGAATTGTATTCCCCCGTTTAAATAGGGGGGCTACGCAAAACAACCGACCTAAACCAAAGAGTTAGATTATGTTACGTCAGACGTTTAACTATATTGTGAACATTTAATTACCGACCACCGCATATTATTAAATATCCTTTTCAACGATGTGTCACAAGGATGCAAAGAGCAAAAAATAAACTTGTTCAATTTTTATAAAAAACGTATTGAGAGATGCGTCTTGACCCATGAATAATAGTTATTGAAGTTATAGCTGTATATATACATGTTTCGACTATATTAGCGGTATTCATCAGCGTAAAATAAACGGTTTATTTAACAAAAAAAACGTTTAAAATAAATAAAAAAACGACTGATTAACTAAAAAGTATAAAACAAGAATAATGTAAAATAAAATAATATAGTAACCGTCGCAGTCGGAGGCCAGTACTAAATATCATATAATGATACAAATCTTCAAATTCAATTCAAATACAAATGTTTTAATAATATGAAGGCAGAAGAGGCCTACGACTGCGACGGTCAATATAGAATTTTATTTCACATTATTCTTGTTTTATACGGATCTAGGAGACTTTGCCGAAAAATTTACCGCGAAAACGTTTACCGCGCAATGATTTAACCGCAAAAATGTAATTACCGCGAAAAATTATTACTGCGAAAACATTTACCGCGAAAACTATTATCGCGACAATAAAAATCGCGCATACTTTTACGTCGTAATAATATAATCGCGCATACTTTCGCCGCGCAATATAATCGCGCCTAAATTTTAATTAAAAAAAAATAACCTTAAAATATATATTATAATTTTTTGAATGAAACGCTTATTTTATAATTATAGTTTTGTTTTTATTTTTTATCAAAAACAAAACCAAACAAACTAAACCAAACAATTTAATCATATTTATGTTTTTTAAAATACTAAAATTATAACACCAATAGAAAGAAATTAGTTATGTATTATATTATATTATATTTATTAGTAATATAATTATAATTTTAATTACATATATGTTTAAAAACCAAACCAAACAATTTAGTTATATTAAAATTTTGTTAATTCTGCAATTATTAAACTTAATTAAACAAATTGGTAATATAATATATTAAACTTGGCGTAGCTAACGAAAAAGTATTATAAAAAAAAAACGTATTTTATAATTTAAAATTAGACTCGGAATTTGCTTTGCGCGTTAAATATTTTCGCGGCTATTACTTTCGCTATATATTTTTCGCGGTAATTGCATTTCGCTATTTAAACTTTTCGTGGTAATAGTTTTCGCTATTTTTATTTCGCTTTAATATTTTTCGCGTTAAATTTTTATCGCTGATAATCCTTTGCGCGGAAAACAAAATTTCGCGGTAATTTTTTCGACGAAATATTTTCGCGATAATTGTTTTCGCGATAAATTTTTCGAAGAAGGCTCCCGTTCCCGTTTTATATTTTCAGTCAGGTTTTTTTTAATTAAATTATTTATTAACATTGTTCTTTACCTTTGAAGTGGGCGCTGGACCTCTCGCATGCAAAATCCCGCACCGATTCGGCATCTCGTCTTCATTCGGATACTCGCAGTGGTTGTAATAATCCACCGAGTGGACGATCCTCAGGTACAGGATAATTCTGTCCAGTACAGATATTAGATTGTCGTCCCTCTCTACCGTGCTGGTGGAGTCCTGGTTTTCTGTGGCAGGGTCCAAACCTAAGTGAAATAGTAAAACAAAAATTAAATCAGTGATTTAAAGAAACTGCAAATAAATATGAAAATTAAGCAAGCAGGGGCTGAAGAATTTTTGATAAGGGGGGGGGGCAAGCCTATTCGGTTTAACAATTTTATCAACAAAAAGTTTTTGTTAAATTCCCAAAAAGGGCCAGTCTTTTTCCTGGGGGGAGGAGTTTATAAGAAACAGATTAAGTGGCATCAACAAAAAAGGTCGCAGGCGAAATTTTTTAGTCTCGGATTTTTTAGAATTTCATAAGCAATTATTTTATAAAATGTATTAATTCATATTGTGGTATTAAGTTAAGAGCCGCAGGCGATTTTTTTTATTTTCAAGTTCATGTATTTTCTTAACATCAACAATTTGAAAAGAAAATTATTTATAAAACTTCAAATAGCCAGAGGAAACTTATAAAAAAATAACATATTATCCCTAGCGCCGCAGGCCTTATTAGGATTAATTCACGTGCAAAACCTCGTTAATATATCTCAAAGGGTTCCTGAGTTATTAGATAAAAACCGATTTTTTTAGCCACTTTCAAAGGGGCGTAGCTCCCTTATGACGCATTTTTAGACATATGTTTATAGGAACTTTTTGTCATATTTTATGATGTAGAATCATCTGTTAAAATTTCCTACGCTATTTCAAATACACCGTGTATAGGTGCCGCATTTCTAAGATATAGGTTTTCAAATTATTGAATATAATATATTAATTAAAATTCTTGTATCGCCTTTTTGTTAACCAGTTTAACTTTCTAAAAGCTTAGAATTAAAAAAAAAAATTAATTAAAATATATAGCCGGCGCTCGAACTCGGCTCGGTAATCACGCAATTGTTCCGCAGGCGAATACTTTTATAAATCATATTCTAAACACCTCAAAGCAAATTATAATTATTTACAAGATATTTTAAATAGTTTCTTATGGATTTTAGTTCCGTAACCATTTCCACCGCCACTTTAAAATTGTTAAAAACAATTTTAAGAACAAACGTTCCGTAACCATTTCCACCGCCACTTTAAAATCGTTAAAAACAATTCTAAGAACAAAATAAGTAGAATAACATAATTTCAATTAAATTCAAATTTGATATATGCGGGTATTTTGTAAAAATTGGCTAAACTTGTTAAATTTAAAGTTAGTTTAGTATTATTTATAGTATCCATAACTTTTCTATATATATTCTATGAATATTATTTTTATTGTCACTTTTATTTTCTTAATAAGATATTATTTGCATATTAATGGGGGTTATCCCGTATAATAATAAATACTGGTAGATACAAAACAAATTTTAAACAAAATTTATAAGAGTTTAATGGGAGCACAAAATGCTATTAATGTTAAGCTCTTATAACTTTTGTTTAAAGGTTTTTTTCGATATAACTAGCAGTTATTAAAATGTTTAGGATTGTCATGATAAGTCGACCACCTTGTGCGCTATTTTTTATTCGACTGTAATTTAAATTATTATGAATTGTTTTGTATTTTTGACAAAAATACACTGCCCAGTAAAAGAGCTTTCCCATTTTTCACCTCCGCCCGTAAAATGGATTTTTTATTATCAGATTCACTTTCAGCAACCATAAAAACCTTAATATACTAATTTTCACGAAAACTACCCTCTGCCCCTTTAGTGGTAAAGTTAGAATTTTTTTATAATCAGATTCACTTTCAGCAACCTAAAAACCCCAATATAACAATTTTCACGAAAACTACCCCCCACTCCTCAGGGGGTGGATTTGGAAAAAAATTATTATCAGATTCACTTTCAGCAACCTCAAAAACCCCAATGCACCAGTTTTCACGAAAACTACCCCTACCCCTCAGGGGGTGAAATTAGAAAAAGTATTATCAGATTCATATTCGTCGACCCCAAAAACCCCTATATACCAATTTTGAAGAAAATATTAATAATATTGAAAAATATTTACCCCCTCTTCCCCTCGGGGGTGGAATTAGAAAAGTTTTTTATCAGATTCAATTTCAGCAACCTCAAAAACCCATATATAGCAATTTTCAAATTTTTCTAAAAAAAATGTATTTTTCCCCATTTGCCCCCCTTGCCGCACCCCAATGTTTACCAAAAACAATCCCGAGCGAGAACTTTTGGTAACATACCGGTATGCCAAATTTCAAGTCTCTAGCTTAAAGCGTTCTTAAGTTATCGTGCCCACAAGATTTCCCGGGCAGACCGATCGACCCACCGACCGACCGATAATTTTTTTTGCTCGAAATTGATTTATATCGACAAAAAAATTGAAAATTTCCGAAATTTTGAAAATTTTCAAACTGGGAAAGCAAAATGACGTCTGAGTTCAAATGTCAGTTTCAATATCAATTAATCAACGTCATCTATTTTACTTTTCGCGTTAGTACGAAAAATAAAACTTTAAAATTTATGTATTTTGTTAATTTTTTTTTTTTTTTTTTTTTTAACCTCGTACTATTCTACTTAATTAAGCATCCCCTAAGTCCAGGACTTGTGTGGGCTAGTAGTAGAGGGAACCACCGGCTTTAATTGACTTTCGAACCAATATATCTAGGGAGTACGCCTTCGCCAAATTTCAATTATTAATTAACTGAAAAAGGCAATCGGCGCCAGTGAGGTTTGAACTCACGATCATCCAAACGAAAAAGAACCTAAACTACATTTTCAAGTTTATTTGCTCACGGGGAACGTAACAAACAACAATGATAAGTTTAAATACTTATTTATACAAGAATTTAATTAATTATAATTAATTAATAATTATTAGTCTAATAATATTAGATAAACCACATAAGCAAACACTTAGAAGTTATAAATAAAAGTTGAAATACCTTACATACTCTATTTTGTACACTTTACATACAAATCGAAAAAAATACCCACAGGCCTGTGAATTATGATGTAAATAAACAATTTAAAAAGTTTTTACGGTTAACCGTATCTAACTCACTTCCGAACCTGTGTTAGACGCGGTTACTGCCGGTTAGTGACGTCATCGCTTCCCCTCACTTACCGTATGTAACCGATTCTCACAAAAACGAGTTTCAGTAACCTGGTTAGTTCCGGTGACCCGACAAAAAATTGGCTATTATGCCATCTTTCAATAGATACTCCAACTTGAAGAACAATGTTCCCAAGTCCAAACGGTTTGGCCATAAGGTTTTTTATTTTGGTTATTAAAGAATTCAGGGGTCTTAATGCCCAGTGTTCCCAAATGGAAACAGAGTGCAATATAGGGTTAAAAAATACATTTCATACACACCTAACAATTCTTCTTCCTCTGCGCTGGCCTCCTCAATCAAATAGTCTGTGATATTGTACAGAACCGGATTATTAGACACCAGCCCAAATGTCTGCTGTGGTTTATCCTTTTGGTCGTCGCCATCCGGCCAAAGACCGGCCTTGTTGTCCAAATGCAGAGCGACTTTTGCGGATATCCGTATGTCCGACCGGACGACCTGATTATTAATTATAACAGTACAAATATGTTAAAAAAATAAATAAGTTAACAGGCGGGGCAAAATTTGTACTATAATAATTGACAATTAAAAAAATACAGTGTTCAGTAACTGGCATGCCAAAACTTCTGAGGTGTTTCAAAAATAGGAAAAAAAGTTCCTATAAAGGTTGGTCCGAAAATGAGCCCTAAGGGAGCAACGGCCCTTAGAAGATGGACATATTTAATGAAGAACAAAAAAAGCACCAATAAAATTTTAATACTGTAGGGTGATTCAAATCAAACTAAGCAAAAAAGTATTCTTCCTCGAAACACCTAAATGTAATAAAGAGTAATAGCCTTTTAAAAAGTAACATTTTTAGTGACACAAAATGTTACTTACTCTTAACCTTTTCGGGACGGGAAACGACCGGCAGCAGACTTACTTTGTCCAATCTGTGCTTTTTTTAATGAAGATTATGGAGTTAGCACTAATTAGTGCTGATTGGATTTTTTTCGCAGCGTTTCATGAAAAAGGGGCTGTTAATGAAATCAGAGGAACCATCAAACGTGTTGCAACTCGAGTCGTTTACCATCTGACTCGCAAGAAAAAAAAATGCAGCTCCGGTCGTTTCCGGTCCCCGGAAAAGGTTGATTTTTTTTTAAACCTTTGCTCCTAGTGCACTGTACCACTAGTGGTACAGTTGAATCCGAAAAAAAAAAACAAGATTGAAAATTTAGTTGCGTAAATTCAATAATTAAAATACAAACAAAGTCGTTGTCATGTTGACAATATTTGTCAAAATTACTTTTATAAAATTATAAAGTATTAGAAATGCGTTAAGAAATGTTAAGAAATCTCAAACTATAAGTATATTGGAAGCAGGATGTAAGGAAGTGATTGTGGCTAGTGATCTCTACAGAGACCTTTAATTGTGGCAAGGTTATTATTAAATTTTAGTGTTTTGGAGAGTTGTGTTAAGATCATAGAAAAAAGAATAATGGTTAAGATTGAAGAAAAAATAGATGGGGGAGGAAAGGGCGTGCAGACTCGGAAAGAAAGAAGATATCAAATGAAATACAGGATGAAAATTTACTTAATTATTTGAGAGAATACCATTAACAAGAAGCGGTGCATGCTATAAACAATACAAATTTTCCTGGGTCAAAAACCATCGCCTGTCGCCGCATCGATAGTTTAAAGATTAAAAAGGCGAAAAATTAAACCTCCGGAAAAACCTTTTTTTAAACTAAAATCATAATTTTCATAAATTATATGTTTGGTTAGTAGAGTTCAAATTTTTATTTTTTCATAAGATTTACTAAATATTGTGTTTTAACTTTTGATTTGATTAAATATTCTAAATGTTTTTTTAGGTTATTATATATTATTACTATTTTTTTAATATTCGACATTATTCGCATGCATTTTCTGTAATAAACTGACATTTAATTGTCAAATTAATCTAACCTATTTCTTAAAATCTTACTTAAACTATAAAATAATTAGAAAAATTGACATTTTAGCATATTTAAATCTTGTGTTTTTTGTGGGTCCAACTGTACACTATATGACATTTTTTTATGTATTTTTACTCAAGGAATCTATACTGCCGTTTATGTCGATTTTAAAATTTTTGGATTTTCATACCAATAAATCTCTTCTCTACATGTATTCAAACCAAAATAGATAAATATTTATCATAATACACGATAAAATGCTAACAAAGTTTGTCGCATCTCAAAAATTTTAAAAACCTAAGTGATCTAACTCATTTTCCTTAGCAAAACAAAAAAGACGTATCTCTAAGCTAGTTCTAGATAAGATAATTACTTGTTTTTATTTTACGTTAATAACAGAATTAATATCTGTCAAATTAAGTTACTTTTTTTTGGGTAAGTAATTGTTATGTCTTATAATGGTAATAAACAAAATGATAGTAAACCGTTTCCTGATTCACCATTGTTTGAGAGTGAATTTTAAAACTCTTCTATTCACTTCACTTCCATATAGGTATATATATATATATTTGTCCTCAAATTTGCCAAATGCTTTTTCACACACTTAGATAAACTTAGAGAGCTGAAATTTGGTAAACATGCTTATCTGCCCTAAAAAAACAATTTTATATAAAATTTTAATTAAAATTCCGTGTTATATTTAAATTAAATTATTTATATAATATTTTATATAAATTATATAATATACGTCTAATTAGCTAAGTAACTGTCAAGAAAACTACAATTCCTTAGTGAATAAGATGTATATCAATAGACGTATACTAATGTCATTTTTTCTATTTTAATAAATTGAGTTACGTCTTATTTGCTAAGGAGTTGCAATTGCTATTTTGTATATTTTTTACAACAAATCAAAAAAAGTACACATAAAAAAGTTTGGGGCAAAAATGTTTTGACATTTTTTCCATCTAGACACGCCCTCAGATAAATTCAAAAAAAATAAATTAACAAACTAATTACCCTTATTAATACTAGTATATATGCAAAACCCCGTTGCTCTAGCTTAAAGGGTACCAGAGTTATTAATTAAAAACCTTATTTTAAGTACAATTCTAAAGGGACGTAGGTCCCTTAGGGCTCATTTCCTGACTAACCTTTATAGGAACTTTTTTTGGTGTTTTTGGATGTAGAATCACCTCTTAAATTTTGGCATGCCAGTTACTGAACACCCTGTATAAATAGATAAATACAAGTTTTAGCTGTTTTGTCAAATTTACGTACTTCAATAGGTAAATACACTTTCAGATTGACTTGAAAGAAAAGTGTGTTTAAACAATACAATTTTGGAGTGTCCCGGATTTTTATGATTGCCACTATGGTCTGTTTCGTCAAGCAAGAGAGTAAATTAAAAATCGCACAGTAAATATTTTTACAACAGGTTTGAATAGTATATGTTTGTGTATAGAATATAGTTATGTTTTATAAAATAAACTACGCAGTATATTCGCACATCCAATATTCGAATCTGTTTTGAAAATATTCACTGTGCGATTTTTAATTTACTCTCTTGCTTGATGAAACAGACCATAGTAATTAAATTAAAATAAAAATAAAAAATGTGGAAAATAAGATTGTAACTTACCTGTTTGTGAGCTGTGATGCCATTTATGGGCCGAATCCGACGACTGAGATCCCTGTTGACGATTGCCCCGAGTTCGGACTCCCGCAGGCGGATGTTATTCAGGTTCCAGCAGATCTCTTTGATGTTGGCTTCGCGTTTAAAGGTCACCCAACCGCGGCGCAACCAACGACGTTCTATAAAATGTTACAATATTTTTTTATCAAAAACATTTTTTTTTTTCAAAAAAAATATTCAATTATATTTTTGACTGTTATTTACGGCTTCACTTGGCATAGTCACTATCTTTCAGGGGTTCAAAATTAGAAATATCGTTTTTTTTTCCGGAGTTTAAGAAAAAATTTCGAAAAAGAACCTAGCACACAAATTATTATAGGGGGGTTCTTGGGCCACAGTCAAACTGCCTCAAATTTTGATATTTTGTAATTTGGGGGTAAATATAAAATTAGCAAAATTCCAGCCAAATTAAATGAACAGTTTCAGGAAAAAAAAGCTTTTAAAAATATAATTTTATGACAGATTTTTTGACGTACATTAAGGTTATTTTTAACTTAATTAGTTGTTTTAAGTTTATTATACTCTATTTATTAAATAACAGGCATTATTAATATTATATAAAAGGCTTTATTATCATTTACTTACATGTGGAACTAATAAACATTAAAACTTTCATGAATCTACCAATATGCTGAATTTTTCTACGTGTTTGCTAATTACATGCGAAAAGCTGCATATTTTATGTTATATTTTAACTTGATTATATTAAAACATGCACGGGTAGCCTTAAACAAAGTTAAATGGAAAGTCAAACCACCCCGGATTTTTTTATTTTAGGTTGTTTTTGGGAGTTTTCCAAACAGTTTTTGATAAAAATCGAAATCGCTCACGAAGCCGTTTTTAAATAAAGTCATTCTTCTTTTTCTTCAAGTTTTTCCTGACATCACAATACGGAGTGTTTTCTATGACACACCCTATAGCATAGGTACTACCCATGATACTCAATATAATCACGACCATTCACACGCCTACTGTGTTAATGTCCAAAATTACGGGGTTTCTGAAATATGTGATCCAAATATTAAGTGAGTTTTGGACTCTTTTAAAAGTAACTCTTTTCAGGGGCATTTCCTGCATTTTTTTTAATTGATTTTCCTCGAAAACAGTTGCTTTTAAGGTATTACACTATTTTTACTCAAAGAATCTATAATTTAAAAAAAAAATGCGAATTTACACTGAAAAAAGTTTTGGGCAAAAATGTGGTAAGCCACAGACATTTCAGATGCCTCGGCGCGCCTCCGGTGAAATCTAGAAACTAAAATAACTTAAAATAATTGACCTTAATAATACTAAACCACATGCTAAATCTCGTCCTTCTAGCTCAAAGGGTACCAGAGATATTAAATAAAAACCCTATTTTTGGTATCCCCTTTAACGGGCCATAACTCTCTTAGGACCGATTTGCGGGTCTACGTTTATATATACTTTTTTTATATTTTTTTAGGTAGTATTTGTACCTTCAAGGATGGACGCGAGTTCTGGGACACCCTGTATAATAAGAAAACACTGAGAAACATTCAGCATATTGGAAGATTCACAAAAAAAATTAATATTTATTAGTACCACATGTAAGTAAATAATAATAAAACCTTTTATATAACATTTTAAAGCTTTTTCTTTAATAAAATAAAATATAACGATTATTTATTTTAAATATTTATTTATTTAAAAAATATTTCTTAATATGTCAAGAAAGTGTCATAATTACCAGGCCAAATTTAGATTTTTAAAAGCATTTTTCTCCTAAACTGGTCATTTAATTTGACTGAAATTTTGCTAATTTTATCTTTACCCCCCGAAATTACAAAATATCAAAATTTGAGGCAGTTTGACTGTGACCCAAGAACCCCTCTATTTGTGTGCCAAATTCTTAAAAATTTTTTAGGAGAAATCAAAAAATTAAAAAAAAACGGTTTTCACCCTCTTACTTTAGTTTATTACTTTATAGTGGTTTGGGACCTCTCTAAGAGGTAGTTTATACCATATTACACTGTTAATAATACACAATAATTTAATCTTATAACTCAATCAGCTCTATAAGGAACCTATGGTCGAAAGCTCTTGATCCAAAAACGCTCCCAAAGTGAAGCGCATTTTTTTAAAACATTGGTTTGATTTAGACTTGATTGACAGATTGACAGATTAAGCTATTTTCATAGTTATACACAATGATTCTGGGGCTAAGGGGTAAGAACAGTCTTTAAAAAGTGCCTTTGCATTATGTGATACTTCATTTTTTAAAGAAATGAGAATTTATAAAATGACATTGATTAAATGAAAATTATTTCGAGTTTTTAGTGTCGACATATATATCAGAGAAAGTTTTTAAAGTCTTTTTTTTAACCCTTAGCCTACTAAATAATTTTGTGTAAAACTGTGAAAATACACTAATCTAAATGTAATAAATGTAATTTGTTTTACTTGGTAAGTTAAAAATATATTTTTCGGGGACCCCATTTTACCACCTTTTCGATGCTTCTAGCATCCAAAGGAACCCAATCCAGGACCTGGCGATTTGCAATTAGCTTAATTTGAATGTACTTTAAAACATATACAGGGTGGTCCAGTTTATATCATCAGGATTTTACCAGTCGAAAGCTTTTCATTTTTCGAAATGGTAGTTTGTCCAATAAAACATGGTCGAATTTTGCTTCCTTTTTGATGTACAGGGTGTTAAAGAAAATAAATAATTTTAAATAATTTGACAGGTCGGCCATCTTGTTTTTTGGTTTTGTTGATTTTTATTTTTCATTGTACCCCTCCATGCCAAATTTCAAGTTTTTACGACCTCCCGTAAAATAAGTTTATGTTGAACTCAGTGGAGAGTGTTTTATTCATGAATTCAGTAATTGGCTTTTTAATGTTTTTTTTTTGTTTAGAGTTGAGTTATCGAAAAATTGTAAGAGGCAAAAAAGTTTCTAAATTAAATGACGAATCCTATTTGCATTTGGTGTTCTAAAAAAAATCAGTGGCGTACGTTTTATTAAATAAAGTATTTTTGGGGAAATCCGTTTGCACGCCACTGGGTTCTAAATAAAATAATTACAACGCTATTTAATACAAAAACAAATAATCCATGCAAAATTTCTGAAGGCTGCCTTTTTTTATTATTGAAATAAACCAAATTCTTTAAAATATATTATTTTCTTTAACACCCTGTGCATCAAAAAGGAAGCAAAATTCGACCATGTTTTATTAGACAAACTACCTTTATTTTTCGATAAACTTTCGAATGGTAAAATCCTGATGATATAAACTGGACCACCCTGTATAAAATACAGCTGGGAGCAAATAATGAAATAAAAATGGTCACCAGATCTTAGACTATTATAAAATCCTACCTGGTTGAGGATCAGCCAACGCCACCCTCAAGAACCCGTCGTATCTCGAGCACATGGCCTCGACCTCTTGTTTGGTAATAGTTGGCGCAAGATTCCTCAGGAAAATCGACGTGGTCTTGTGCAAGGCTTTCGGCTTGTCCTCCGGCTTATCGTCCTCGATGGTCTGGATTTTGTCTTCCTCTTTTTCTTCTTCCTTTTCCGTTTCTTTCTCGTCCTTCGAGCCTTTTTCGTCGTCCTTTACGTCGGATTCTTTCTTTTCCTTTTCGTCCTCGCTGTCGCTGCTGCTGCTTGAAGAGCTACTGCTTCCTGAGTATGAGTGTTTACGTTTTTTCTCTGAAAATCACAAGAATATGTGTACATAAATTCAACCAAAAAAAAAACTAGGATTCGTTTTCTTATAGATTTTAACTCACTGAATCTGAATTCGTCCGAATAATCGTATCGCGATAAAAAGGGCTAAAAATTTTTAAAAATGAATATTTTACAACCTTTTCATTTTTAGCCAATTGTCTCAAAAACCTAACTAAATTATAAGAGCTTTAATTATTGGGTTAAACCAATTCAAGTAAAGGACGCCTTCAACCAAACTTTATAGTTGAAAACCAGCTAGCGATTCGTTTGCTTATCATCGTTTTATTTAAAAACGACCAAACAATTTAAGGGGTTATGTACCTAGTTGCTGGGGAAAATTAAGGGGTTTTTATAAATTTTTTCAGGTATGTAATCACAACTTTATTTGAACGACCTACAAAATATCAAATAGTATATGTTTTTTGTTTGTGAAAAAAATTTTCTTGGAAATTCGGAAAATTGTGGAGACCATGGCGCTTGCCCCGAAACGCCTTTTTTTCTATCGTTGCGCTGACCACGAATTCTCGAAAACCAATTTACCGTTCAATCTGAAATTCTTAGGTGTTGTTCCTAATTACAATAGCTAGTTCGTGAACAAAAATTTCTACTTTTTCCGGCCGGAAAACTCAATTTTCGGAACATCGAAAATCGATTTTTTGGAAAAATCATCGCCATTTTCTTATTTTTTTGCAAAACTTTTCGTTCACGAACTAGCTTTTGTAATTAAGGCCACCGGAAAAAAAGGCGTTTCGGGGCAAGCGCCATGGTCTCCACAATTTTCCGAATTTCCAAGAAAATTTTTTTCACAAACACAAAAACATATACTATTTATTTATCAGCGCCAGGGCTGGCAAGGTTTTGACCAGGACGGTAAAAACCAGTGTTATTTCCCGATTTTACCACTGAGCAAAATCCCGGGTGGTAATTACATATGGTTTTTACCTGGTAAATACCGGTAAAAAATAAATAAATAAATTTATTAATTAATAAATAAATAAATACCGGTAAAAACCACAAGGAAATTCCCACTGGGATTTTGTGATGTGCTAGAGTGAGAGGCAAGCAAATATTTTCAAATAGATTTGTAAAAATTAAAAACCGACTTAATTCACTCATGTGTTCCTAGTACCTAAGTAGGCGGGAAAATTTTAAAACTCGGTTTTTGTATCCATGAAACTCATAGGTATTGTATTATAATTTTTTTTATTAAAAATGTAGATTTTTCTCGAGGGTTTTCCCAATTTTTTCCGGTTTTTCCCGGGTTTTACCCTGGTAAATACCGGTAAAAACCACTTGATTTTTCCCAGCATTTGGGCAATTGTGGCCTGGTTTTTACCGGTCCTTACCGGTAAATACCCTGTCCGGGATTTTTCGGAAAATCCCGTCTTTTTGCCAGCCCTGAATCAGCGCAAACGATAGAAAAAAAGGCGTTTCGGGGCAAGGGCCATAGTTTCCACAATTTTCCTGAATTTTGCAATAAAATTTTTTTCACAGACACATCAAAACATATACTATTTGATATTTTGTAGTTCATTCGAATAAAGTTGTGATTACATACCTGAAAAAAATAATAACCCTTAATTTTCCTGAGCCCCTTAATTAAAATAGAAAGAATACTTTATTAAAACAAAATAGTTCAATTTTTTTCTATTGAGAGAAGAAAGTATTGTTATGGCGAAAATATTTTTTCCAGATTTTGATGTATTTGTCCACTTTAATATAATATACATATAATATACGAAAAACCGATTTTTCGATGTATGTCCGTCAGTCCGTCCAGAAGCCTATATGCCACACCAAAACCAAACTTTAATAGTTTTTAGAAATTTGCTTATCGGAGTGTTTCTTAGTTTTTTTCTCCTCCTCACCAAATAAGGATAGTTCACTGATTAACAAACAACGAAAAATTCGACTTTCTTAAAAATAGTTCTAGAGATTTTGCTCAAACTTTGTATGTTAATGTAAAATTATAAACATAACATGTAATTACTGTTTTTTTTTTATACATAAGTGCCTAAAATATTTTTTTATTTTATCCCAATTTTTTTCGGGAGTTTTTGAAATTCCACGACATTGTTTATTGAATGTGTTGTTCAGTTCAATACTTTGTGATATAAAACATCTTTTAGTTAGTTACCTAAATAGCATAAATAAATACAATTAAACTATTTACCTTTCTTTTCTTCATTCTCCCCGTCCTCTTTATCTTCCTTTTTCTCCTCAGTACTTTCATTGGTCTCCTTCGACTCGTTATTCACATTATTCTCCGTCGCATCCTCAGCCTCTTCCACATTTTTTTCCTCTACAACTTCCTCTTTCTCTTCCTTCTTTTCTTCGCCCACTTCCATCTTTTCATCTTCCTCCTTTTTATCCGTTTCCTCTTTAGCTTTGGCATCATCGTCGTTATTGCTGTTGTTTATTTCACCGTCATCTTCTTCTTCTTCTTCTTTGACAGCTACGTCGCCGTTTGTTTTAGCTTCCTCAGTTTCTGTTTTTTTCGACTCCTCTTCAGCGGCTTTTTTCTCGGCTGCTGCGGCTGCTTCCGCAGCTTTTTCTTGTTTCTCTTTTTCGGCGTTTTCTTCTTTTGTTTTCTGTTCTTTGTAACGTTCTTCCATTTCTAAAATATAACAATTATGATTATATTGTTAAAAACATATCTTAAACCATTATTTACCTCTGTATTCTTGTTCAAGCAAGGCCAAGTCTTCTTCAGTACCACCTTCCAGTCTAATGACAACAGTATCTAGCAACTTTAACAATTCATTTGTTTTGGGACAGTCCACTGTTACTTTTTCCAACATACCAGCCTTAAGCAGATCCAAAAATACCTCAACTCTTTTCTGAAAGTAAATGCCTTCTAATAAGAAACAGGTCTCTTAGCCAGAGAATTAGAAAAAAAGTGACTTTCATTTTTCATCTTTATAAATGGTTTGAAAATATCAAAAAGAGGCATAACACAGGCCCACAAAAAAATAAAGTCAATTACTATTAACCAGACTTTATTTTTCTTACATAATATTGTGTGCTGAAAACGAATATGACAGAGTAAAACAGCTTCCTGACCGCATAACTTTTTCAAAATACTGCAATAAAAAGAATACTGGACAAGCTAGCTCGAGATCTTCAAAATTCTCTAGCACAAAAACTATTGTATTTTGGAAGTTCGATCAGAATGTCGAAAACTATAACATATCCATATCCAATTCAGCCAAATTTGACTAAAAACACTTTTACATAAGAAGGGAGTGGGTTACTTTGGAGGTCAGCTTTTTCATTGTCAAATTCGCTTTCAGCGCTCAAAAATAAGCATGAAAAATCAGGGTAGCCACTATTTTTCAGAAACAAATTTCCCTGAGTTTTCCCGGTTTTCCAGGCAACTTTTTTGATTTTTCCCTGACCAATAAGGAGAGTCTTAAGACAAAAAACCGACTTTTTTATTTTGATTTTCTATTCCTCAGGCGAAATTTTTTAAATTATATGCAAAAAAGTAGATAAGTTATTAATTAGGCCTTCACGAATTAAAAAAAAAAATACATGCATTTGTAAAAAATAGCACAAAATTAGGGCTACAGACGAAAATTTTAATTAATACATAAAAGAATTCGCAAAAATATAGCATTTTTTTGCTTGTTTCCTACTGCTTTATAGCTAATAACAATTTCGTAGGTAAAAATATTACAAAATATTGCAAACAAGAACTTGTTTGGCAAATTTGGTTTTTGACAGGCAAATATTTTATAAAGAAGTATAATGTAGGCGCCGCAGGCGAAAAATTTTAAAATAATATGCAAAAAAGTAATTTTAAAACAAACCAAGTCTTCTTAAATAAAAAATAATACATGAATTTATTTAAAAAAAAAACACACAAAATTAGCGCCGCAGGCGAAATTTTTAATTTCTTTTGCAAAAAAGTAGATAAAAGTAGGCCTTAGCAAGTAAAAAAAAATTAATACATTTGTAAAAAAGCACAATATTAGGGCCGCAGGCTTGTTTAGTACAGCTTTATAGCTAATAACAATTTTGTGGGTGAAAATAATAAAAAATATTGCAAAAAAAAACTTCAACTTCTATTTTTCAATAAATAAGGTTTAAATAGCATTCCGTGGATTGAAAATATTAAGGAGGTTTCTAAAATATGACCTCTGGCAAACATTAGAAAACTTTTTTTAATTTATATAATTTTTCTTAAATGTTTGCTTTTCTCAAAATTTTCCCTGACTTTTCCCGGTCGGTCAAATTCCCTGACTTTTCCCGGTTTTCCAGAGAGTGGCCACCCTGAAAAATATAGTCTGGTCATTGAACCTATTATTTTTTGTGGGCCGGTGCAATTAATTGGCTATGTTTTGACTATAACATCAGGTTTGTAATCAGCTAATCCGAATTTTATAAAAGGAGTACCAACAAAAGAGTTTTTCTCAAGTGAAACTATTTAATGTCTTAAAAAATATATATATATATATTTTGTATAAAACTACTGCTTTACCTTTAAAGCAGCTGCTTGTTCTTCTTTCCTTTTAACGGAATCCTCTGGATGGTATTTCAATCTAAACCTACGACAGAAACACAAGAACCTTAGTTTCTGTTTATTGATAATAAAAAAATATACATTCATGCAACGTTCATACCAACTATTGACTCTGTAAACTTAAATTAACCCATTTTAAGAAACTTTCCATTTTAATTTTTTTATTGACCAACTGGATCAAGGAGAATTTTAGTGTTCCTATTGGCCAATACAAATTGCATTGAACTTGCCTAGAAATATCGTAATGTATGGCTGGCTTAAGGAAACTTTTTGAAATTTTAGAATTATATCCTCATCAATAAAAATAACAGGGAGTTATATTTTTGGTGATCCTTGCTCATATTGGAGGTAGTTTTTAAATAAACTTAAGACGATATTATCTCTCCAAAAATGTTTTTATTATTATTACATAAATAATAGCGACATGTTTCTGCCCTTTTAACATAGGACCATCTTCAGGCTAATAATTAAAATTAAAAACAAAAAACAATTACGTTACACGTATACAAGTCATACTAAGTACTGAGTATGACTTGTATACGTGTAATGTAATTGTTGTTTGTTTTTAATTTTAATTATTAGCCTGAAGATGGTCCTATGTTAAAAGGGCAGAAACATGTCGCTATTATTTATGTAATAATAATAAAAACATTTTTGGAGAGATAATATCGTCTTAAGTTTATTTAACAGGGAGCTAAAGAACCGGAAAAAGACTCCACCCCAAAAGCGTTAGGTAATTTATAGACAAGCCCAAGAAAAGAAAAAAATGGAAATATTTTAAACATTTAAAGATAAATAAAATAAAGATTACAAAATCAACTAAACAAAAAAAAATCGCACAAAGTACACGTGCGAAATTCAAAAATTAACATTATTTTTTTTTTAAATAACCCCCTTAACTTTTTTTAATTTGAAGTGATATGCTCAAAGAAGTTATACCTATCACCTCAAAAAAAAATATTAAAAGCAAGGGGCCATTTAAAAAAAATGTAGTGGAATGCAATAAGGCTTGTAAAATAGTTAAAAAAAAATAAAGTCTATGAAATTTATGAAATTTGCTCATCGATTTTGATTGGCTCATATTTTAAAAATCGATAATAATACTATAAAAATATAAAAAAAAAACATTAATAAAAAGCCAAAATCATAGTTTAATATAGGTTTTTAGATTTTATTGGATTTCACTTTGTTTACATTGATAACACTCGTTCCAATGACCAGGTAAACATAAAAAAAAAGATTATTCCCAACCACAGTATATTTCTAGGAAAATTTAGTGCTATATTTCAAGTAACTTGTGCAACCAAATTTCTTTTTATTAATCCATTCTGAACCAATTATGGATGATTTAGAATCGATTCATAAAAAGAAAATGGCGACACGAGGATCAAGCTCTCTAGAAACACATTATGGTTTAGTTTTTACGTTAACTGGTCATGACTGACGTCAGTCTCCGATTCGCACAAAACTTAATAAATAAAATACATTCAAAATAGGTACGTTCCATCATAAACGTGAGTCTCACCTGCAGCATAAAGCCCTAACCAATACGCGAAAAGCGTATGCATTGCGCGCATAGCTTTATATTAAAACGGTCTAAAAATTCTATTCCACAGGTTATGTATGTATATATAATAACTTTTTATCGTAGTGCTATTTGCTTTCACAATGTTTTCACACACAATACACATAATTAAATTTTACGTAGATTTCAGGTAGTCTCGTATCAATGCTGTAGAGAAAAAGGTTACTTTAAACTAATATATTTATAGGGGAGCTCAATCAATTTGTTTTTCATCTGGAAGAAAAATAACATCCTAACCATTGAATAGTGGTAAATGTAGCCAAAATTTAATTTATTTTTATTTTAATTACACTTGAGAGCAAAAGAATCGAACCACCTAAAAAATTGCCACTTTTCAAATTTTAATATTTCGAAAACTACTTAATGGATTTGACTGATTCTTTTTTTTGTTTTAAAGCTTAAACATTCTCTACTTTTGTTTTCATTTAGCATAATTAAAAAAAGTATTTTTGAATTAACAGCAACAAAAATGTACAACCATGTTTTTTGTCCCATCTTGCCTCTCTTATTTAATGAATATATTTTTAATTTTTTTATATTTTTACTTCTGATTTAGGAGATATCGGGATTTTCCTGAAAGGGAACGTTCAAGTATTACGTAACGCAAATTGTACCAAAATTCATACACTTCATACCCCGGTTCTTGCGTTATAATAGATTATAGAGATTTCATATTTTGGCTACCCCCTATTAGGGGGGGAGGGGTAGCCAAAATATGAAATCTCTACAGCCGTGAATAACGCGAGAACCGAGGTATGAAGTATATGAATTTTGGTACCATTTGCATTACGTAATACTTGAACGTTCCCAAAGTTGTCATTTTTTCAGTTAGGTCAAGAAGTACTACATGAACTTGATTGATGCTGTGCTTTACATTTAAAGCTTAACCGAGTCAAGTTTATCAAAAACATAAAACGGGTTTGCACATTCCATGATGACGGACGCTACCATTCGTACAATATTTAAAAAAAGGCCCAAAAACTAAAACTGATATTTAAGCTGTTATGAAAAATAGAAAGTGGAGATAAGCTAAAATAAAATATTAAATACAATAATTATCTGGCATTTAGGGTTTACAAGATTTGATTTTTTAAACTTGATGACGGACGCTACAAAAAATGGAAGTGGAATAAATCTATTTTATGTTTCGCCCAAATATTAGCAAATTAGTTAAGGAATAAATTCAAACTTTATTATAGTATGGTTTGCATTGGTACTAGATATATATTTTTTAATTTTATTTTATGTTTGGTTTAATATAGTAGTATAGAGAAAATTAAATTTTGTAGCGTATTTTTTGTATTTGTATTTTCTACTTTATCTTAAAGAAGCAAAAACAACAACTACAATTTGAATCAAAAAAACTTTAAATTTAACAGTAAAATAAAACACTACTTAAATAAAACACATGAATTATAACTGGAATTTCTTGTTTGGCCGTTTTGAAACGAACTGTAACTTAATTTCGTAAAAAAGTTTTGATTGGATATTTTTTGATTAATTTTGTTAGGGTGTGTTCATGCTGTGAAAAATAGATTAATTTTAAATTACAAATGTAAAATTTAGACCTTAACAATTATATTTCATAATAATAATGGCATATTAACAATTTTTAAAATTTTCACCTTGGTTTCAAATTCTATGGAATCGCTGTTTGATAAACTTGAGTAAAAGAAAAAATAGGGTCGCTCCATTCGGCGGTGCTGAAAAATCACCGTTGAGGCACTATCAGACGGCAATAGAAAGTTGCCCCAGGATGAAGAAACTCTAGAAGAAGTAAAAGACTTGAGCTTCAAATAAAAACTCTACTGATTTAGTACTTTTTGAGTTAACTGAAAAAATTACACCTTTCAGGAAAATCCTGATATCTCCTAAACCAGAAGTAAAAATATAAAAAAAATAAAAAAGAAAATAGTGATTAAACTTGTGGCAATAAGAGAGACTAACAATTTGATAAACAGCTGCAGTGGCGTACCATGCAAGTCCTAGAAGATGGGACAAAAAAATATAGTTCTTTGTTGCTGTTAATACAAAAAAAAAAACTTTTTTTTTTCATTCTAAATAAAAACAAAAGTAGAGAATGTTTAAGCTTTAAAACAAAAAAAGAATCAGTCAAGCCCATTAAGTAGTTTTCAAAATATTTGAATTTGAAAAATGGCAATTTTTTAAGTGGATCGATTTTTTTGCTCTCAAGTGTATACTTAGTTTAATGTTAGTGGTGTCATGACATATCATAAAGCACCAAATATAATAGTGCTAGGGGCTCTCCATTAATTTAAAAAAAAAAACAAAATCTGATCTAAATTTAGACAAGATAAGCCTTGAGGCTTATAACAGGTAGATTTTTTAAATTAGTTTTAAGTTTTTTCAAATCCAAAAGTTTTGCATACATACAGCTTATTTTAAACTCACCCTATTGAAAATGATGGGTCTGCGCGGGTATAAATGTTGCATAGACCGGACTTGAGCGGGCGAATTTCATCCGCTCAAGTCCGGTTTAAGCACCATTTATACCCGCCCAGACCCGTCATTTTCAGCTGGGCACATACACTTTTTTAATTCGCAATAATTTTTACTTAAAATTTTACAAAAAGTCTAAAATGTTTTGATATTATTTAATGACTTAAAAACTCTTATAGAAATAGTTAAGTTATATAAATGCCGGATAAAGTTAAACTGTTTTAAAAAGAGAAATATTTTGAAGGATATTCCTTAAAATGTTTGCGACGACGGTGTTAACGGTATAATTCATCTAAAGTGACATTTTAAGAATGCGAATGCGGTCCCTATCAAATAGTTCCCTATACCGGCTGGAGTGTGGATTCGATCAGTGGCATACTAATATTTATAAAGTCACTTGTAAATCACAGAAAAAATAAATGAAATTACAAAACACGGCGCCTATGAGATGTTGACTGTACATATTTTAAGTCACGACGCGCCGTTCGCTGATATTCTTGTTGAGTTCCTTTAGAGTGAGCCCAATTTCGTATGGACGTACGGTGCATCTTACTTCAACCAACGTTTTAGCGCTCGCTTCGTGATACGCCGTAGTAATAAAAGATATAATATTAAGTTTGTCCGTAATAATTCCTTCCATTCGCATTCTTAAAAAGACAGGAATATATAGCCGAATGGATTGCAGCAAAGTTTATACACTTCATACCCCGGTTCTTGCTATATACATTTCATATTTTGTTACCACCCAAACAGGAGAGGCGTTGGGGGGTAGCCCAAAGAAAAAATTGTACCAACCTTCCGAAGCCGAGAATAGGTGTTTAGAGTGTATGAATTTTACTACAATTAGCGTTACGTAATACTTGAACGTTCCCTAAGTACTTAAAGAGTCCCATATCAAATGTAAAGTGGGAAAGTCTTTTAGTTAAAAAAATCCGTCTGTGAGTCGGTCACGCCTAGCCTTAAAAAAGTTAAATGAAAATTCAAACCACCCCGGATTTTTTGATTCTAGGTTGTTTTTGGGACATTTCCAAACAGTATTTGACAAAAATTAAAATCGCCCACGAAGCCGTTTTTAAATAAAGTCATTCTTCTTCTTCTTCAAGTTTTTCCTGACATCACAATACGGAGTTTTTTCTATGACACACCCTATAACATAGGTACTACCCATGATACTCAATATAATCACGACCATTCACACGCCTACTTTATTAATGTCCAAAATAAGACGACCGTAATTTTCGACATTAACAAAGTAGGCGTGTGAATGGTCGTGATTTTGGGTAGTACCTATGCTATAGGGTGTGTTATAGAAAAAACTCCGTATTGCGATTTCAGGAAAACCTTGAAGAAGAAGAATTACTTTATTTAAAAACGGCTTCGTGAGCGATTTCAATTTTTGTCAAAAACTGTTTGGAAATGTCCCAAAAACAACCTAAAATCAAAAAATCCGGGGTGGTTTGACTTTTCATTTAAATTTTTTAAGGCTAGCCGTGCAGTGTCTGCCCGGAAAAAAATCTGTGACACAATAACCTGAGAACGCTTTGAGCTATTGGCTTCAAATTTAATATTGGATTTTTTTTTTAATTTAACTATTTAAAGGACAGAACAGATAAACCAATCTAAAAATAACCTTGTTTTGGCATGCGTGCGATTTCAGTCCAATAAAATAACTAGAAGCGTACGCCTGACATTCGAAAACAAGGTTATGTTAAGTGTGGTTTACTTGTATTTTTATTATATTCATGGTCCCATATTGCAATGTTACATAGTTCTACAGCATAACATCATAATAAACCCGAGAATTTTCTGTTTATTTTTTTTTAATTATTAGCTACATTTACCGAAAAAATAAAAAAACTCAAGTTTTATAAGTTGAAGATGTATATTACAAAAACAAATCAATGTAACTAAGAATAGGCATACAAACCATTCGTCGTCTTTGTGGGCCACGAAGAACTCGTTCAGTTGCTGCCTCTGGAACTCTAGTTTATAATCGTTATATTTCTCTATGGCCTCGCTATCCGAAATATTATCATCCTGGGTGGCCAAAAACGCTTTGAAAGACATCATCGGCGGCTGCTGGCCCTCTACTTGAGGGTTTGGCTGAGGTTCTCTGAAGAAATTAGGTCTTTAAAACAGAGACGTAAAAGTTTGTTAGTTTTTGTTAGTAAAGTTTGAGATTGGTCGAAAACGATATCTAAATGAACGAAAAAAAAAGCACATGCAAACTATAATACAATAAACTAAATTAAATTGTTTGATATTTACAAATTTAAAAAATCTATATAAAATATTTTACTATTCCTTAAAACGAGTTTTGTTTGATTAACGCAGTCGTCCCTTCGAAGGCACTGATCGATTTCGTGCTTTTTAGCACTCTTCAGAGCCACATATCGGTAGTAGGGACAACTACGAAAATCAAATCCTTTCCATATATCTTTATATGGAGTTTAAAAATCGTTGTAAGGAATAGTAAAAATAGCTAGCGACATCTACTGCTAAAAGCAGAGACTGGATAAACCTATCGACAGTCCAAAAAAGGAAGCAGTTATTGGTTTCAAGAACCTATTGCACACTGTCGATAGGGGGCAGATTAATCAATGCGACGGTGGACATTGCCGCCAATTGAATCCTAAACGCTAGGAGGGTACCTTTTACAGTGGTATCTGAATTAATAAACTAAATTAAATTGTTTGATATTTACAAATTTAAAAAATCTATATAAAATATTTTACTATTCCTTAAAACGACTTTTGTTTGATTAACGCAGTCGTCCCTGGACTGTCAATAGGTTTATCCAGTCTCTGCTTTTAGCAGTAGATGTCGCTAGCTGTTTTTACTATTCCTTATAACGATTTTTAAACTCCATATAAAGATATATGGAAAGGATTTGATTTTCGTAGTTGTCCCTACTACCGATATGTGGCTCTGAAGAGTGCTAAATAGCACGAAATCGATCAGTCACTTCGGAGGGACGACTGCGATAATCAAACAAAAGTCGTTTTAAGGAATAGTAAAATATTTTATATATATATAATACAATAATTGTTCTAATCAGCACCAATGCTACTTTGAGGGAATTTTTGGGCAAAAAAATGTAACTAATAATGAAACTACGCCTATAACCTTAGTAAATGTTAGTGGTATGATTTTTTTACACAGTTTATTTACAAAACATTTTGTAAAACATTTAAAGGACAATACAGGATGTCCAGTAAATTATGTCATTAAGGGATGATTCTACAAAATATGAAAAAAAGTTCCCATAAACATATGTCTAAAAATGCGTCGTAAGGAAATTTAAAATGACGGGGTTTGAGTGATCTAGATTGTCTTGTATAAAAGACTTGCTCCTCATGAATATTGGGGCATTGAGGCGTATTCTGAGTACCTTGTTTTGGGAGGCCTGGAGTTCTTAAGGGTGATTTTATTCCAGGCTGGGGATCCGTAGAGGAGTACTGGCTTTACGGTTTGGTTGTAGAGAAGAAGTTTGTTTTTTATGGACTGGGGCTTTTTTAACTATTAGCATAGTGGGTGGAGTTTGGAGAGATGGCCACTGGATGTTTGGAGGTTATTTTTCACGTGATGATTCCACTTAAGGTTTTTGGATATGGTTCAGCCTAGGTATCTAACATGGTTTTGGTATTGGTCATTTATCTGAATGGGTTGAGGTGGGGCATTTCTTTTACTAGTGTTTCACATGCGATGTTTTCGGGTAATCAGTGAATTACATCCATATTTTGCAATTTAGACCAATCACGCCGAGGCAAAAACTGCTTTGAAGTTGCCGATCAACGGTAATCAAATCACATAGAAAATGTGATTTTCTAAGGTCCCAAGGAATAATGTGTAAAAAATTTAAATTTTTCGAGAATTTTTTAAAATATTTTTATGGTCAGTTTTGACAATCGTGAAAATTTTTGGGCATTAATTAATTAATTGACTATATTTTTACACTTTTTTTTTCTAAAAGTTACTACAAAAAATTCTAAATATAATTTTCATTTACTGTGACAAAAAATTTACCAAAAGAAATAACCTAAAATCTACCAAAAAATATGACCTAAACTCTTTTTATCATAGCCAATGTTTAATATTAATAAAATAATTATCAGGCTCGGGCACAGGGACTAAAAAGTTGCGGGACCCAATCCTCCTGAGACCCGGCAAGCTTGGTAAAAATAAATAAATTTTCGAAAAAAAATAATAAGAAAAAACTCATTTAATCAATTAAAAGTTTGAACTGAAAATTTGTTCTAATTAACGTGGGCTCCCGTGTAAAATTAAAATATTTCTTAAAGGGCCTCATGGCCTTTGGTAAAACACTTGCTTCCATTTAGTCAACTAAAGCACTAGATAGGTGTGTTTGTTAGGGTAGGTGGGTAGTTTGAGTGGTTCTGTGTGTAATGTGTAAACTATTTACCTACCCTAAAAAACCTGCCTATCCAGTGCTCTAGAGTCAACGGGGGCCGCAAAAATATTTCTCCAGCCTTTTGCAAAATATTATATTATGCACCTAGTATGCAAACTAAGACTTAGTGCTCAAGACTGAAGTTTTTTGCTGAGGCAACAAATCAGTTAGGAACACTAAAGACAGTTTGCATACATGGTGTATATAATTTCTTCTACCTAAAGCTAGTAAATCCATATCTCACTTAAAAATATAGTTATTTTGATAGCTGTCAGTATGACAAATAAGTCAAAAAATGTTAGTAGTCGTCTTAATGTTTTATCATTATTGTCAATCATCAATAAAAAATGCTTAACAACAGTCATTAATAAATGAGTTCATTCAAGTTATTGGTTGTCAAGGTAAACAATCATTGACAACGATTTATAATATTTAAGCTAGCACTTAATTAGGTAGCAGAAAAAAACTGTTAGTCTATTTTTAGGGGGCCTGGCAACCTTCCTACGCCCGGCACTGTTTTTGCCATGCAAATAATTAACAGGTTATAAAAAATTGTTTAAAACAATCAAAATTGGAAATAGCTTACCTGTGAGCAGGCTGATGGTATGGAGTGTAATGGTTGTAATAGTTGTCAGAGTAATAGTCATGCCGAATTCGTTTTGGAGCAGGTTCCATGCTCGGAGAATATCCGCGATCTCTCATGCCACTTCTGTTGTAGTCTCTCTGTCTTGGACGAGACCACGAGTCACTAGAAAAAATAGATTAATTGTGGCATTTAGGATAAAAAGGTTACAGGTCCAACATTTTCAAATATTACATTATTATACCATTAAATCTATATTCCAAGGGATATCAAATCAGATGTATAGCATGTGTCAAAATCTTTTTATAGTGTTGTTTTTTTAACTATAAAATCGATTTTTGGATAAAAATCGGTGCTTGGATCAAAAGTTCACCTGTTGAAGGTGAGGGGTGAAAAGGGAATAAAACCACATTTTTGCTTCGAACCACAAACATTTTTAACTAATAAAAGTAAATCTGCCAACTATTAAAAAAAAGGTCCTCACCTATGCAAAAAAGATTTACCCCTGAAAGAAGTTTTGATAAATAAAATGTCCTGAAAAAAAAAAGCTTTAGCTCTAGCAGAAGTTTTTTTTACTAGGCAGACAGTTTTCCAACTTTGGTTGGACAACAATTTTCCAACTTTAGACAATCACCTGTCTGTCTTTTTCGAGGTGAAATGGGACAGGCAGTGTATCATAAAATAGTCAGTTATTTGTTTAAAATCAACAAAAAATCAAGCAACGCAAAATAGGAAACATTTCATAAAGCATATAGTGGAGTCATATTATGACTCGTATAACCGGAAAATTTTATGAATAAGGAAAAATCTGGTACTAGCGCGTCTTTTTATAATTTGTTCTAGACATCCAAAATAGCTGTAACTCGATTTTTTCCATTTTGTACAAGGCGGAAGCCATCCTTTTTTACTATTTAAAAAAAAATGATTTTTTCGTGTTTCCGTTTTAGTTTTTATTTTCTCGGTTCGGTCGAATCATGACGATTTAAAAATTAAGATGTTCGTTATACATTCCTCTTTAAAACTGTTAAAAATTGTTTCTAACAAAATTCCATAACTTAAAAAAAAATAAAAACCGTTGCTTTTGGTATTTTTTTTTATCCAGAATGTATACCGAGGGCTTCATAACCAGTATCCGGCGTATTTCCAGTTATAGTCCAGTCTTCAAGTTAATAAAAGAGGCTTTACCTGGAAATAATTCAGGGAGTTTAGATTTTTGGTTTATTGGGTAGGGTTTAAGGCCGCAAATAAACAATTTTGCGACATTGAACTCGATTTGGAACTGTCATTTTTTTAACGTATTTTTCACAAAAAACGGACTTTGTAAAATACCTCAAGATCGGTGCATTCTAGGACAAAAAACGTTTGATATGAAAATAAAGAGGACCAAATATCCAACATTTTTTGTGTCATGTATTTTTTTGTACGACTAATTCATGGCACCGCCCTAAACGTTACACTGTAGGGTTTTAGATTTTTCTTTATGACTTGGTTAGGAAATGGTGATTTAATCGAAAATCGGTTTACTGGAGATAATGGGGAACAAATGTGTGAATTATTTTAAAAAAAAATAATTTTACGTAAATTAAAAAGTGCCAGATAGATTTTTTTAATTTGATTTTTCATTTGCGGCCATTAACCCTACCCAATAAACCGAAAATCAAAACTCCCTGAATTATTTCAAGGTAAGGGCTCTTTTATTGACCTGAAGACCGGACTACAACTGGAAATACGCCGGGTACTGTTCATAACATAGGGGCGTATATGACTTTTTTTTTTGTTTTTGAGATTTTAATGGCTTTAGGTTTCGTTAAATAAATCTCAAAAAAATGGCTTATACGCTCCTATGTTATGAAGCCCTCGATATATTTAAATCAAATTTTTTAAAAGTGTACTTCCAATATATATAAATAAGTAAACCATATTTGGTTTTAAAATACTGCTTGCCATTTTTGGGCAAAGTATCGCACCCAACTTTTTCTAATTGTAGGTTTTTGTTTGCACTTTGTCATAATGTAAAAACATTTTTTTAAATTAAAAAATTATATATTTTTTATTATTTTTAATCATTTTTTTTAAATATTTTTTATTGGGATATACTTTTTTATGTAAAAATACACAAAAAAGTATGTGTAGTGTAACATCAAAAAGCTAGTAAATCCATATCTCACTTAAAAATATAGTTATTTTGATAGCTGTCAGTATGACAAATAAGTCAAAAAATGTTAGTAGTCGTCTTAATGTTTTATCATTATTGTCAATCATCAATAAAAAATGCTTAACAACAGTCATTAATAAATGAGTTCATTCATGTTATTGGTTGTCAAGGTAAACAATCATTGACAACGATTTATAATATTTAAGCTAGCACTTAATTAGGTAGCAGAAAAAAACTGTTAGTCTATTTTTAGGGGGCCGCAAATAAACAATTTTGCGACATTGAACTCGATTTGGAACTGTCATTTTTTTAACGTATTTTTCACAAAAAACGGACTTTGTAAAATACCTCAAGATCGGTGCATTCTAGGACAAAAAACGTTTGATATGAAAATAAAGAGGACCAAATATCCAACATTTTTTGTGTCATGTATTTTTTTGTACGACTAATTCATGGCACCGCCCTAAACGTTACACTGTAGGGTTTTAGATTTTTCTTTATGACTTGGTTAGGAAATGGTGATTTAATCGAAAATCGGTTTACTGGAGATAATGGGGAACAAATGTGTGAATTATTTTAAAAAAAAATAATTTTACGTAAATTAAAAAGTGCCAGATAGATTTTTTTAATTTGATTTTTCATTTGCGGCCATTAACCCTACCCAATAAACCGAAAATCAAAACTCCCTGAATTATTTCAAGGTAAGGGCTCTTTTATTGACCTGAAGACCGGACTACAACTGGAAATACGCCGGGTACTGTTCATAACATAGGGGCGTATATGACTTTTTTTTTTGTTTTTGAGATTTTAATGGCTTTAGGTTTCGTTAAATAAATCTCAAAAAAATGGCTTATACGCTCCTATGTTATGAAGCCCTCGATATATTTAAATCAAATTTTTTAAAAGTGTACTTCCAATATATATAAATAAGTAAACCATATTTGGTTTTAAAATACTGCTTGCCATTTTTGGGCAAAGTATCGCACCCAACTTTTTCTAATTGTAGGTTTTTGTTTGCACTTTGTCATAATGTAAAAACATTTTTTTAAATTAAAAAATTATATATTTTTTATTATTTTTAATCATTTTTTTTAAATATTTTTTATTGGGATATACTTTTTTATGTAAAAATACACAAAAAAGTATGTGTAGTGTAACATCTTTTAAGATAAATGGATTAGTAGTAAAAATAAATTTTTACTCATTAAGAACCAAAAACAAAAAATAAAAAAAATACAAAGTCAAAAAGATTTTAATACTTGGTGGTAATTTTACATAAAAAAATTTAAAAAAAAATTCTATACACCTTGGTCCAAAAATCATTTGGATGTCCAAAAATCATTCCTAAGGAAGTTATGTCCTAAATATGCATGGTGTATGGAATGGAATGACCCTTAGGAACGATTTTTGGACCAAGGTGCATACAATTTTTTTTCTCGGTTTTTAATGTAGAATCACCACCTATAGTATTTTTTTTAATTTGGTGCTAAATATGTCACGAAGTACTTTTTAATAAATTTATCTTCAAACCGGTTAAACCTGCGATATTACACTAAAGATACTGTGTACATTTTATAAACTGGCAGCTCTGTGGAATGTGAAAAATTTAAGATCATCTATACTTTACATGCTATATTTTACCTCTTCTCTTCCCCTTGCCTCAGCTTACAGGTGCCAGTTCGTGTTGGGACAGCTATACATTTCTGTGTATTTTTTGATATAATTTTTTTCTTTTTAAAGGGAACATTCAAAAATTAAATTAAAAAATTATAACAAAATATATATTTTTTTAATTTAAAAATTTGTTAAGTGCAACAAAAACCTACAATTGAAAAATTGTATAACACTTAGTGTTTGCCCAAAAATGGCAAACAAATCAATTTTTTTATAAAATTAAATTCATGGACCAATTTAAGCAATATTTTAAAACCAAATTTGATTTACTTATTTCTTATTTATAGCTATTGGAGGTATACTTTTACAAATTTTTGTATATAAATTTTGGACAAAATTACAAAAAAAATACAAAAAAAGCACAAAAAGAATTGCTTTGAGGTTATGAAATTTTGTTAGGATATTTTTTTAAGTTTTAAATGGAAGCTCATAACGAACATACTACTCTTTAAATCGTTTTGATTCGATCCATAGGAGCCGAGAAAATTAAAAAAAAAAACAGAAACACGAAATTTTTTTAAAAAGTAAAAAAAAAGATAGATTTTTTTTTGGATTTCTAGAACAAATTAAAAAAAACTCGGTATTACAAGATTTTTTCTTATTCATAAAATTTTCTGGTTATATGACTCCACTAAAAGATTTTATAAAACTTTTGTAAAAAATAACTTTAAGCACGTTTTTTTAGAAACACCCTTTTTTAAGAAGGTTTAACTATAATTTCGCCGTTCTTTCACACGATTTTGGGGTATATTTTTGCAATAGTGTTTTGAAATTTTTGATTTTATTCTTGATTAGCCCCAAACTTGGCCCCCAGCTACCAAAACATCATACCATAGTTACCAAAAAATATTTGTCAGCCCAGTTTTGGCGCTTAGCTCATTTTTGACAAAAAAAAAATAAGACACCTTTTTTTTAGCAAAAGTTAAGTTTTAAGTCATATTTTTTAAATTTTAATAATATATCTTACCGTTAACAAAAAAATGAAAAAAAAACTGCCTTTTATTCAAAAATAGAATATGGTAAAGAAAATACTATTGAAGAATGATTTTGTTGATAAAAAAATTTGATTCCAGGAGTTCTAGAATTAGCTAATTTGGGGCTTGAAAAAACCCAGATTTTAAGAAAGTGTCATTATAGTTTTTTCAGTTTTAGCTAATTAAAGCCATAGTTTTCTTCTCCAGAGCATCCAGTTCTATCAAAAACTAAGAATTTTGTCTAGCTCAAGGAAGCAAAAAGTAAGTTAACTATACCCTGCTGCTGATTGAGCACTTTTAAAAGAGGCAAGAAATCTAAACTCTGTAAAACAACAAAAAGAGTCTTATTCACTTATCAGCACCATTTGGTTGGCTGAGGTCCATCTTATCTGAAATAGCCCAAACTTCAGCAAGGTATAATAATAGTGGATGGTAATCAAGATACCAATTTCTTCTCTTCTTCTTTAATCAATGGCCTTTTCATAGAATTTGGCCAAATCAATATAAATTTGTATTTATATTATTCTAGAAGAATGGGTCACTTGGTGAAGTGGTCTGGATAATTCCATAACCAGTTTTCTTTTTCTTCTTAATGTATCCACAGATACATTCTGTGGACTTGCATTTGCTAGTATATAAAAAATTCTGTACATATAAAAACTTCTTCACATGTTTGTTGCTTCCAAATCAAAATTTCTCCGCATTATAAATGATTGAAAAACATAAAATTCCCTTCTTACTCCAATATAATCTTCAAATGTTCGTCATTTTACTGTACATCATCAAGATACCAAGTTAGATTAGATAAACCTTTATTTAGCTTATATTATGGCTATTGTGGCATAATAAAAAGTGCAGTAAAAAAAACTTACCGTTCTGACCAATCATCCCTGGGCCTCTGAGCTCTTTCAGTCCCTCTGTAGCTGGCTTCTCCTCTTTCTCCACGAAACTTATCACGTCGCTTTCTATCATATTCATCATCACTATCTGCCATTTTTTAACTACAAGGAAATCTAGGTCAAATAAAAATTCAATAATTAGCATTTGATTTATAAAGTAATACATTAATTCAATAATAGTTATTTAAACCTGCAACAAATTACACATTTACTAGCATGGCCTGGTTTACATCGAGGTGGAAGACCATTTTTTTTTCATTAAATACATCATACGCTGTTTTTATAGAATGCTCAGTGTATCAAGAATATTTATAGATAATACTTACCTTTTATTTAATTTGTTATTTAAATAAAATAAAGTTTTTATTGACAAATTTAGCTACGCGGCTAGAATCTATTTATGGCGGACACGTCAAGGACGCTTGGTTAGTTTTTTGGAACTATTAAACTATTTTGTTGGCTGCACTGAGTAAAATTTAAAAATTACCGCTTTTTATTTTATTCTTATTTTAATAAACGTGTTTTTTGTTTAAATATAAAATAAAAATCATTCAATATATTTTAAATGATTTTGACAAAAATATTTTAAATGTAGTTTGATTTGAATATATTTTTCGTATTTCCGAATCTGACATTACTTGGCAACGCCGCATGTGGTCACCAAGTTTATTCGAACTACTTGGTTTTTTGAACTACGGTTAAAAAGTTAAAATCAGTTTTTTTCAAGAAATGTCAACGAGTGGTCGTGACAGGTTTATTTTAAGCGGTCTTTTTGAGATTCGCAACCGTGCCTTCAGAGAGAGAGCATCTATATTTCTTTGAGAGTTTAGTTGTGTGCTGATTATCAAATATTGGAAAAGATTTCAGAAAACATCCTTTTCTGTAAGTTTCCTTTCCTTTTTTTCTTCACTTCATTCGCTTGCATATCATTTGCTTAATAGAATTAATTTAACCTAAAAACTTTGTTAGTATGGGGGGAGGCGAGCCCCCCGATAAACCGGGGGGAAACCATAGTTTAAATATATCAATTATTAATGATGCTATAAGACATTCTCCTTCAACAAAGGAGGCTGCAAAAGTTTTATTAGATTTATGTGAAAATACTTATATTAAATCGGCAGTTGATAGAGATTTCTTATCTCAGATAGAGATATCTCAGGAAACAAAAAAAGAAATTGATTCTATAGTAGAAAGTGGATTTTGGATATCGCCTGTTGGTGAAAAATTAGATGTGTCAGACAAAATTAAAATTCTTTCAGATATAAAAATAAATGTAAATATAGAAAAAATGGATACCTCAGTTAAAAAAAATGTTTATAAAAACGAGAACCTTGACAATTTACGGTATGGAATTTATGATACAGGTCCTTTTATTGTTAATTTAGAGTCAAACACCGGGGCTTTAGCTTATCAAAAAGTTGGGAAAGCATTTGCGGCAGATAGTAATTTTGAGGTTATTAAAGTAGCTAAACGAGGTGTAAATAGGGTAGCTTTGTATTTTAAAAGCATACTTAAGGCTAACCTATTTTTAAATAACAAAACATTTTTGGAGAAAGAAAATTGCATTGCATACATTCCAAGGCATCTTGTGACTAGTAAAGGTATCATTAGAAATGTAGACATTGATTTTACAGAAGTTAATAATAATAATAATATTTATTTCAAAATAGGTAACCTAATACATTCTTGCTAATATATCACAATATAATATACTATTTTAAATATACATATCACAATTTAAAATTCAATATACATATCACAAAAATTAAGTAACCAATGTATTTTTCAGTTTATGTTTGAATGAATTCAGAGATACAGAGCTTTTAATTTCTAGTGGTAACTTGTTATATTCATTGAGTGCTTTGAAAAATAGGTTATTCATAGTTCTATTATTATTTGTTCTAACAATGTGAATATTTGCATTTGATCTGGTATAATGATCATGAATTTCATTATTAAAAGTTATAAATTTATTAAAATACGTAGGCGTCAAGCCATTTAATACTTTATATATGAATACCATTGAACAGTAGTATGTTTTTACATTTATATTAAACCACTGTAGAGTATTAAGCATTACACTGATTGGCGTTAACATACTACATCTGAGAATGATTCGCATGCCGCGATTCTGAAGCCTCTGCAATTCAGCCCTACTGCTAATATCCAAAAGGTACAAAATCGTAGCACAGAAATCAAAATGCGGTAATATTATTGCATTGTAAACGTTAATCCTAGTTTTTAAATCTAAATTTGCGGAAATCCTTGAGAAACAAAATAATTTTTTGAAATTTTTTTCTTGATGTATTCAAAATGTTTTTTAAATGCTAAAGAATTATCTACTACCACGCCTAAGTACTTTATTTCTGAAACAATTTCAATTTTTTCATTTTCAACATACAGATTGATATTTTCAGTGTTGATATTTTTGACCACACGCGGACCAGCAATTACCATGGCCTTTGTTTTATTAGGGTTAAGTTTTAACTTATTTATTTTAAAATAGCCCTCTAGTGCTTTTAATAATTCATTCATTCTGTTTATTGCATCAGGTTGGAAGAGCATATTGCGATCAGTGTGTCATCGGCATACAGGTTCAAAAAGTCGTATAATAGTTTGGAATTAATATCATTAATGTATATGATGAACAACAGTGGTCCCAATATGCTCCCCTGTGGTACACCTAGTTCGATGTCAATATCAGAGGATTCAGCTCCATCCACCCTTGTAAACTGCTGTCTATCACTAAGGTAATTTATAATCCACTCTATTACATCACCAGTAACGCCATAATATTTTAATTTCTTTATTAAAATTTTACGATCTATTGTTTCAAATGCTCTCTTTAGGTCAATGAAGACAGCTATAATAAATTTATGTTTATCTAACATTTTAAAAAACTCAGTGATAGTCAGTTGTAGGGAGGTCTCACAAGAGTGTCTGGCCCTGAATCCAGACTGATTTTCGAAAAATAATTTATTTTTTTCAAAATACTCAACCAATTGTTTATAAACAACTCTCTCTAATAATTTTTCCACAGTGGGAAGGGTATTTATGGGTCTAAAATTAATAGCTTCGTTTGTATTAACAATTTTTGGAATTGGTGTTATACAGCTACGTTTAAGCACTTTGGGGACAACACCTTTTTTTAATGACATATTGATAAAGGTTAATAGGGGTCCACCTATTGTATCAAATATATTTTTTAGAAGTTTTCCACCAAGAACATCATGTGTACTACATTTGTTGTCCAGAGCCCTAACCATACTTTTAAGCTCATCCATGTTTAATAATTTAAATTTACTTATATTAGAATCTATAACTGGAAGATCATGATGTGACCAATTTTGTGCAACTTCAATAGAATTTGCTATTTCACAAACACTTTCAACAAAATATTTATTAAAATTATTTGCTATATCAATAGAATTCTTAGAAACAATAGTACAGTCATTTATTTTAAATTTGACATAGGATGATGTTTTAGTTGCATTTTTTGATGGTACAAGAGCTTTAAGAGTTTTCCATAATGCTTTGGAATCATTACGGTTTCTATCAATTTTATTTTGAAAATATCTTTGTTTTTTAGCTTTCAGAAGATTAACAATCTCATTTCTTAAAATTTTATAATTACGCCAATCATTTTCAGAATTCGTATTCCTAAAACTCTTGTAAGCATCATCTCTTTGTTTTGCTTTATTTTTTATCTCGTTATCATACCATGGAATGATACCTGGCTTCAAATGCATAGTTTTTAGTGGAGAAACTTCATTTACTATGTCCAAGCAAGTATTAAAAAAAGACTCGTATAACACATCAACATTACTTTCAGTAGTTGACCACCTAATATCCAATAATTTGTTATTTATTTCTTGGAGTTTGTGTTCACAAAAGTTTCTGTTTTTTTTTATTAATTTATTAGATACTTCATATTGATTACAAAAATTTAAAGAAATAATACTGTGATCAGATATTTTTGGTGTATCATGAACACAAACTTCAATATTTGGTTGATTGGTTAGGACATGGTCTATTAATGTGCTAGAGTTATTAGTAATTCTTGTTGGTTCTGTGACCAACTGATCAATTCCAAAACTTGTTAGTATATTTTTTAATTTTTTTGGATAAAAACCATTAACATTAAGCATATCTATATTAAAATCTCCTACCAGTAAAAAACGTTCATTAAATTTGATGTTCTCACATATATTTTCAATTTTATTTAAAAAGACTGCATCACTGGCACTCGGTGAGTGATATACAACTCCCAACTTCCACTTCACATTTTGTAATTTAACTGTTATAAACTGTATCCAGTAGTTAGAGAAATTAAAAATAATTTAAAAACGATAGGTCTTCAAAAAGATATAATTCATGTTAGGAGAATAAAAAAGAAGGTTAGGGATGGGGAAGGTATCCAGAATTTAATTAACACTCCTTTGGTTGTTTTTACTGTCAGAGGAAAATCAATTCCAGAAAGAGCTGAACTATTCTTATGTTCGATGATTACAGAAAAATATATAGACCCCGTAATTCAATGTTTTAAGTGTCTTAGGTATGGCCATACCATGACACAGTGTAAGAGTTCAAAACATTGTTTAAGATGTGGTAATAAGGTAGATGATGAAAAAAAACATACGGAATGTGCTGTTGGGTGCATTCACTGTAAAGGGAATCATGCATCTACAGAGACAGGTGTTGCGTTTAAATACAGAATATGCCCGGAATTCTTAAGGCAAAAAAAAATAAAAGAAATAATGTCTCTCTATAATATTTCATTCTTCGAAGCATCAAAAAGTATTCCATCAGAAAATCAATCATTCACTAATAAAAATTATGTCAACTCCTCTTCTTTTTCATTTCCTTCTCTCAAAAATAAAAATAACACAGTAGAGGATGATATCATGCCTTTAAAAAAAAATTTCAAATTTACTAAAGTAATGCAAAGTCAAACACCAAGAACCCCTACAAAAAGGCCAAACTTTTATAATAATGAGGATTTATACTACCCCAATGGTAGAATAGATTCTTCACCAGCAAAAAAACAATTCAATAACCAAGATAAAGAAATATATAATAATTCAAATTCTCAAATTATTGACAACCAAATGTTTAAACAGCTATTTATTAATACATTTAACTCGAATCCAAAATTTATTATTGAATTAATTCAAACACTAAAACTAGAAAATGTTCTAAAGGGGTCCCTTGAAGATTCCTCTATCACCTTAGAAAATCCTTCATGTTCAGGGGTAAAATAAAAATTTTACACTGGAACATACATAGTTTTAATTCAAATAAATCGGAATTATTTAATTTAATTAAAATTCATGATCCTGACGTCATTTCGTTGTCGGAATCGTGGGTTAAAATTAATGACTCTATTAAATTAAAAAAATATAATGTAATACTTAACAATAGGGAAGATGGAAAGGGAGGTGCTGCGGTCTTTATTAAAAAAAATATAATTTTTAAACAAAAAAAGGTTAACTTAGTAGAATATAATAAAATACATTTTATCAATATACAAATAGATGATCTTTCGTTGGGAGTTATGTATATGACCCCCAATGTATATATTAGGGATGATTTTTGGCATAAAGTGTTTTCTTCTTTGGGTAGTAATTTTATTTTTGTGGGTGACTTAAACTGTCATAATTTTGCCTGGGATAGTTATAAAAATAATCAAAATGGAATAAAATTACAACATTATATAGAAAATAATGATATTGTAGTATTTAATGATAATAAGCCAACCTTTTTTCATTGCCGGGAAAAAAGCATAATAGATTTAGCGATTTGCTCTCCCAATAACTTAATGCATGTTGAGGAAAATACGTTGGAGGATAATCATGGCAGTGATCATTTTCCCTTGTTGGTGAATTTTAACAATGTTCCTGGGGCTCGTCCGACAAAAGATAGTTTTATTTTTACCAAAAAAAAAAATTTTAAAAAAGCGGATTGGGCGGGATTTACACAAGATGTGGATGATCTTGACCTGAATCCTCTTGATATTGACTTTTACCCTAAATTTTTAGAAATATTAAATAGATCTAGTGAAAAGAATATTCCAGTAAAAAAAATCAATGTTAATCAAAAAATTTGTCCTTGGTGGGATGATGAATGTTCGCAGTTGAGCAAAACAAGAAAGGAAGCTATAAAACAATTTTTTAGGGACGGGTTAATATCCTCATTTATTAAAGCTAAAAAAGTTACTGCTTATGTAAAGAAAAGATTAAAGGAAAAGAAGAGGGCTTCTTTTGTCGAATTTGCCTCAGGTTTGAATAGAGACAATAATGTTTCAGATGTTTGGAAGACAATTAAAAGGTATAAAAAAGCTTTTGAAAAAGGAAATGAATTTTATTGCGGTGATGATTGGAAAAATGACTTTGCTGACAAACTGGCGCCATCTATGTGTCCTCCTAGTCCCTTTGAGATTACAGAGCATATGCAGACTCAAGAAAATAAAATTTTTACAAACCCATTTAGTATAGAAGAAATGGAGAGGATTCTAGGTAGAGTTAAGGATTCAAGTCCTGGTACAGACCAGGTTTCATATAGCATGTTGTCCCACCTTACATATAAAACAAAAGAAGTGTTATTAGAATTTTTTAATAACATATATAAAGGTAAAATCCCAATTCCAGAAGAATGGCACATATTTTCCATTATTCCCATATTAAAACCCGGTAAAGACCCTTCTTCACATTTAAGTTACAGGCCCATAGCATTATCGTCTTGTATTCGTAAGGTGTTTGAACACTTGATAAAGGACAGATTGGAGTGGTGGGTTGAAAATAAGTCTTTCCTTCCTCCATTCCAATTTGGATTTAGGAAAAGTAATGGCGTTATGGACAACGTGTCTATTTTATATTCGGATATACTTTCAGGCTTTCTTCAAAAGAAGAAAACTTTAGCAGTGTATCTTGATGTTGAGTCTGCATATGATAATGTACTTCCAAACATCCTTTGTGATTCATTACTTGAATTAAAGGTCCACCCTCAGATGATAAAAATTATTTATGAACTTATATATAAAAAAATTATTCAAATAAACAGTTCTACAGGGGATAAAATAAGGAGAACTTCATATCTGGGTTTGCCCCAGGGGTCAGTGATCAGTCCGATTCTTTTTAGCCTCTATATTAGATCTATTATGGAAGTCATAGGAGTGGGGGTATATATTTTAATGTATGCCGATGACATTGTTATATATTCCATTCACAATGACGTTAAACTGCTGTCAATTAGAATAAATTCTACTTTAAAATCAATACTTCTTTGGTTACAAGATAAAGGTTTATTACTAAAGGCAGAAAAATGCAAAGCCATGTATTTCTGTAAGTCAGTCATGAATTTTCCGGAAGTGTACATTAGCAACAATAACATAGAAATAGTTAAAAAATTTAAATTTTTAGGTATGATATTCGATAGTAGATTAACTTGGAAATATCACATCAGTGATGTGGTGAATAAATGTTTGAAAATAATCAACATCATTAAAAGTTTGACGAGAGTTTGGTGGGGTGGAGATCCAAAAACATTATTATTAATATACAAAGGTTTAATCAGATCTAGATTGGATTTTGGATCAATGGTTTTAGGAGATATGGCTAAATACCTTAATGATAAATTGAATAGAGTACAATATGCGTCCCTTAGAGTTTGTTTAGGAGCAATGAGATCCACGCCTACGAATGCCCTTCAAGTAGAGGCAGGGGACCCACCACTCAACTTAAGACGCCTTTATTTAACGGATAGATTCATTCTTAAAAAAATGTCCTTTAAGGATAACATAGTAATAAATAAAATTTTAAAACTAAAATCAACCCTGGAGAATTCCCCCTCGGGAGACGTCTCTAGAGTTTATCTAGCTAATTCAATAGTTAGACTTTATCAATTTTCAAGTGAAATTATTGTAAATAAATCTGTCCCTTTATTTAGATTTGATTTTTTTAAGCAAATGACAAACATTCCTATTATATCTCATATTGGTTTGGATAAATCTTTGGAGGCCTCACCTGAGACAGTTAATATAATATTTAATGAATATATCCAAAATAAATGGCCTGAGTTCACCTATATTTTCACAGATGGGTCAGTACAACCGCAGTTCCCTTCATCATCCCTAGGCTTTTTTATTCCATCCTTGAATGTTGAAAAAGCTGTTAGATTAAACAATAAGTCTTCAATTTTTACTGCAGAAATGTATGCTATTTTTATGGCTATGGCTATGGTAATGGAAAAAAATATTAAGAAATTTGTGATTTTTACAGATTCCCTTAGTTGTATTCAAAAAATTCAGAACTATAAAGCACATTTTAAGGCAAATAATATAGTATTAGGCATTTATGATATTTATTATGATTTAGTAAAAAAGGGTTGTAAAGGTTATATCTGTTGGGTCCCAGGACATGCAGGTATCCGGGGGAATGAGAAAGTAGACCAGTTGGCTAAATCTGGGAGCTCATTAAATGTTTCAAATATTAAAATTCCATACAGTGACCTATTTACTCTTTCAGAAAAGGAGATGCTTGAAAATTGGAGAAATGTTTGGAACGAGTCCTCTAAAACTAGAGGAAAAAACTATGCCTTGCTAGAAAATAATACTTGGAAGATTCCTTGGTTTTATAAAATTAAATTTATAAACAGAGAATTCATTACTACTATCTGTCGTATTCGCTTTGGACATTGTTGTAGCCCAGCTCACTTAAACAGAATAAATGTTGTAGATAGTCCCCTATGCGAATGTGGGGAATATGGTGATCTGAATCATATATTCTTTAGTTGCAGTAGATTGGTCAATAAAACTAATGAATTAATAAACAATTTAAATATATTAGGACACCCTTTTCCTCTTTCTATTAGATCAGTAGTTGCTTCTCCATTGCATGATACATTCATCCTGCTTTATAATTTTATTAAATCTTGTAAAATTAAAATATGATATGTAGGTTTTTTCCTATCTAGGACCTGAAACCTTCCTTTGTTTGTGTTTGTCTCATCCTGTATGGTATGGAAGAAAAATATAACAATGCATATGTCTACATGGAATGAAAAAATCCAATAATTAAGGCACGGTTAAAAATTACTTGTAACTGGTCAAAAAGAACTCTGTTCAAGACCATAAATGACCAAAAGGTCATATTAGAAGAAGAAGAAGAAGAAAGCGGTCTTTTTCATGTTTAATAAACATTTATTTGGTAAAATGTGTAAAATACAAGGTATAAATATAGTGAATATGTGCAACCATAGTAATAAAGAAGAAATTCAAGTCCTGACTTTCAAGAAATTATTATCGTGAACCGACACAGCATAGTAAGTATACTGTAGGTTTCTAATAGAAACTTTCTATAATAAGCAATAGTGAGAATCACAGATCAGGGGGTGTTCTGTGGTGAGAATATTCATAATTTAAATGCTATTAATGCCTAACAGTTCTTGAAATGAATTGAACACTCATAGAACGTGAACACTCATCCGCGGATTGGCTATAGCGGCGATGCGGCAATCGCCGCAAGTAACGTTTAACCTTTCGGCACTAAGGTGCCCCAGACAGTCGTCAATGAGAAAATTTCTACATTTTAGATTTTTCTATATAAATACAACAAACAACTCTATTTTCTAAAAAAAATTGCTTAATTTACATTAAATATATCTATAAAATGCAATAAAATTATAAAAGGATAAAGTAACCATCTAAAAAATATATAGATCTAAAAAATATTTATATAGATTTTAGGGGTTTACCAAACCCCACCTTAGTAAATTTGTCCCAAAATTTCACCTTATTGCGGAAGGGCTAAGGAGCATTTTTAATTGCTGCATTGAAAAAGGTTTAGTCAGAAAACACATTTCCAATTGGAAATCCAGAAAATGTCAAACCAAAACTTAGCTGTCCCTAGCAGTGGAGAGTGAAAAAATTTTGATTAACAACCTTCAAAAACAATCACCAAAAATATATAATAAAAAATTTGGTCAATTAGAGAATGTATTCCAAACCCCACCTTAGTAAATTTGTCCCAAAATTTCACCTTATTGCGGAAGGGCTAAGGAGCATTTTTAATTGCTGCATTGAAAAAGGTTTAGTCAAAAAACACATTTCCAATTGGAAATCCAGAAAATGTCAAACCAAAACTTAGCTGTCCCTAGCAGTGGAGAGTGAAAAAATTTTGATTAACAACCTTCAAAAACAATCATCAAAAATATATAATAAAAAATTTGGTCAATTAGAGAATGCATTCCAAATGAATATAATTAATATTACTTGAAATAAAATACAACAAGAAACTAAATTAATCTAATACAACCCAAAATAATAAAATCATAGGGGAAAGGGGCTCTCATCAAAAGCCAGATAAGAAGCACAGCTCACTCATGCATGAATACACAACTGCCTGGACAACATTCATAAACTCATATAGGCCTCATGAGAGCATCATGTTATGATTTACACGTTTTGTACTCATACGAACATCATGATGAGCACATCTCATGGTTTTGTGATCATGTTGTGAGTTTGTTATGAGGTGTATACATTTAACGGTAAATCATTAAATGATGTCAATGATTTCCACGTGAAATAGCAAATGTTGCCCGGAACTCGATTGAGAACGATTGCCGAATAGTACAGGCTCCTGTAATGTTTCAATTTCAGTTCACTTGACAGCGTTATGCGATAGGTGGCGCCACATGTTATTTTCTACCACTAACTAACTAAACGAATAAAGGAATACTAGTATCAAAATGCAGCTGTCTTTATAAGGATATACTACTGGTAATAACTAGTAATTAACTTACTGGTCAGCTAATTTGATACACATTATCGGATTGGTATGGTGAACCGTCGATATCTGGAGGCTTTAGTCTAGAGGAATTAGTGCCCCCAGTCACCTTGGAGAACATTCCCACTGGGAAGTTCCCAGTGGGAAAATCCCGGTGTCCTCAAGTTGTTGGAAATGGATTTATGTGGGGGTGTGTGTCTAGGGGCTTGATTTTTTCGTTATTTTTTTAGTATCTCTTCGCGTTTTCAAGATATGAGCAAAAAGGTGTGTTTCTTTTTTTTAAATTTTAATATTCGCGGTTAATTTAAAGTTTGCGCATGCGCATTCCGTAGACCGCTGCTAGATCTTCATGACATGATCTCGTAATGACTTTACAATGAGGAGTCATCTGTATGCGTTCATGAACTCAGAGAAAATCATTACATGATGTCATAATGACTTCCACGTGAAATAGCAAATGTTGTCCGGGTGACACTATGGGACGAACCGGGCCGTAAGCCGGACATCATACTTTTCTTGAAAACGATAACTGGGATTTTGATAAAATTTGGTATGCAGCCATTTTTAGGTACGACATTTTAACTAGGTTTCGTTTTTGGGAAAAAATCTGGAAATCTGGAAAATCTGGAAAACTTAAAAAAAATTAAATTTATTTTTCTTTTATATGGTTAATTACCATTTAGTGCACAAAAAAGATATTTAGCTATGTATTTAATATGGTTTGGAAAAAATCTGCAAAATGTGTGTTACTTGTAAAATTATAATTTTAGCTAATAAATTTGGCTTTTTCGAGAAAAAGTAAAACATTTAGCCAAGTATTGAGTATGAAAAAATTGTCGAAAAATTTCGAAAAAAAAAATTTTTTAAAAATAATAATAATAATAATAATAATAATAAACGTTCTTTATTGCACCACGTACAAATGGCCATCGACCGTAGTCCTTCAGCCTAAAATAAAAAAAAAATCAAAAAAAATCGGGGGGATTATTAAAAAAAACAATAGGGATCATCCCCTGATAGAACTTTTTCCTGAAAATTTTGAGTCGATCGGATTATTCGTTCTTGAGTTATCTTGTCCACAAAAAAGTGACATGGCAAGGACAGACGGGCGGATGAACAGACGCTTACGGGCTGTGAATAGTATAAAAACGTAATTTCCCAATAAATTTATCCACCACGAAGAATATCTGTAAAAGTCTATGTAAAAAGTAATTTTTTGTTGTTTTTTAAATTTAAATTAAAGGGGTTCTGGGGTCTGATCTCTACATCATTTTTTTCCTTACTTAGTCCACTATATTGTAGTAATAACAAATGTGCGGGACTTTGCGGGACTTTAACGAAATCCATTTAAATGTCGGAAAATTAAAAAAAAAATCGATAAAACAAAAAATAGGAGATGTAGGGGAAAGCGGTACATAGTGGGACAGAATTTTTTAGATTAATTTTTAACCCACTTAATAAAATTATTATTTTTTTTTTATTAATATCACATATACCCTACCTGTTATAGTTTATATTAATATAAATGTTTTTATAATTTTAAGCTCTATTTGAGTTTTATTGACAATGTCCCAGTATACACCACCCGTCCCAATATGTACCACCTAGTGGTATATTTTGGGACACCCTATGGTACGAAATGGGACAAGGAGAAAAATCAATGTAATTGTACAAATCAATTAAAATATGCTGCAAAATATTTATTTAAAATGAAAAGAAATAAAGCCTCATATTTTTAGTTCAATAAATATGATAAGAAAAAGTAAAAACAACTTTATTTACGAATATAAATATAATTATTTGAATAGCATCTCATACTTAAAAAATATTATATTTGGTAAGATCTATAGGAAACCTCAGTTTTTTTAAAGCTCTCTCGGTACCTCCACACCCAGAAGGAGCAGGAAGCTTAATCAAAATGCAATCTTTAGTTACGACATCATCGTCCTTTTTTTCTGGAAATTTGAATGTCCATTTCAATCCTTTCTTAAGAAAGTTCACAGTGTAATCAGGTTCGTCTATTTTCTCTACAATTCCAATATAAAACCAGAACATTTTTTTAGTCGCATATCTTACTAAAACATAGTCACCTAAGCAGATTTCTTCATCCGCAATCTCTTCTTCATCTACAATTTCCTCAGAAGTTTCACCAAAGTTTTCCAATATTTCACTTTCTGAACTACTGCTTTCAAGTTGGACCATTTTCTTTGCTTGTTTTGTTTTAGTTTTTTTGATGTTTTCTTTTACTTTATCGAGGATTTCATTATCTGAGCTACTTTCTTGCAGGACCCGTTTCTTTATGCTCTTTGTCTTATTTTCAATTTTTGTAATCTTATTTTTAATTTTTTCCATCCTTTTATTATGTGCTTCTTCTATTTCATTCTTAATTGAAGTATCTGTTAGAACAGTAGATTTTGCTCGTTTTCTTCCTTTCCTAACATTCGTTCTTTGCTTAGCTTTTAAATGAGGTCGTACTTGTTCAGGAGTAATTATATTTCTGTTTGTTTTTAAATTGTTTATACTGATATCTATATTATCGGATGTTGATTGTATAGAATCATCTATATTATGTGATGTTGATGGTAAGGCATCTTCTATAATATGGGATGTTAATGGTACATGATTTTCTAAATTTTCCTTATTATTTTCATTAGGGTCATTGGGATTATCTAGAGCTCTGTCTGTTACATAAGCAGACAAATATTCCTCCTCGGGTATTATATTTGAATTAAAAGGGTGAATTCCAGATGATTCGAAGGCTTTGAAAATATTTGATGGTGTAAATGACAATTTGTAAGCTATATCAACAATACTTGGAATGTCGTAGATTCTTACACCTTCTCCTGGGTGATTAAGCATCCAATTATCCATAGATGTGTTATAGAAACTCTTAAATGGTCCATAAACGGCTAAATCGAGGGGCTGTAGTTTGTGGCTGCAATGAGGCGGAAGTGTAAGTAAGATGATTCCGTTTTCTTTACAGATATTTAATACTCTGACATCGTAATGGCTTTCATGATTATCTAAGATTAATAGTATCTTATTATCCATAGTACATCGTGTATTTTTAATTAGATGCCGAACGTAATCGAGAAAATTTACACCCGTCATCCAACCGCTATGGTATGCAGAACCTGCGCAACCCGAAGGTCCCCCATGTATCATATGTGGCTTGAATGTTTTTCTTGGAAAAATAAAGTAAGGTGGTATATTACTTCCATTGGCACATATGGTTCCACACATTGTTACCAAAGTGCCTCTTTCTGCACTAGTTACTTTTCCAACTTGCTTGTCTTTGGTAGCAGCTAATATTTTGGGGGGCTTATGCACGGTCGTTACAGCGGTTTCGTCACAGTTAAAGATTTGATGACATTCAAACTTATGTTTACGTAAAACATGTTCTAAATTCGTAAAAAATAGATCTACATTATGTTTGTTGAAGCTTGTTGCTCTAGTGAGACTTGTTGCCTCTGGTGATCTTAGACTTAGGACTGGGTGCCTTTTTCGAAATAATACCATCCATTCCTTTCCAGCACATTTTTTTTCGATCCAAGAAGTAGGCATAATTTTTTCATTAGCTATACCAAAATTGTAAGCTAGTTCTCGTGTTGATTTTAAAGTAAGGCCGTAACACATTTTAGAAGCTGCAATTAGGTAGTCTACTAGCAAAACTTCTTCCTCATTTGAAAAAACAGTCTTAAACCCATGCCTTCGAGTGAAATCGAATGTCTCATCTTCAGTCTGATTGTTATATTTCTTAACAGTGCGCTGCAAAGCCGATTTACTCAGTCCATACTGCCGAGCTGCCTGTCTCATGGAGAGTTCGCCAGATACTACCTTTATTGTGGCATGCTTCATATTTTCTTTATGGGTATCCTGTCTTTTTCTAATGTTTTCCATATGTTTAGTTAACTGTCGTCGTGGAACTCGTGGCATGATGATACTAAAAATAACAAAATTTTATTTTATATTTTAAATGGTACGTAGTGGGACATTTTACATTGTCCCTTTATGTACCACTCTCAACTGTCCCAATATGTACCACCGTGCTTTGTTTGATTAAATGACATTTTTTTAAATTCCCGCTTAATATAGTTCAATTATATCAACAGAAGGATATACGCAATACATGTTTGAGGTTATAAACGGGGTACGAGATTAAAGAGTCATACAGGAGATCTGTGACAACGAAAACATTAAATGCAATAGAAAAAAAAATTGCCCCTCACTTACCTGTAAAGAACAATAACTTTAAAACAATTAACCTTAGTATTTATTTAATTACATGTAAATGTAATACACACAGCGAGAGTTTCCCAAATGAAATGCTATTTAAATAGCACTTCATAGATGGCCGTAGTAGTCCGTGTCCCACTAAGTACCGCGTCCCACTATGTACCGCTTACCCCTACATAATATTTTATTTTTTTATATAATATACTTTAATGTTGTTATTGTTACGCAATTAATAGGAAAAGATTATATTGTATGATAAGAAAAAAAAAAGAATACAAATTTTCGTAGGCATAATTTAGACATCTATATAAGCGCTAATTTTTCTGGCTAACCTTAATTATACATGAAAATTTTGCCTGCACTCAATGTATAATATGATTAAATATAATAAAACCAAATTTAAACCCCTATTTTTGAATTTTTGTTTTTTACCCGATGTCCAACCTATGGCCCGGTTTGTTCCATAGTGGGTGGTCCCTATAGGGACCCTACACATACAGATGGACAGAAACAATGGTTGCTAAAAATATACTTTATTACTCCCTAGATATATTGGTTCGAAAGTCAATTAAAGCCGGTGGTTCCCTCTACTACTAGCCCACACAAGTCCTGGACTTAGGGGATGCTTAATTAAGTAGAATAGTACGAGATTAAAAACAAACATAAAAAAAAAAATAAATTATTAATATGAAAGGATTTTTATATGATAGTGTATAATTTTAAGGAAAAATTATACAAATTATAATTTTAACATGTTGGCTACCACCTGTAATCTTCTCTTTCTAACCTGTATAAAATCTTATGTGGAAAAAATATTGAGAGTCGCCGGTGACTCTCATGGTAGCCAACGTGTTAATATAAAATTAGAATCCTAATTTTAAATAGAACCAAGAAAAAAAAAACATTGTAGCCTAAAGATAGTTTTCTAAAGAAAACCCGAAGATTTTAAATAACAACCCAATAAACACAAAGGTTTTTTGTTAAAATGTCCACTTACTAAACTTATTTAAATTATTAATTATTACATTACTATTTGTTTAACCTCATACTATTCTACTTAATTAAGCATCCCCTAAGTCCAGGGCTTCTGTGGGCTAGTAGTAGAGGGAACCACCAGCTTTTACTGACTTTCGAACCAGTTTTTATAGGGAGTGTCCGCTTCACTTACACCTTTGCTAAATTTCAATTATTAATGAACTGAAAAAGGCAAATCGGCGCCAGTGAGAACCGAACTCACGCTAGTTGGCTAGTAGACTTGTCATGTACAGACGCGGTAAACCACTACACCAATCCTCCCATTATTAATGTTTTTTTATTGGTTACCCAAAAGCAGGGATGCATCTCATCCAGATGGGATTAAAAATTTACCAACTGCCCCACTCCCTCAAATAAAATGATGAGAAAAAAAAGCTTACTCAGGGACAATATTACAATGTGTAAAATTTTTCCAATTTGGAACCAAATTTTCTCTTAAAAAATTATTGGGGTGCTAGCTGCCCGTCAGACCCGCCCCTGCCCAAAAGGACATTAACTGAGGTTCTTCAGCCATGTATCACAAAATATAGCAGTTATTAACAAAAAATATAGTGCTACATAATGTTTGTATCAGTTCCTTAATTCCAAAAGTATTTACAAAAAAACAAGTCTGGTACCTTTGACGAGACACATGTATTTCCAAAACTAATCGGATGATGTGCAATTTTGACCTCAGATTCTGATTCAGCGACTCAAAATACATAGGAATACATTTGTCTCGTCAAAAGTACCAGACTTTTTTTCGTGTGTGGGCTTTTTGATATATTTACGGCGTGTTAAAAGTGTATTATACGTATAATAGTTTAATATTCCGAAAAAAATAACAGCCTCACAAAACTAGTCGGATAAGGTGCTATTTTGACCTCGAATTCGGATTCAGCGACTCAAAATACATAGAAATACATGTGTCTCATCAAAAGTACCACACTTTTTTGCTTGGGTGCACAGCCCACACAAAAAAAGTCTGGTACTTTTGATGAGACAAATGTATTCCTATGTATTTTGAGTCGCTGAATCAGAATCTGAGGTCAAAAAAGCACATCATCCGTTTAGTTGTGGAAATAACCTCAAAAAACGTTATTTTCGAGTATATGAAAGGAACGTTTTTCGAGGCTATCTCCAAACCTAATTGGATAAGGTCTATTTTGACTTCAAATTCGTATTCAGCGACTCAAAGTACATAGAAATACATGTGTCTCGTTAAAAGTACCACACTTGTTTTGTGTGGACATAGGTTTATATGAACTTTTTTCATGTCTTTTGATAGGAATTCAACTCTCATAGTTATGAAACACTAAAAAAACTAACTATGAAACGCTAACTTGAAAAATGGGTCTTCTATATTAGCGTGAGCTGAAAACTTTAAATTAAAAAAAAAACGCTTAAATGACCTAAAGTAGCGAAACCCCTTGGGGACTCGACTATATTAGACCTATATTTTCGAATGACGCTGACAGATTTCTTGCCTAAAAGATCAACCTCGATTTTGTATGTTTTTATTTTAAACATTTTTTGTTCTCCACATTTTTTTAATACGAAGTACCCAGTTTTTGTAAACATAATTTTTTATGTCAAAAATGAATATTTTATGTTTTTTTAAGGAGGGTTTTTTTGCAAGATCTCGACGTGATTTTAATTTTTTTAGGTCAAATTCGAATTCAGCGCATCAAGTTTAGCTAAAAAAAACTATTTAACTTTAAAGGGCAAAAGCCATACTGCCCAGTGTATAGATAAAAAAGTCAGTTTTTACCATTTTAGCAAAAAATAGACCTTTGTGTTTACTGGGACACATGTCCCCCCAAATGGAAATGGGGTTAAAAAATGGCAAGATTAGATGAATATTAATTATGTTAGCAAATGGCATGTAAACTTCAAAACCTCTAAGAATGAAATCCTAATGAGCACTAGTTCTTAAATAGTGGTAAAAGTTCTTCCACAGTTTTCATGCTAAACAACAATAACAAACTGCAATTTCTTTTGCACAATTCTAATAGTGTTTTTGTTGCTGATTTCGATTTTGTTTAGACCAAATCTCTATCTCTTTCCGTTTTTGAGAAATACCCTGCCGAAAATTTGAGAAAACTAAAAAATGTAATTTTAGGTGAACAATAAATAATTTATTAAGGCACCTACAAAGGTTTTCTATAGCTTGAATTCAAGTTGCATGCTTGCTCTATAAAAGTATATGGATTTCACATCCGGTGTCCAACTAAAGACTAGTTTTCAAGACATCTGCAATGACGATTCAGTGTTGCTGTTTTAAGACTATTTTGGGCAGTATACAGTGCGGTCCAAAAGTCACCCCCCCCCTCTCTTAACTTTTGAACCAGTTGAGATATCGACTTCAAATTTAGAACTCTTAAATAAGAAGAATTTTATAAGCTTTAAAATGATGTATTACACGACCCCCCCTTTCCATTAAAAAAAATGTGCCCCCATGCCCCCCTGCCCACATTTTAAGAGCTGAAAGTACTAAATATATGCTAAAAGATAGTTTAAGTTGTCTTATTTAAAAGTTACAAATTTGAAGTCGATATCTCAACTGGTTCAACAGTTAAGAGGGGGGGGGTGACTTTTGAACCGCTCTGTATGTCACATTTAGCAAAATTGACAAACACATGGGCTTGACAAATATAATAAATTTGACGATAAATTTATAAAAACTGCTTAAGAAAAATAAATTCACCTTCCTTTAAACATCATTGCAAAGACATTAAAAGCTATTCCTCAACTGAACTTTTAAAATGATTTCCAGAAATTTTTTGTAATTAATTAATAAAGCATAAATGTAAATTTAATTTAAACTAAAAAAAACTTTTGAAGCTGTTATAATAATTTAAATTAATTTAAATATGAGCCTCCAAAAATGAGAAATTTTAATTTTTATAACATTTTGGAACGACTTTTCTCAAAAGTGGACTTTAGAATTGTGCAAAAGAAATTGCACTTTGTTACTGTTGTTTAGCATGCAGTCTGCGGAAGAATTTTTACCAAAATTTAGGAACTAGTGCTCATTAGGATTTCGTTCTCATAGGTTTTGAAGTTTACAGACCCTTTGCTAACATAATTAATAGTCATCTAATCTTGATACTTTTTATAAACCTATTTCCATTTGGGGGGACGTGTGGGGATTTGTTTTATTTCTTAGGTACTTGTGAAACAAGAGCTTAACCCCTTCCGCTCCAGCCGATTTTTCAAGGTATATGGACCAGATTAAAATTGTTATGAAAAATAAATTTGAGATACATTTAAAATTTTTGCGCAATAAATTTAATAACCATTATATCCATGCAGGGATATGGATTCCTACCACGCTCTATATGAAAGTACTAAGTTTATACCATTAAAACACAATGCGCCCTTATCGCGTATCCACTGTGAATATTGTGGTAAATTTTGATAAACCCAAAAATATACATATGGATGGAAGGTGTTAAGCGCCGATCCAGGCCCGAATTTTCACTCCGTGGCCCTGTTTTATTAGCCTCTTCTATTCCCTCTCCCCAACAAATCTATCAGAAATAGATTTTAACGACGCACCACTTTTTTTTCGAAAAAGTGGTTAATTTTTCGCTAATTCGGCAAAATATAGTCGCCCGAGTTAACTCGGGTAAGCGGAAGGGAGCCCAACCTACTGTCAACGAGTTAACGCGGGTGAGTGCGTAAAGGGGTTTAAATCAACTTCTGGATCAGTTCTTGTGACAAAATATAACAAAAATCCTTTTATAATAGATATTATTAACAGTAATAAATTAAATTATAATTAATATTTATACATCTTCTTGCTCTGCTTCTACTTTTACTAAATCATTATGTTTTCTTCTAATGTGAAAATTTAAAATTTCTGATTCCTTGAAAGTTTTATCACAAAATTCACAACAATATACTCCAGGGTGGATCATGGCATGTAGAAGATAACTGTATCTTTTTGAAAATGCTACAATACAAAAAAAAAACTAGGTTTAAAGAACAATGTTAAAAATAGGCCGTTTTTGGGACCATTCGTGCATATCAATTTCTATAGATTTGGAGATGCTGAACACGATGCTGGTCTTTAAAATTACAGAAACGGTTTGGAAGACTGTTTTTATTTCATAAAAAGGTTAAAATAGTTAAATTCTGAGCTATCGATATGCCAGTGAAAATAGTAAAGGTACAGTTGAATCCGAAAAAAAAAACAAGATTGAAAATTTAGTTGCTTAAATTCAATAATTACAATACAAACGCCGTTGTCATGTTGTCAAAATTACTTATAATAATTATAAAGTAATTAGAAATGCGTTAAGAAATCTCAAACTGTTAGTATATTGGAAGCAGGATGTAAGAAAGTGATTGTGGCTAGTGATCTTTATAAAGACCTTTAGTTGTGGCAAGGTTTGGACTTCTTAAAAAAATGGGAAAGTCTGAAATCGACATTTGCCGTGTATGCTCAGAAGCACCAGAAACGGCCGAACACATTATGTGCTTCTGCGAAGCCATTGCTCGCAAAAGGCTACAATATCTAGAACAGGTATACCCAAGACCTGCAGATATATCCCAAGTAGCCCCCAAAAAACTCTTAGGCTTCTTTGAAAGCCTAAAGTTTGATGTGGACTAAATTGCAAAGGGGATTCACAATAGATCTCATTGGTCGCAGTGATTTGTAAGGCAGTACCATGCCTCACAACCCCACTTATATTGTATTGTGGCAAGGTTATTTAGTGTTTCGGAGAGTTGTATTAAGATCATAGAAAAAAGAATAATGGTTAAGATTGAAGAAAAAATAGATGGGGAAGGAAAAGGCGTGCAGACTCGGAAAGAAAGAAGATATCAAATGAAATACAGGATGAAAATTTACTTAATTATTTGAGAGAGTACCATTTACAAGAAGCGGTGCATGCTATAAACAATACAAATTTTCCTGGGTCAAAAACCATCGCCCGACGCCGCATCGATAGTTCCAAGATTAAAAAAGCGAAAAAAAACCTCCGGAAAAACCCTTTTTTTAAACGAAAATCATAATTTTCATAAATTATATGTTTGGTTAGTAGAGTTCAAATTTTTATTTTTTCGTAAGATTTACTAAATATTGTGTTTTAATTTTTGATTTGATTAAATATTCTAAATGTTTTTTCCGTTTATTATTTATTATTATTATTTTTTTAATATTAGACATTATTCGCATGCATTTTCTGTAATAAACTTTGAAAAAAACGACAAATAATTGTCAAATTAACTTATTTCTTAAAGTCTTACTTAAACTAAAATAATTGGTAAAATTGACATTTTAACATATTTAAATCTTGCGTTTTTTGTGGGTCCAACTGTATTATTCAACGATCGTATAATAATTGCTAAATTAATGAGGGTGAATTTTGCGACACGATGCGATATTCGAGTGGCGTAATCACCCGAATAATTAATAGTTATTATACGCGAGTAGAATACTATACTTTATCCACGGCCAGCCATTTCAGTTTAAACAGTTTATTTTTACAGACCCGTGGTTTATAGGCCTATTAACTCCTTGACGCACCCCTTTTCTTCGGAAAAGTGGTTCATTTTGCAGTGTTACGCACATGTTACTGGTATAGGAAAACAGCGTTACAGGGGGGGTTGTATGCCAAAATGATCAAAATTTGCGTTACGTAATACTTGAACGTTCCCTTAGCACAGAATTGACCTATTTTAACCTTTTTACGAAAAAAAAAACAGTCTTCCACTCTGTTTCTGTAATTTTAAAGGCCGACATCGTGTTCGGCATGTCCAAATCTATATAGTTAATATTATTACTATAGCCTATTATGTAGTATTTCAGTGGACCAGTTATACCAACATACATAATAATAATAATAATAATAATAATAATAATAATAATAAAGGTCTTTATTAAAAATCTATACACGGTGTATTTGAAATAGCGTAGGAAATTTTAACAGGTGATTCTACATGATAAAATATGACAAAAAGTTCCTATAAATATATGTCTAAAGATGCGTCATAAGGGAGCTACGCCCCTTTAAAAGTGGCTAAAAAAATCGGTTTTTATTTAATAACTCAGGAACCCTTTGAGATATATCAACGAGGTTTTGCACGCCAACTATTCCTACCAAGGCCCGTTTTAATGTGTTATTTTCATGTACTTATTTCAACCAGGGGTGTGCGAAACGGGGGGGGCTTATTAGTTTTTTGTCCCAAACTTTTTTCTGTGTAACTTTTTTGCAATTTTATTTTTGAAATATGATTCCTCAGGTCAAAATACATAAAAAGGTACTCTTGTTGTAATACTGTAGGATTAACCGTTTTCGAGAAAAATTCATTTGAAGGTGAAAATGTTGAAAACCAAAATTTTAATGATGCAGGGCGAATGTACATTAAAAACTAAGAAAAAAAACTCATATACAGGTACTTCCAAAAATCAATCCTAATGGAGCTATGGTCTCCTAAATATGCACCATTTTTAAAGGGCTATGGTAGCTTTAAAAGCGTTTTTTCGACCTACATGTATGGAAACTTTTTTTCTTAGTTTTTGATGTAGAATAACATTGCATCATTAAAATTTTGGTTTTCGACATTTTAGTATTTAATTTTTCGTCCTCGAACCGTGAAATGTCACCTTCAAATTAACTTTTCTCGAAAACGGTTAATCCTACAGTATTACAACAAGAGTACCTTTTTATGTATTTTGACCTGAGGAATCATACTTCAATAATAAAATTGCAAAAAAGTTACACAGAAATAAGTTTGGGACAAAAAACTGATAAGGCCCCCCCGTTTCGTACACCCCTGGTTCAAATAAGTACGTGAAAATGACATACAAAGATGGGCCTTATTAGGATTAATTCACGTGCAAAACCTCCTTAATATATCTCAAAGGGTTCCTGAGTTATTAAATAAAAACCGATTTTTTTATCCAATTTCAAAGGGGCGTAGCTCCCTTATGACGCATTTTTAGACATATGTTTATAGAAACTTTTTGTCATATTTTATCATGTAGAATCACCTGTTAAAATTTCCTACGCTATTTCAAATACAGCCTGTATATAAGTATAACAAAAAAGAAATACATAGAATTATACTGGGCGAGGTTTAGTTCGACAGAGAGTATCTTTGCAGACAGCATCGCATACTCCCGATTGACTATTCTTCCACCTAACCCAAAGAAGAAAAACATACAGATATGACACAAAAATACACAGATTAGTTAATTGCATAATAGAAACATAAATTATAAATATAAAATAAATTAGTTCAATTAAAATCTTAATTTTAATGGGCGTAGAATGTGACACATAAAAATAAAAAATTGAAATTAATAATATAGACTAAGTATTATGGGAAGTTAATTGTTTTTCAAACGTTATTTTAAATAGCCATTTTTTAAATGAACCTATATTTCTTATTTCCTTTGCATCATCAGGTAAATCATTTAAACACTTTGCAATGTCATACGAGAAAGACCGTTTATATAGTTCTCGATTATGTTTCGAAATAGTACCCTGGAAACGAATATTAATGTTATGAACGTCTGATCTAAATCGGATTTTTTGGTATAAGTAGAGGGGTGATTTGGTATTTATTACTTTAAAATAGAGACAGGCAGAATGCAGATATCTTCGATTTTTCATGTTTAACCAATTGGCTTGTTGAAAAGTATGACTTACATCGTTCATAATATCTTGTGTTTCATTCATTATCCAACTAAACAAATTTGCTAGCCCTGATCTTTTTTCTACTTTGTTGTCATGTTTATTTTGTATAGATAAGAAGATAAAATAATATTCTATAAATATTATGCATCAAATAATTAAAATTTTCCAGCAGAGTAACATAATTCATGAAAGAGACCCTAAAAATTGTTTATTTCTTGTATTTTACCAAGACCTTGCATTAAAATTGGCGAAGTCGCCCGCTTACGCGTGCTCATCAAATTCGCAAATTATGAATGAAACATCAAGAAATTATTATGAATGAACTTTTTATAGATATAGTGAAATCTTTAATTTACTACATAATAGGCTATAGTAATAATGTTAACTATAGTTACGAATGGGCCAAAAACGGCGTATTTTTAACATCATTCTTTCATATTATTAAAGTATCTGTGAATCTACGACGTTTCTACAAGTTTATACGCTAACTAGATTTACTACGCAAAACTACAACTTTTTAACCTTTTTAAACCTCCTAGTTTAGCGTTAGTTGTTGAATAGGGTATTTGGCACAGGGCCGGCCTTTCATTTCGGTGCCCTGAAGCAAGCCTTGAACTAAGAAAAAAAAACACCCTAAAAAAAAGCTTTGTCCCTGACGGTTTCAACCAAAACTTGGCGCCCCTATAAAAAAATGTTGCCCAAAAAAATACCCTCAAGAAAAAAGCTTTAACCTGACGGTTTCTAACAAAACTTAATGACCCTAGCCAAAAAAAACTCACCCTCGAAAAAAAAGCTTAGGCTAAAAAAACGCCCCTCGGCGGCGCCCCTCTAGACTTCGCCCTGAAGCAGGGGATTCACTTGATGCATACAAAGGCCGGCTCTGATTTGGAATACCTAGTTAGATGTTGCAATTATTACCCCACATTAGACGATTACATACTACAGTAGTTTAAAACCACCTAATGTGGGGCTATGGCCATAAGGCAAGGACGGCTATTTTGACTAAGTATTAGGTTACTTTTTTAGCAAATTTGTCGAGGCTGGCGCAAAACAAAAATATAGACCCGAGCAATAAAGCGCCCTCTGCCAAAATTTTGACAACCAAAAAAATGCCATCACTTCCTTAAAACGAGCGAGCACCAACCAGTTTGGCGCCTAGCTAAGCCATAAAATTAACCTCATCATTCCAAAAACCGACCCAAATAAGTGCCTCCTCGACAGCGAGCGGGCGGCCGCTGTACCCCGGTCTCCCTAAGGTTTTTTTCTCTTTGCTCTTCTTTATTATGGTTTAGCCTAGTTCAACTAGGTGTGGTACAGTCTTAAAAGAAGGGCTATCTCAACTTACCTTTTTCACAATATTTACATTTAAAACTTCCAATCTCACCAGTATGTTTCATTAAATGGTTTTTTCTTGCATTAATACTGGTAAAGTTTTGACCACAATGTTCACATATATAAGGTTTCACTCCAGTATGGGTTCTTACATGATGTCTTAGTGTATTTAATACTAAAAATCTTTTATCGCAGATGTTGCAAACATAGTTCCTTTCATTGTTATGAAACCTCATATGGGTATCATATCCACCCTTATAGAAAAATTCTTTACCACAAATTGGACACAATTTAAAAACTTCATCTTTTTTATGAGTGTTTAAGTGATATTTATAATTAGATTTATTTCTATACATTTTACCACATTCCGGGCATGTGTGTTTCATTTCCTCATGTTTTGCCTTATGGTCTCTGTATGAGGAATTGACTACAGTAAAGTAATCACATATGGAGCAAAACCAATTGTTTTTTATCTCAGCATGGGATGCTCTAACATGATCTGCCAAATCTTTCATAGAGGGAAAACGATTTTCGCAATGTGGACAAATATCAGAATTTGCACCTGGCTCATTATCTTGTATGCAACGTTTTAAGTGAAGTAAATATTTACCCCTACTGCCTAATATTCTTTGACAATACTCACATTTATAGATTTTGGTTTCTTTAGGTTCTGAAATAACATTTTTATTTTTTTTTACTTTTTTCTTTTTTATTTTTGTGGGGTCACTCGACTCGCTCGATTCTATTTTAATGTCAATTTCTTCTTTAATTAGATAAGGTTCTTTTATATTATTTGGTTTGCTTTTTTTTGGTCCAAAACTCTCATTTTTATCTTTGTTGAGCCTTTTCTTCTTGATTTTTGTAGGCTTATTTGTATCAGTTAATTCTGTTTCAACATTTATTTCTTCTTTAATTTGAGATATTTCTTGTTCAAGCGGTCGTACCACTTCAATAAGATATAAAGAATCATCTTTAACATTATATATTTCAATAACATTTTCTTCATTTGTGTCTGTGGAGATATCTTCAACTTTTATATCGACATCATCAACACCTGATAAAGGATCAGATATTTCAAACTTATTTTTGTCCTGGGTATTATCACCTGCATCCAAGACTGATTTTGTTTCCTTTTTTTCTTTTTTTGGTAAATTTATACTACATTTTGATAATGTATTATTTAGTTCTAGTTTTAGTTCCTTTGTAGATGCCTTAAACTGTATAATCAGATCATAGGACATTCCTAAGATGCCTTTACACATTTTACAAATCAATGTTATACTCTCAGATTTAAAATTATGCTAAAATAGAAATATTTTATTAAACAACAAGTCGTACAGATATGCAATCCACCGTATTCCATATGAGTAAATGGTATGTTGTGTTTTCTCTCGATATACTTCTCAAAATAATATTTCGCGTCGCGTCGCGCCCCTATAACTTTTTTGTTTAGGAGTGCATTTTTTTTTTAATCGGTTTGAATATTTCTACTAGTCAATGTAATATTTTCTGAAAATGTTGAGTTTTTAGGATTTTCTATCTGTTCCTTTGTTTTGAAACGTGACGCCCCCTATAACTTTTTTGTTTATAAATCTTTTTTTTTTCAAAATATTGTATGAATATTTCTATCAGAATAAAATTTAGAATGTTCCTGATAAAACAGTTACAATATACAGCCTGTTCCAGAACTCGCGTACCGAAATTTGAGGGTATATTAAAAACCCTCTGGAAAATATGAAAAAAATTTCAAAAAAAATCCATCTTCGTTCAATTCAAAAATAAGAACGCTTTAAGTGGACCAATACTGTTGCTGATTATAAATTACCATTAAAGGTTGAATTTGTAGCTATGGAAGCAAATTTAATTATTGCAGGTACATATTCTGTAGGTTGAAATGGTGATTAATGTGACATAAATATTTATTAATGTCATAAAAAAATATCAACACTTTCATGATGTTTACTTCAGAAGAGTATTGCGAAATGCTAATTTTATATGGCGAGTGTGGCCGGAGTGCTTCAGCTACATCTGTAGAATATTCTATTAGTTTTCCCAATAGAGAACATCCTAGCAGAAATGTTATTTTAAGATTGGTGCAAAGGGCAAGAAATTCTGGAAATTTAACTCCAAACAAAAAAGAGATTGGAGGTGCTCCGCGAACTGCAAGAACTGTTGATAATGAAGAAGCTGGCATTCAGGCTTTTGAAGAAGAACCTGAAACAAGCCTTAGTATCGTGGCTAGAAATCTTGATATGTCTAAGACCTCTGTTCAACGAATTCTAAAAGATGAAAAAATGCATCCCTTTCATTACACTCGAGTACACTGCTTGACACCGGAGGACTATCCTTTACGAGTCGAATTTTGCACATGGCTGTTGCAGAAACATCAAGAAAATGAAAACTTTGTAAAAAGCATTCTTTTTACGGATGAGTCTGGGTTTCAAAGATGGTTTTTTTAATTCAAGGAATTCTCATGTTTGGGGACAGAAAAATCGCCATGCCTTCAGGCAAGGAAATCCCCAACGAAGGTTTTCCTTGAATATTTGGGCCGGAATATTGGGAGATGCTATAGTAAGTTATTTTAATTTCTTAAGGGATGAAGTGGAAAATCTTATTGATGACATCCCACTTCAAAGGTTGGCAAATGTGGATAACATCTGGTTTCAACATGATGGCTGTCCAGTGCATTTCTCAGAAACGGCAAGAAGCCAACTCGACATCAGTTTTCCAAACAGTTGGATAGGCCGTGGGGTCCCAGAAGGTGGCCTCCTAGATCCCCTGATCTCACTCCAATGGACTTCTTTTTATGGGGCCATGTAAAAAATTTAGTGTTTAGAAATATGCCAGACACTGTAGAAGAACTAGGAGACCGAATACATGAAGCGCTTGAGTCAGTAACTCCAAATATGATTATTAATGCCAGGAGAAGTCTGTTAAAAAGAGCTGCTTTATGTGTTCAAGTTGGTGGAGGTCATTTTGAACATATACTTTTGCATGCTTCATACATTGAACGCGAGTTTGCTAAAAATAATGCGTTTCTTCATCTTTTAGAGTTCATTAAACACAGGACAGACATATCAAGATTTCTTGCCACGATACTAATGCTTGTTCCAGATTATTCTTCAAAAGTCTAAATGACAGCTTCTTTATTATCAACAGTTTTTGCATTTCGCGAAGTGTCTCCAACCAATTTTCTGTTTGCGTTTAAACTTCCAAAATTCCTTGCCCTCTGAACCAATCTTAAAATTACATTCTAGCTAGAATGTTCTCTTTTCGGAACACTGATAAAAAATTTTCCTATGTTCATTACTTTGAAATAAATAAATAAAATTCAGTTATTGTATTTTTATTTTATTAATTTGTATTAAGAATTTATAGCCAGTAAATCAATTAAAAGATCTGAGTTTCTAATAAAAAAAAACACTACATTCAGCGCGCTGAATGGAGTTGCAGCGGCAGTTTGTTGCTGCCGTCTAAGACGGGTATCATAAAACCACCGCCGGATGGAGTGACCCTATAAAAATAGAATATTTGATAGCCTCTGTCGGTTTTGTCAAAATATAATAACCTAAAAAGATTCTAAAGTTGAAAGTCTTAAACAATGCACGAGTCAACCATTAAAATGCAACCATAGTTACTAATAAGTAGGGAAAAACTAATTTTTAGGTAATTTAACATCAGCAACAGGATTGGTCAGATTAAATAGCTTCCTTTTTAATTAGTATTGAAGATGGATTTTTTTTAAATTTTTTTCATATTTTCCAGAGGGTTTTTAATATACCCTCAAATTTCGGTACGCGAGTTCTGGAACAGGCTGTATAAATGAATTAAAACAACGTTTCAAGTTTTATTCTCTTCATGAGGGAGAATTAAAAAACATTAAAAAATCATAAAATAAAATTAATTTAATTTATTTATACAAGGTGTTCCGTATCGTTTTATTCAAATTTTGTGAGTATATAGTAGACCTAATTCTAAGACAAAAAACACAAAAGTGGTAGGTCAATCTTTATTCGTAAGGGAGCTACGACCCTCCTAAGGGTACATCTGAAAAGTAGTTTTTATTTAATATCTCTGGAACCTCGTGAACTACAGTAACGATTCTTTGCACATTCCTTAACATTGATAAAGGCTATCACTTCATGTAATTTTTGTTTGGTAATTTTAACCAGGGACGTGCGAAATGGGTGGGGGGCGATGTAACTGTTTTGCCCCAAACTTTTTTATCCGTAAATTTTTTGACATTTCTCAACAAAATACTAATCTTTAATTATTAATTAAAAATACATAAAAAAGGCACTCTTCATGTAACACCATAGGGCCAACCGTTCTCGAGAAAATTTGAGTTAAAGAGAAAATGTCACGTTGTGAGTATCCAAAACAGGAACTTAAAAATGCGCCAATTAAATTTTCAATGCTACAGGGAGATTTTACATCACTATGAAAAAAGTTCCCGTACACAAATATCCACAAATCGCTTTTAAGGGAGCTACTACGTGGCTCCCTTACGAATGAAAATCGACCTCCCACTTTTGTATTTTTTTTTTCTTAGAATTACATCTATTATACTCACAAAATTTGAATATAACGATACGGAACACCTTGTATATTGTTATTGATCTATTAAGAAAATTCTACATTTTATTTTAATTACGATGAAGAACAGGAAACATATTTCTATCAAAGTAACGTTTTATGAAATTTTATATAAACTAAAAAATAAAAGGACTTCCTTCTATAATATAATATAATTATATATTATCTAATATTTTGTTGGAAGTGGCGCCCCTATTACATTTTTCTTTCTAAAGGGATTTTTTCAAAAACAACAAGGTGCCTGCTCTCCTATAACTTGATTTTTCCCGACAAATTTAATAGCAATTGGAGATTTCGACTTGAGTTATCGTGTTAACAAAAACGTGACACTTGGACGAATATTTCCAAAAATGTTTTGATTTTTAAATGGATATTGTATATTTTTACATATTTGGATTCTCCATTAAATTCTCAAGTTTTTGTCAAATTATGACAGCTTTTGTAATTTTTTAAATATTTTGTTTTAGATTTTTTTTATCTGAAAAGTCTTTTCATTTTGGGTGCTAATATTTAACAGATAAATACGATTTATTAAAAGAATTGTTTACAGTGAACATTTTCTCGCATTTTACTATCGTGCGCTCTCTCCCACATGATTGTGAACGGCAAAGTGGGAAGGACATATGGTCACGTGACTTGCTTGGGAGAAAATGTTTACTATACTTTTAATTTTACACGAAAAATAGACTCGGAAAAACATATTTTCGCTTAATTACGTCTATGGCTCGTCGATATTACTAAAGAGATTACTTTTTTCTCTTTATAATGATACCAAAAAGTTAATGTGTATTTATTTTTATAATCTCTTTAAAATAAATGAACTTGGTGAAAATAATAATAATACATTCACTCGCTCGAGTTTTATTCCCAAACAATAACACTAAGCATATATTTTTTTTACTAACTTCTGTTATTTTAAAGTGATTATGAAAATAAATATTAACTTTTTGGTAAAAGTTGGCAAAGTTACATTGAAGGGGGATAATACCACAGTAATGTATGATAATATCACTACCTTCTGTGGACCACCGGCTTATAGTGACTTCCGAACCACATATTATTTCTGCCACAAATTTAACAATTCAAGATAACACCGCAGAGAGAGCATCATTACTGTATAGTCGGTCACAATTCCCCATGTCACAAGGAGAGCAGCCATAGTGTAGGCCACAATTCTTCATGCCACAAAGAGAACAGCCATAATGTACAGTTGAACACAAATCTCAATGCCTCATCGCATGAATTAATTAATTTATCTTCCACGCTCTTGCCGTGACGAATTAAGTATCGAACGCTTAGACCACCACGATCACCGCCTGACCCAACTTTTTGGTATCTCTGCAAAGAGAAAAAAATGTTTCTAGCGATATCGACGAGCCATAGTAATAATGCAAAAATTTGAGCAAAAGCGAAAAATGTGTTTTCCAGATTTAATTTTCGTGTAAAATCAAAAGTAAACAATTTTGTTTTTAATCATATTTTTCTACCAATAATTGATCCAAAATGAATAGATTTAGTGACTTTCCAGATAAAAAAAATTGATACCAAATTTTATTTAAAAAACAACAAAAGCTGTTAAAATTTGACAAATTTGACACAGAATTTAATAGTGGATTCAAATATTAAAAAATATATGTGGTGTTCAATTAAAAAAGCAAGGGTTGGGGTCGTTTTCAGTTAAATTGAAAGGGAAAAAAAGTTACATTAGGTATGTGATATAATTTAAAATATTGTCTTATAGACTCCCTGTGAATTTAATCTTTTTAACTTCTAGGGATAAAAGTTATAGGGGGCGAGCTATCTTTGAAAAACATACTACGGGGTTATTCTTTTAAAGTTACAGCTCCGTAACTTTTGAACGGGATGACATATAAACTTCAAATTTGAAATGTTTATATCACGCAACAAAAAGTATCATTTGCTATATTTTTTTTATTTGATAAGGCGGCGCTAGGGGGAAAAACATTTTAAATAGGATATATCTTTTAAAGAGAATAAAATTCTTTGCTTTTTTTCTTTAAAATAATTTAAATTTTTAATATTTTGTGCCTAAATATGAAAAAATTTACATGAAAATAATAAATAACACTGCTCTACACTCAAAAATTTGCCAAAGCCATATTATTTGATTTTAGACCTATTTTATGCGCTGTTTTCGAAACCTTTTTGCGTTTTTCATGATCATGTTTTTTTTTTTAATAACCCACGATTTTTGTTTTTCTCATTTGCTCAAAAAATGAAAGTCTAAAAATTTTTTTTTCTCGTCCTCAGCTAATGAGGCTTTAAGCCAAAAAAAGCGGATTTGAAATATATATACAGCCTGTTCCAGAACTCGCGTACCGAAATTTAAGAGGTGATTCTACATCCAAAAATATGAAAAAAAGTTTCTATAAAGGTTGGTCCGGAAATGAGCCCTAGGGGAGCTACGGCCCTTCGAAGATGACGTATTGAATGGGGAACAAAAAAAAGCACCAATAAAATTTTAATGCTGCAGGGTGATTCTTCATTTAAAACTGAGCAAAAAAGTATTATACACCAAAACACCTAAATTTAATATTAAAGGAGTAATAGCCTTTTTAAAAGTAACGTTTTTGGTGGCACAAAATGTTACTTCCTCTTAATTGCATTTTTTTTTGATAACGGTTGCTCCTACAGTGTTACACTATATGATATTTTATATGTATTTTTACTCTAGAAATCTATATTTTTTACAACAAATCCAAAAAACATACACATAGAAAAGTTTGGGGCAAAAATGTTTTAAGCCTCATATATTTTGTCCGTCTGGGCACGCCTCTGGATAAATTAAAAAAATAAATTAACATAAACTTATTGCCCTTATTAATACTAGTATACATGCAAAAGCTCGCCGCTCTAGCTTAAACGGTACCCGAGTTATTAATTAAAAACCTTATTTTTATTACAATTTTAAAGGGCCCTAGATCCCTTAGGGCACATTTCCGGACCAACCTTTATAGGAACTTTTTTTATATTTTTGGATCTAGAATCACCTCTTAAATTTTGGCATGCCAGTTATGGATCACCCTGTATAAATCGCCGATATCTTTGTTTATTTTTATAGGCTTCTAAAAACCGCAATATTAACGAATTTGTTATTTATATAATAATAGTCAGGGATCCTGGGACTGCAAATTTCCCGGACAGACAGACAGACAGAATTTTTTTTACTGAAATCATATTTTTTTATATAAAACATTGAGAAACGTAAAAAAGTTATAAAAATTGTTCAATTTTTTTTTACTAAGGCATGACTTTCCTTGGAGAAAGAAAAAGTCCTCATTTCTCCACCTCCCTACCCCCTTTACTGTCATCCCTGTTCACCCATCAGGTATCAGTTTGTAAGGAAAAAAAAAAAGGTTTTGGAAAAAAAAAAGATTCTAGTTCAACTATTAATAAAAGTGAGAATATTTTTTTTATAGCCTATATTATTTTGTATACGTGCAGTGTCAGCCTTTGCATGATTTAAGTGAACCCCCTATTTCAGGGCGCCAGCTCAGAGGGGCGCCGTCGAGGGCGTTTTAAAAAAATCATTTCCTTTTTTCTGCATCAAAAATGTTCTGCACGGGTTAGCTTTTTTGAGAGGTAGGACCTTTTTTTTTCCAATCATCAAAATTTTTAATTTTCCGAGGACCATTTGTTTACTCATCAAAATTTTTTAGGATACAAACGGCCGGCCCTGTATACATGTAAACATACCTGCATAACTTCTTGCATTGCTTCTAAAATTGTCACTTCAGTTTTTTCATACAGTTTTTCAGAATATGTAAACATTATTTTATTATTTTTTAAGCAAATTCTGCAAGTATTATTGTGGTTTTCCACACATATCGCGTTCATTTTAACGTATTTTTTTTGTGTTTTGCTCTTCCGACCAAATAAACATAAAAAAACTCGAATACAATATTTTTGGGGTTAGAAAAATTGACAGTTGTGCGATGCAGTGTTGCCGATTGGTATTAATAAAACAAACGGCATATCCAGAAGCTTGCATAATAACATAAAACATAAGAATGCGATGCCGTGATTGGCTTAAGCCATATCCACAGCCTCGCATAACACGCATAGTATATAAGAATGCGATACCGTGACTGGCTTACAGGATACACATGTATATACTCATTCTATAATTTTATATCCGTGACGTACCTATTTTTGTGCTTATGATAAGCTTTTAATCTGTAAGTTAACAATTATGTAATTTAACATATCTAACATTTTTATGAAATTCTCTTTGACATAGCATTGTTATGTTTTATGTTCTTATGCGAGCTTGTGAATAGGCACTAAATCAGATTTCATACATGTGTTAGATCTGTGCGTGAAATCTACACCTCTAGTTTGTTTTGTTTTTTTTTGTTCGGGTATTTTTGTTTTTTTTTTAATGGGGGGTGTTGGTTTACGTGAACGTTGGTTTTGAGTATGTTTGTTTTTTTTTTTTTTTTGTAAAAAATTGGTTTTTATTTAAAATAATATACTAAAAACGGTCAGCCCCTACGACGCATGCGTAGTTCGTCCACAAATGTATTTTTGTGTGTAGATCTCACGATTAAGTGCATATAATGTTCGAGTGGTATTGTAAATAATACAGTGGAAAATACGTACATGGAGCTTTATTAATATCACAGATAATTATACATACAGGTAGTGCACTACATAAAACATTTACTTGTCTTGTTAAGACGTAGGTACGAAAACTGGCCCCGTCGCTTGTGCGCGGTGACTATTTAACCGGGTGTACACGTCACGCCTATGACGTATGGATATCCGTTGTACGAATATCACACCCCCATACAAAGCTGAAACCAAAATACATTTATTTGTTTTTGTTCAATTGCACATAATAACTACTATGTAAAACAGTGGCATAATTATTATGTAATTTTTAAATGTTGTTCACAAATTGTAATAATAATTTATTTTTGTATTTTATTAGTATGTTCAAATATTATTGTAATTTTTGTACTTAATTTTATTTTGTGTATTATTGTTACAACTTGTGTTAAATTTAAATAAATGTATTTAGTTTATTTTTATTTGTATGAGTTTGTAACTAAATAAATTAATAAATTATTAAGTAATTAAGTAAATACATAGTTTTATTTATTGTAAGATGTACTGTACTTTTAGACTAATAAATTATTACTATAGTTCACCATTCTAACATAATATTTTCTTTTTTCACACTTTCAGGTTTCTAGGTTTTGTAACCTAAATATATTTTTAAGAATATTGAGGTAAGTAGGTATCCACCCCTTTTTTTAGTTTAAATAAATAGTCTCTCAAGGCGTTTATACAAAATGTTTAAGCACTTTAATGTAAGTATTTATTTAAGATATTGTAAGGTACGTATTTAAAATATTATTCCTGAAAATGTAAATCAGAGCTAGATATAAAATCTTTGTATTTACTTGGTTTTCTTATGTTTCTACTTGGTCTAGTAAGCATACTAGGATTATTTTTACTAATACTAGGTTTAGAGTCATTATTCTTAGAAACTAAGTCAGTCTTTTTGTTCACGCTCACATTTTTCACATTTTTACAAGGTACTTTCACATTGACGTCACAATTTTCCACGCGCTTTTCCGCGACTTCGCCATTTTTGGTTTTGTCACTCCTTAGGCCTAAATTTACATCTACTTTTACATTTCTGTCATTATTATTAGTAATATTTTTAATATTTTCGTCAACAATTATTTTTTTATTTATAATATTTTTATTTGACAGAACTTTTGGTGAAATTACCACGTTGTCTAAGCTGTTATCGTCAGAGTCTGAATTATTTACAATGTTATTTTGATCTGAATGTTCTAAAATGTCTTTTCCGGGGCTTTTATTAGATAAACTAGGGTTATTTGTTATTTCAACATTATTGGGGTTATCTAATGTTTCAAGTCTGGGGGTTATGTTACTATTTTCTGAATCGACTGTACTCCTATTAAAAGATATGCTGGTTTTGGGTAAGTTATTGGGAAAAATATTGGGTTTAGTAATACTCACGACCTTCTCCTGCAGCACTCGACCTACCCCCTTTTCCAGCCTGTTTATAAGTTGATTTTGGTGGCGTTTCCATGAAAAGCCTTCTGAAGTCCTACAAATATACGTTACTCGCCCTATTTTTCTTTCAATTACTCCTGGTACCCATGTCACTTTATTTGGGTTTCTAAGATCCTTTATCATCACCAAATCTTTGATCTTGAACTTCCTAATTTTTCCTTTTTTGACATTTTTACTGATTTCTTGCTGTTTTTCTTCATTTTCTTCCTCCCTGTGTGCATTTTCTTGAATCTGCGTTAATTTGGTTCTCAATTTTCTGTTAAACATCAGAGTATCTGGGGAGACTTTTGTTGTACAGTGCGGAGTTGTTCTATATGCAAAGAGAATTTTTGAAATCATTACATTTAGACTTACGTTTTGGTTTTTTGTGTCGGCTAAAGCACATTTTAGGTTATGTTTGAATGTTTTAACCGAATTCTCAGCACTTCCGTTAGATTGTGGGTGAAACGGAGGGCTTGTTACGTGCTTTATTCCATTACCTTTCAAAAACGTTTCCATCTCCTCGCTGACAAATGCAGAAAAGTTGTCTGAGCACAGACAGTTTGGTAATCCGAGTCTCGAAAAGCAATCATATAGTTTTTCTATGGTTTCTTTCGCTGAAGTGTTCCTTACTAAGTAACATTCAATCCATTTTGAGTACGTGTCTGTTATGATTAGGAAAATTTTATTATTTATTGGTCCCAGGTGATCGATATGAATTCTTTCGAAAACTTTATTGGTTTTTGGCCATGACACTACTGTGTTTGCTGGGCTGCTGCTGTTCTTGAGACATACCAGGCACGATTTTGTTGCTTCTTCTATTTGTTTATCGATCCCAGGCCACCACATGATCGTTCTGGCTAAGTTTTTGCTTCTGACGATTCCATAGTGTGGAGAATGAAGTTCTTCCATTAAAATACTTCTTAGTTTACTCGGTATCACTATACGTTGTCCTAACATTACCACATTGCTCTCGATTCTCAAGTTTTCCTTCTGATTTAGGTATTTTTGCATACTTTCCTTTATGTTTTTCTTATCTGGCCATTTTTCCTGCTGAATCCATCTCATAAGCAATTTTAATTCCTTATCTTTTTGCGTTTCTTCTCGAATTTTGTTGTTGTCGATAGGCCATTCTATACAGTTTTCAGTGAAGTTTATGTATCCGTCATCTATTTCTTCTTCTTTTGCGTCTGGGACGATGCCTTTCGTTGACCTTGAGATATAATCTGCAAAAATGTTATCTTTACCCTTAATATGTTCAAAAGAGTAATCAAAAGATGATAAATAAATGGACCAACGAATTAATCGATTCGCATGCATCACTGGAATACCTTTATCTTTCCCAAAAATTGCTTTTAATGGAAGATGGTCACTTCTCAGAGTGAAGTGGTATCCGGTTAAAAATTGGGCAAATTTCCTTACCCCAAAGAAGATGGCTAAACTTTCCTTATGAATAGTTGAATAATTTTTCTCACTAGGTGTGAGCACTCTGCTTGCACAAGCAATTATTCGTTCTTTAGCATCTACTTTGTGGCTAAGCACAGCACCAACGGCGTCATTGCTGGCGTCTGTGGTTAATATTATTGGGAGTTTACTATTGAAATGTGCTAAACATATATCTTTTGCAATCAAGTCTTTAATTTCTTTAAATGATTTATCACAATCTTTTGACCAATTAAAATCGACCTCCTTTTTTAATAGATTATAAATAGGTTTCAAGGTTTGGGCTAAAGTAGGTATAAATCTCGCGTAGTAGTTCACCATGCCTATGAAACAACGTACTTCGGTTATGTTTCTTGGTGCTACAGCCTCACAAATTGCTTTAATTTTTGAATCTAGTTTTCTTAGTCCATGCCTTGAAATTTCATGACCAAGATACTCTACTTTGTCCATAAAAAATTGACATTTATCAATATTAACCGTTAAGTCTGCATCTTTTAATATTTGAAGTACTTTATTTAAATTTTCTAAGTGTTCTTGATGGTTTCTACCCGTTACAAGAATGTCATCTAAGAAACAAACTACATCTTCTACGCCCATGAACAGTTGTTCCATGAATTTTTGAAAATATCCACTCGCTACATGAATTCCATACATAAGTCTGTGGACTTTGAAAAGACCTTTGTGAGTACTTAACGTTAATAATGATTTAGATTTTTCGTCTAGTTCGAATTGCGTATAGGCATTTTTAAGGTCAATTTTACTGAACTGAATACCTCCACTAACCTTTGCAAAAATGTCCTCAATCAGTGGTAATGGATGTTGCATTTTTTCTAGGTGTTTATTGATGGTCGTCTTGTAGTCACCACATAAACGTAGCGTTCCGTCACTCTTGGGCACAATTACGATAGGTGTTGCGTAATTGCTGGTGTTTACTGGCGAAATTATTCCATTTTTCTGAAGTCTTTCCAATTCTGCTTCAACTTGCTGTCTATAGGCTAGGGGTAGGGCACGAGGTCTACAGAAGATCGGTGTGGAATTTTCCTTAAGCACCAAACATATCTTCGAGTACCTGAAACATCCAAGATCGTTCGTGAATACAGAATCATATTTTTTTATAAGTTCCGTTAATATTTTATCATTGTTACTTTTATTTATTAAGTTTATCTGTTTAATCATTTCAAAGGAAATATTAAAATTATGACACCAGTCGCGTCCGACTATGTCTACAGAAGCTTCTTCAATAACGTAAAATTTTTGTTTTTTATTAACGTTATTATAAATGATATCAACATAAATATGCCCCAACGGCTTAAATTTACTGTTATTATAACTCCTAAAACTTGTTCCATCCTTTAAAAGTTGACAATGATTTTTAAAATATAAGTTGTATGTTTTTAGACTTACGGCGCTTACATTACTCCCAGAATCTACTAGAAATGTAAAAAGTTTGTTAAAAATGCTTAATTCAACCTTAAAATCGTCTTTTATAATGCCTTTATTATTATTGATAGCTAAAATTTCACTTTTTACCTGATTTTCTTCCATAAAATTGACGTGGTTTTTCCTGCACAATTTTTCTAAATGGTTATGACTGCATGTTCTGCATTTGTAGTTACTGAACCTACATTTACGGCTTCCATGGTCGTTTCCACAAATTTTGCAGCTTTTGAAGTTAAAATTCTTTGATTTTCCATCGCTTTTGTTAAATTGTTTTGACATCTGACGTCCCTTGTTGTACTCTTGGCGCTGTCTATTGCCACGCTTCACGTCACTCGACCGGTCAGAAGTCGCCGCCCATTTTGGCGCGGATTTTGAATATCCAACTGCGTTGATACTTCTTTCTCTCTCTACATCTTCCTTGGTTCTGGCAATTTCTAGTACCTCTTCCATGGTACTCTCCATTTTTATTTCACATAGCCTGTCCAAAATTGTCCCGCTTCTTAACCCACATATGAATTTGTCCCGCAAAATAGAAGATAATTGATCACCAAATTGACAATTGCTGGCGAAAGCTTTAATTTTAGCAAACCATTGTACTACGCTTTCATCATCCCCTTGTCGGATGTCGTAAAATTTTTTACGCTCCCTCCAAATACAGCTACTACTGCTGAATTGTGATCTTAAATGTTTCATAACTTCCTCATATTTCGCTTCTTTGGGTTTTTTCGGAAAGGTTAAACTTCTTAATAATTTATAAGTTGTTGCATTAATTGAACTTAAAATGACTGCTATTTTAATTTCTTCTAATTTAATTTGATTGGATACGAGATATTGCTCTAATTGTTCCTCGTAAATGTCAAATTCGTCTGATTGCGGGTTGAAATCTTTAAAATGAAAATTGCCGGTCGCCATTTTGCACGCCAAATTGTCGAACAATTTTTCGGAAAATTTTCATAAATACCTTAGTTTTTCCATAAATCCTGCGTCGCCATTATAATGTTCGAGTGGTATTGTAAATAATACAGTGGAAAATACGTACATGGAGCTTTATTAATATCACAGATAATTATACATACAGGTAGTGCACTACATAAAACATTTACTTGTCTTGTTAAGACGTAGGTACGAAAACTGGCCCCGTCGCTTGTGCGCGGTGACTATTTAACCGGGTGTACACGTCACGCCTATGACGTATGGATATCCGTTGTACGAATATCACAGTGCATATTCACAGCCTCGCATAACAAGCATAGTACATAAGAATGCGATACCGTGATTGGCTTACAAGATGACGGCACATCAAGCCAATCACGGCATCGCATTCTAATGTACTATGCTTGTTATGTCCCATAGATTATAATCTAGTATACTAGAGGTTATGCCCCAGGGATTCCGATTTTAAATAGATTCTTTTGAAGATCGATTCTTTCAATACAATTAATCGATTCTTTTACTTTCGATCTTTTCCATAATGGATTCTTTTTCTTTGAATCGATCTTACAAAATCAAACAAATTTTTCAGTCAATTTCCTCCGGGGTTAAAGCTTTTTTTCAGGTGAGAACCTTTTTTATTTTTTTTTCTGGAATCAGAAGTCTAAAGCTTGGTTTGTACTATAGAATTACTTAACAAAATCGAAGATCGATTTTTTAATAATCGACTCGTTTATTACCGATTTTTTCTAGGATCGATTTTTTAGTTTCGACATTTAATCGATTCTTTTGTAAAAGATCGGCATCCCTGTTATGCCCTTAGCAACGAACTAATAACTCTTCTCTCTAGAATACGTATACCGTTAATATAAATTATCGCCAACATCTCGGTTTGTTTGTAAACAAATAGTAGGCCTGAACAATAACAGTTACCAGTAACTGTTATTGTTGTCTCTGTTAGAACAAAGCTGTGCGAGTAAGACAGACAAATGTATATGTTGGCTACGTTTTTGTCAGTTTTTACAAATAAATGCCTATTCTAAAGAGAAGAGTTATTAGTTCGTTGGCCCTTAGGCGCTCCTGCCGTGTACAGTGTTGCCGCTAGTAGAGCTTTGCGCTATATGGAAACATTGCACATTACAGTGAATTGCCATAAATAAAAAATGGTAAATCATGCCGTGTAGTAGTTTAATATAAACAATTATTCTGAAAACAGTTTCCAATTTTAGTCCAAAACTATCGAAAACAAGATATCAGGGCTGTGTCGTGATTTTGGGCCCCCATCGATTTGCAAGTTGATTTTATGACTTAAAGTTTAATAATTTACTAAAAAAAAGGTCCGAGTTAAGTTTAAAAATTTACTAAAAAAAGGTCTGACCCATACTCGTTCTATAGTATATTCAACTTCGAAATGCAGTGAGTGTAAACAAACGCACGTGACAACAACGGATTTAGTGACAGGGTAGGACTCAAAACAAAATATTTCTATATAACGGTCCATTGCAATGCATTGTACGCTTCATCGCACGTTCACGTACTGACCTGTTTAATTTTCTACATCCCCACTCTCGCAACATTCGAGTGTTCTATCCAGTGAAACAACGCGCCAGCTGCCGCGTACGCGATTGTTTTATTTACTTCTACTGCATATTGAAGTTGAATATACTATAGGATCCCTGAATACAGTGGAGTTAAACTTCACACAAAAGGGTTGGTTGAGTCACTCTCTGTATGTACCACAGACCAGCAGTGGTCTGTAGTATGTACCTATAAAGTCATATATTTAAGGCCCTTCATGTTTTTATTATACATAAAAATATGAAACATTTTATTTTCATAATAAATAAATATAATCACTTTATTGAATTTCCTATATTGCACTCCAAATATTTCGTTTCATACAATTATTTACAATTATTATCTTTACCTCGATCTTTACTATAATTCTTGGCGTAGGTATCTCAGTTAAAAGGAATGTTAGCTTCTTTGATAGAATGTTTAGTTTTAACATGCAACCTCACGGAATCATTATCCACAAACGTTTTAACACAATACAAACAGGCATAAGGACCAGGATGCGTCATCAGATGGTGTCTGTAATTCGTTTTCGCTATAAAACCCTTATCACAATGCCCGCAGTGAAATTGTCTCTCCCCGGTATGAACCATTTCATGCAGTTTCTTTTCGCTCACTGAAGCGAGTTTCTTATCACAGTAAGAACAAGGATAAGGTTTGATTCCCGTGTGAGTTCTTACATGGCGCTTCAACGTATTCAAATTCGCAAATCTTCTGTTACAAAACTTACACACAAACCGTTTGTCGTTGTTGTGACACCTCATATGAGACTCTAAACCGGCGATATAGTTAAAGCTTTTACCACATACGGGACACAGATTGACCGTTTTTTGCGTATGGGTATCTAGATGAAGTTTAAGCTGGTGATTGGTGAAAAACTTTTTGGGGCATTTGTCGCATTGATACTTTCTCTCCTCGTGCGTGAGTAGATGATATTTGTATGAACCTCTGGATACTGAGACGTAATCACATTTCGTACAAAAATAATTCTGTTTTTCATCTGGGTGGGATTTTCGTACATGATCAGCTAATTCCTTCATTGTAGGGAAATTATCCTGACAATAAGGACATATACTTTTTGAGATTGAGGTGTTATCAGTTTCACTTTCTACGCAAACTCTTAAATGGTTTACGTATGTTCCTTTACTGTTGTACGAGTTTTGGCAGTGTTCGCATGTATGGATTACCCCTCGTTTTCTTGGTGGTTTAGCAACCTTTGTTTTGTCTTCTTTTGCATTCTTCTTTTTGTCCTTTTTGATTTTGACGATTGGTTTAACTTTTTTTCTTGTTTTTTTAACTGTTTTGGATTTATGAATTAACTCGGAAATAGGTTTATCAGAAGAATCGGAAAAGTCCTCATTCAAATTATCATCTGGAAATGTTAATTCGTTTTCTGCTATCTTATTTTCTTCTGCAGGTGGATCAAAAGCTGCATCGGTGACTACTTTTAAATTATCATTTTCTATATTTTCTTCAGATTTATTTAACGGAAGCATATTATAACATGCCCATTGCTCTAACTTGCTTGTAGATTCATGAAATTGTTTCACCAAATCGTACGCTATTCCCAGTAACCCATTGCATATTGTACAAATCAATTGTAGAGTTTCTGATTTAAATTCATACTAAAAATAGTTTAGATTAAAAAAAAAGGGTAATCAAGTGTAGCCATTATATAAGCCTTTAAGTAAAGTAATTTTATTGTCGGATAATGTTACAGTATAAGTAAATACCCAATACTTAACAAAATAGACATTGTCAAAATTAATATAAAATAAAATATTTAAAAAACATACATTTTAACTATTTTAAAACTCTTTTAAGGAGTAATCGGTTCTGTTTATTAAAAATTATTTTAATTTTCTATTAAATGTATTTTTGTTTTATCTGTTTGTTAGAAAGCAGTATTCGGCATTTATCCGGCCGGTAAAGCTAACAAAAACTTTACTTTTAGGTGAATATAGGGGCCCTTAATAAAATAATTTTTAGTATAATCACTTGCTATAATATGCTGCAAGAACCACAGGTTCATTGAAAATAGGCATAATAATCGATTTCCTGACCCTGCTTTATTTAATTTTGACTTGAATCAACGAAAATTGTATCCAGAATCTTCCAGTAGAATGTTTTAGTTATAAAATGGCTTGTTAGATTATAGAAGAACTTCTGAAAAATTGCAACTTGCAAAAAGTCCAAACCAAAAAATAATCAAATTTTAGAAATTATACTTGAAATAAAGTGAGCAATGGGAGTGGAAAATAGTAGATTTAGACCAGCTTATTTGTTGGTATATGGTATACAAAAAGGGTCAATTTTAAAGGACGAACTATCTCGTATTGAGGCTTAGAAAGTAACCATAAGTCGCTAAACGATTTTGGCAATATGATCACAAAATCTAATTAAACTAGTTATACTTTGACGCACGGATCTGTGGCTACGGCAAATATGTTAGGAATGTGTGTGCAAGTGAGGGGCCCGTTATATTATTTTTTATATATTTTATCTGATAAGAAAGAATTTACCGCCTGATCTGTACTGTCAATGCAATATACCTTAAATATTTAAAAACTGGCGCATAGCCCCTTTTAGAACGAATCATAAAATTAATTAATTTAATTATTTTTTATCTATAAAATAATACATTTACCACGAAAGTTTATACCAAAATAAATATTTTGGAATGGTATTTAAAAATTGGTACATAGCTTATTTTAGAATTAACTAGTGACCAAGGGGTAAACCACAGAGGAATTCAGGTGTACAAATTGGGAAAATCTGGAGGAAACCTTTGAAGGTTACGAGGAAATCTTTGAAGATTTCCTCCTAAAGGTGTACAAAATTTTGTCAGCAGTTTACCCTTTGCTAGTGACTAAAGACCACTTTACACGGAGCAATTTTTACGCAAGTTTGATGCTATGCAAGTTTGCTGCCAGATATAGCATGAGGACAATGGAGATCTCTACAACTAGAATTATGAAACAAAAGACGTCTACCCTATCTCTATCTCATTTGTGCTACACTTTCCAGCCAACCAAATAAATACTGTATTTGTTTTTCATACAACAAATACAGTATTTATTTGGTTGGCCGGAAAGTGTAGCAGTGAGCTGCACGAACGAACATAGCTAATGTGAATCCGTAGAATAAGATAATTCTACTAAAATTTAGATGGCGCCAGTAATTTCTTTAATATAGTTACACTTTTCGCCCGGCCAAGTAAATATTGTATTTGTTCAACAAAGAACAAATACAGAATTTGTTTGGTTGGGTGGAAGTGGGAGTGTATGTATGTATTCTATCCTTTTTGGGTAGAACTTTTGTCCCCGTCTAATCTAAAGGGAGAAATCTCCATTGACATTCATTTGCCTTTTCACGGAGCAAATTGTACGCAAGTTTGGTGCTATATATTGCAAGGTAAACAGTGCTGCCAACCAGAGAATTTTGACTTATCTCTGCGTTTGTTGACAAAAACATAACCTAACATTTGCTTTTTTAAGGAAGTTTTTTAGTTAGACAGACCGACCTATTATTAATAATAATAATTATTAACATGTGCAGTTGCTACTATATTAGTAAAATGAAATCGATTTGGTAACTTTTTTCCAGGTTGGTACCACGAAAATAACCATAAAACTTGCGTGGAAATCGCCGAAAAATAGAACATGTTCTCAATTCAAGTACTGGGCGATGAACCGTCAGTATCGTGCTAAGCCATCTTTTATGATGTGCCTCGTGTATTTTTGTTTTGTCATCTTTTATGATGTGCCTCGAGTATTTTTATGTTAATGTTTTATGTACAAGTAAAAGTGAACCATATATATGGTTATTAATCGTGCGAACTGTTGAATTTTAAGTGAATAATAATGGACGTTTGAAGATAATTTTTTTGTGTGTTTTTAATGATAACTTTTTATATTAGCGTGGAAATTACTACAGTAGTATTTTATCAGTGATAGTGTGCAAGTCAGGATACATATCCGATTAGTACTTGCGCACTGGAAACCTCATGATTATATAGAGAAACCCTGGTTAATTATTCGGAAGAAAAAGACCAAATAAATAGAGAGAGAGAGAGAACATGTTCTAAATAATTTTATGGCACGAAAATGGCCTCAAACTTGCCTGAAGGCATGCGCAGTGACTGAATCATTCTTGCAACAAACTTGCGCAAAAATTGCTCCGTGTAAAGTGACTTTAAAAATATAAAAAAATATATTTTTTTCATTGAATTTTAGCATTTAAATAATTATGGTTACTTTTTCAGCCCGTTTACGATATAGTGCGCCGAATTATCAGTTATAGCATTATCGTCATGCCCAAAATGGGCGGCAGTTGTTCCATAGGCTAAAACGACAACTAATGCAAATACGGCCCTGTCTTTTAGGTTAGAAATATTTACTATTTGTGCCGTTTTTCCAGAAACACTCCTAATATTTTATTATATAATAAACGGTCTTACCTGCATAACTTCTTGCATTGCTCCTAATATTGTAACCTCTGCTTCTTTGTGTAATTTTTCGGAAAATATTTTCATCGAAGTGTTTTCTGTTAAGCAAATTCTACATAAATTATTTGGAGGGTCTTTCTTACTTGTTATATTATTCATTTCTTTAATCAAAGAGCTAATAATGAATATTTTAAATCTTTATTCCCAGATTTTGCACTTAAAAAAATGTAAACAATTATCTTGGTTTGGACTAGCGGTGTTGCCAGTTCAGTTAATTTTGTTTTTCCCTCAAAAAAAGACTAGCAAAATGCTGCTGCCAACAAAACTTTCCCCTATAATATAATATACCCTATTTCATTATTAGTAACTAAAAAAGTTACTAGGTTTCAGGGCTGGCATGGTTTTGACCAGGGCGGTAAAAACCAGTGGTATTTACCGGTTTTTACCACTGAGCACAATCCCGGGTGGTAAATACCATATGGTTTTTACCTGGTAAATACCGGTATATACCGGTAAAAACCACAAGGAAAATCCCACTGGGATTTTTTGATGTGCTAGAGTAAGAGCTAAACCACTATTTTCAAATGGATTTCTAATAAATACTTTTCACAAAAAAAATGAACGGACTTCTATGTCTCTAAAAAGTAAAAAATACTTAAGTCGGTGCCAATTTCACCATTTCCTAAATTAATTACTAACAATTATTCTTTTATTATTGTTTCCTGTGAAATTGGCACCGACTTAAGTATTTTTTATTGTTAACTTTTTAGAGACATAGAAGTCGGTTCATTTTTTTGCGAAAAGTATTAATTTTTTACTTTTTAGACTTGTAACGTCATCTAAGCTAAATTATAGTTGTCCTTCCATCTCGGCAATTTGCACTAAAAGTGCGTTGTGACGTCATTATCTTAAAGATAAATTTCTAAAAAATAAAAGTAATATTTTTATCTCAGCGCCCAAGTTGGATTCCAAACCAACCTTATTTGAAACGAAATACTAAAGAAAATCTTGCTAAACTTTAAGATTTTCAGTGTGCTGTAATATTCGAGTGACCCCTTAATCAAGTTATACGGCTTATCAGAGTTTTCCGATATTTCTCTAAAAATTTGGTTGGTAGTAGAACCAAATTAAGCCGTTTTTAAGTGAAATTGCGTTAAAATGGTTAGATTTAGAATAGAATAGAATTTATTTGCAGATAACTATCATATTACAATATATCCTAATATCCGGCTTACCCGGCATTATCCATGCGTCAAATTAAAACGGGACCACCTCATGAATGCCCTCTTTAAGTTGCAAAAAGTTTCATCAAATTCCGTTCTTGCGTTCCAAAGTTATGCGGGAACAAACATAAAAAAACAAAGTCACACGTCGAATTAATAACCTCCTCCTTTTTGGAAGTAGGTTAAAAAGACTGTGATTCTCAGTTGTGTTCCTAGTAACTAAGTAGGCGAGCAAATTTTAAAACTTGGTTGTTGTATGTACGAAAATTAAAGGTGTTGTATTTCAATTTTTTTTACTAAAAATGTAAGTTTTTCCCAATTTTTCCCGGTTTTTTACCTTGGTAAATACCGGTAAAACCCACTTGATTTTTTTCCACCATTTGGGCAATTGTGGCCTGATTTTTACCGGATTTTACCGGTAAATACCCTGTCCGGGATTTTCCGGAAAATCCCGTCTTTTTGCCAGCCCTGCTAGGTTTAGTTTAACCTTAGCCAATTTTTTGTGGAAACACCGGTTAACCGTACGGTTTTTATCCCCACCACTAAATTCGAATAACCGACAGTTCTCACAAAAACGCATTAGTTATTTTCTTGAGGTTTTGACAAGTACCTAACCTAACTTCTCCCAAAAAACTGATAAGGTATATATGTTTTATATTTCCTTTGCATAAGATATGATGAAAAAGCACTTAAACTACATTTCCAAGTTTATTTGCTTATGGGGAAGGTAATAAACAACAATGATAAGTTTAAATAGTTTTTTATATAAGAATTTAATTTTAAACCACATAAGCAAAAACTTAGAAGTTAGAAAATAAAAGTTGAAATATCTTACATACTATACTTTTTACATTTTGCATACAAATCGAGAAAAATTCCCACAGCCTGTAAATTATGGTGTAAATAAAGAATTTATAGGTTAAGTTTTTACGGTTAACCGTATCTAACTCACCTCCGAACCTGTGTTAGACGCGGTTACTGCCGGTTAGTGACGTCCTCGCTTCCCCTCACTTACCGAATGTAACCTTCTCACAAAAAAGATTTTCAGTAACTGGTTAGTTCCGGTGACCCGACAAAAAATTGGCTTTTGTAAGTAGAACTTCTGCGGGTCTATTCTGGTTTCGAGCGGATTTTTTCCGCCTGATATTTCGATGAATATGGGCGGAGCTACACGGTCTACGCCAATGAATCAGAAGAACTACTGTGAAGTTGGCTTTTACGCGTGAATAAAACTCATTTAGCCTAGATATAATCCTTTTTGATTCTTAAAATATAACGCCTTCTAAATTCTGAAATATCGTATCTGAAAAATGCCTCCCATTAAAAAAAAAACACCAAACCAAAAAACTGTTAGATAAACCAGAAATATGCAATTGGAAAGAAATCCTTTTATATTTTTCAATTTAGATACAAAATTATTACTAATATAAAATATATATTAATATGACAATAACATCTATCAAAAGTAACATTTCTTAATAATTAACCTGTAACAATATAAAAACTATCTATGACTAGATTGTTTGTATCCCAATACCCTCACTCAATCTAGTAATAAATAAATTTAACTATTAATTATTACATTTTAAGAAGACATGTGTTTTGGACCATCCAAGCCTTTCGTCAAAAAATCAGCTACCATCCTTTCAGTTGGAAGATAATTAACTTTAAATAAATTATTCTCAATCCATCTTTTAATTTGATGATACTTTACGTCTATGTGTTTACATCTTTTATTAGAAATGGCATTATCACTTATTTTAATAGCTCCTTGATTGTCATTATAAATAATGGTACAATTCTGTAATTGACCCAGTTCTTCAAGTAAACCTCTTAAATAAATTCCTTCTTTTCCGCATTCACTTATTGCCACATACTCAGCAAAAGTTGTGCTATCAGCCAAAGTTGTGTTACCAGTTTGTTTCTTTGATCTCCAACTAACTGCTGCTCCTCCAAGCTTAAACACATATCCAGTAAAAGACATTCTATCATCAATACAATTAGCAAAATCAGCATCAGCATATCCTTCCAAATTCTTATGTCCTTTTTTATAGCACAATCCATATTTACTAGTTCCCTTTAGATAAGCTATAACTCTTTTTGCTGCAGTAAAATGCTCTTTTGAATTACATGAATTGAACTGGCTTAAATAACTTACAGCATGACTTATATCTACTCTTGTACATACTGCCAAATACATTAAACTACCAATTAGTTTCTGATAAAAATTATTTTCTACTGCATCAGTTGGCCTTGACAACTTTTGAGTCAATAATAATGGTGTAACTTTGTTTTTACACTCACTCATACAAAGTTTCTCAACTATATCTTTTACATAATTTTCTTGATCCAGTTTTATGGTTCCCAAATTTCTATCCCTTGTAACACTCATACCTAAGCATTCTTTGATTTCTCCTAAATCTTTCATCTTAAAACATTTAGATATTTCTTCCTTAAAAATAGCAGTTTCGTTCTTACAATTTGAAAAAATATAAAAATCATCTACATATAAACCAATAACCATGTATTTTTTTGTCTCCTTTTTTAATGTAGATACATTGATCATGTTCGGATCTCAAGAAATCCTTTTCTATAAGGAACGAATGAATTTTATCATTCCAGGACTTTGCCGCTTGTTTTAAGCCATAAAGAGCTTTACCCAATTTACAAACTTTTGTTTCATTTTCTCTCTTTACAAATCCCTCTGGCTGTTACTTGTATATATTCTCACTCAATTCTCCATTCAGAAAAGCAGTAGTTATATCAATATGGTCAATTTCCCAGTTAAATTCTGCTGCTAGTGCAAAAAGTACTCTCAATGATGTAACATTTACAACAGGTGCAAAAGTCCAAGTTTTCCAAAATAATATTGTTGTTTACTGGCAATGCTTCTAATGATATCATATTTAATGTATCAGATACATTGTCATCATCAACTATCTCATTGATTTCATTTACTACCTCATTTCCAGCTGTAATAGGCTCATTACTTGTATTTGGTTCCTCAACCTGAATATTTACTAGATTCTGTACTCTCACATCTACAAGACTAGTAATATTATCTTCAGTACTAGCTGCAGTAACAAATTTACTGTCAATATCACATTCTAGGAATACTACGTTTCTAGCAGTAATCACATTTCTAGGATGGCTTAACTTTACAAGCCGATAACCTTTTGTTTTTGAATCATATCCTACAAATATACACTCCTCTGATTTTTCGTCCAACTTTAACCTTTTTTCCTTGGGAATGTGTACCTGCGCATGACATCCAAAAACTTTTAAATGTGAAATATCAATTTTTTTACCTCTCCATACTTCTTCTGGAACCATTTCTTTTAGTGCCGCAGTTGGCGACACATTTTTAAGGTATATTGCAGTGTTCATAGCTTCAGCCCAATATTTCTTATCCAAACCTGATTCGAATAGCATGCATCGCACTTTTTCAATTAGAGTTCTATTGGTCCGCTCTGATACTCCATTTTGTTGAGGAGTATAAGGCACACTGGTCTGGTGCAATATTCCGCATGTAGTCAAGAACTCTCAAAATCCTTACTTAAATATTCTCCTCCATTATCAGATCTGAAACATTTTATTTTTCTATTAGTCTCAGTTTCAACTCTGGCTTTGAAATCTTTAAATTTTGAAAAGACTTCACTTTTATTTTTGATCATGTAGCCAAAAATTTTTCTTGAAAAATCATCTATGAAAATAACACAATAACGTGCACCTCCCCAAGATGCAACTTCCAATGGTCTTTGAACGTCACTATGGACTAAATCTAGTAATCCTTTAGCTCTCTTTCCCTTATTGGTAAATGGTAAAGATGCTTGCTTTCCTTCTAAACAAGTCACACATACTTTTTCTTCATCTTCTGTAAAATCTATACCAGTAGCCATGCCCTTCTTTAATTGTCTCATCCCTTTTCGGTTAAGTTGACCTAGCCGTTTGTGCTATAGTTCATGAGTTGACAGCATAGCCCTCACTGGTTCTCCATAGTATTTATTCACTACATACAGACCATCCTTATTAGTTCCAGTTAGCTCAACTGTCCCACTAACAGTAAAATCTGATTTATCATATACTTTACAGTTTTTCTCATCAAAAAGAACAACATAGCCTTTCTGCGTTATTTTTGTTACTGACAACAGATTTGCTGATAAAGAAGGAACAAACATTACTTCCGTTACTGTTTTAACTTTTTCTGTATTATTAACATCACATTTAAGTATTACGTCACCAACTCCTTTACATTCAACAGTAGTATTATTTGCTACTGAAACTTGTCCATATCTGTTAAAATCGAGTTCCTTTATTGACCCTTTATCCTTAGCCATATGCGAGGTTGCTCCAGAATCAATAACCCATTCAGACGAATTCATTTTACTTAATAATGCAGTAGTTAACAGGGTAATATTCTTATGTTTTGACTCACCACGTATCTGCTCTACATTATTAGAATTCTTCAATTTAGGACAGTTATATCTCAAATGATTTTCATCACCACAATTGTAACACTTCTTTTTTCTTCCTTTTAAAGATTTCCAATTCTTTTGTTTAGAATAAAGAGCTGTATTTCCAAATGAGACTGTTTCATCCCTAACTCTTCGCCTTTCACTTTCTCCCAAAAGTGCATTTTTAACATCTTCTGATGATATACTCTCCTTTGCTTGCTGAGTCATATTACATATGAGTGATTCGTAATCTGCAGATACTCCGTTCATCATGGCAAAAGCAACCCATTTATCTTCAAATTTCTCACCAAGATCGTTAATTCTTTGAACTATATCTATACCAGTTATATACTCTTGGATTGATGAGTAGTCTTCTTGCTTTATGTTAAACAATTTTTTTGTCATCTCAAAAATTGTTGCCATACTACAACCTTCAAAGGCTTTAGCAAGATTATTCCATGCTTCCTTTGCAGTATTTGCATTTCTAACATGAACATAGCAATTTGACTTAACAGATAAACATATTTTTGCCAAAGCACGGTTATCTCTTTCTCGGTCATCTTGTGAAGTTAGTTCAATATTACCTTCTACGTGACTGTAAAGGCCTTCAAGCATTAAACTCATCCGCATAGCGAATTTCCAACTTCCATAATTTATCTGACCTTCTAGCTTTTCAATTGACGGTACCGATGACGACACAGTTACTGGCGTACTGTGAACAACGATATTATCTCTTGCTTGTGTTAATGTTGTACCTGCTCCAGACGATGTAGTTGTAGCCATATTTGTCGGTTTAAACAACAACGTCACCAAAAATCTCAGTTTATAAAAAGAGTCTCTTGCGAAGGAAAATATTTACTTTCACACAGTCGCTAGCATTTATTCTGGGCCCATAACCTGTTAGATAAACCAGAAATATGCTATTGGAAAGAAATCCTTTTATATTCTTCAATTTAGATACAAAATTATTACTAATATAAAATATATATTAATATGACAATTACATCTATCAAAAGTAACATTTCTTAATAATTAACCTGTAACAATATAAAAACTATCTATGACTAGATTGTTTGTATCCCAATAAAAACTACCAAACCAAACGATTATTAACGTTAACCAACGCCTCCCATTAAAAAAAAAACACCAAACTAAACCATTGTTAACATAAACCAACGCCTCCCATTAAAAAAAAAACACCAAACCAGCAAACTACCAAACCAAACCATTGTTAACGTAAACCAATGCCCCCATTAGTGTACTGGTAGTAGTAGTTTGGTAGTTTGCTGGTTTGGTGTTTTTTTTTTAAATGGGATGCGTTGGTTTACGTTAGCAATGGTTTGGTTTGGTAGTTTGCTGGTTTGGTGTGTTTTTTTTTAATGGGAGGCGTTAGTTTACGTTAACAATGGTTTGGTTTGGTAGTTTGCTGGTTTGGTGTTTTTTTTTTAATGGAAGGCGTTGGTTTACGTTAATAATGGTTTCGTGTTTTTTTTTTAATTGAAGGCATTTTTCAGATACAGATATATTTTAGGAATCAAATAGGATATTTAGGCTAAATAATTTAGCTTTAGCTAATTAAAAAATAAATGCTCGCCTGGTGTAACAATATGCATAAGAAAAAAGTAGATATTTTTTGTAAAATTTTGCAAAAGAATGTTACATAAGCTTAAAATAATTTTTTGCATACGTTAAAAGAAAAATAAGAAAATCAGTGCGCATGCGCTGGATTCTCCTCATTACTGCGGTGAGTGAATCGTCAGGGGAATATCAGGCGGAAAAAATCTGCTCGAAACCAGAATAGACCCCCTGGTGGAAAACGGCATTTTACGTAAATTTGAAATATCGTATCATATCATATCTTTCAGATAGAATATAAACTTTTGCAATTTTTTTATAATTAAAACAAAATATAATAAAATGTATGTTCTGAGGTTTTGCCCAAATATAACGAAGAAAAGTGGTAAAAAACTTACAACAGTATTGCATGATTGGAAGTCTCTATATGCTGTTAAATATCCACCACAATTTATTATCACTTATTTATTACTTATGTATTATAAACTTATTTATTTTATCACTAAATTATATCACTTTGTTTGCTTATATAAAATTTATGGAAGTATTTTCAAACAAAATACGAAATTTTATTTGACAGTAACAAGAGAAAAATTATTTTGAAAAACTTTTTAAATTTATACCATGATTGCAACCTTAGTCAAAACAACTAATATCAACCATAAAAATCAAAAGTACTAAATAGTTACTAATAGTGAATAGAGTAGGGGAAAGTGGTTCATATTGGGACGTGGTCTATAGTGGGAAATAGGTAGTAAGTCATAATTTTATTGACGGATAGATCTATGAATATTCACAGTAGCTAGCAGAAAGGGCGGTGTTATGTTTACGTGTTTATTGACAAATCCATTAAGCTGTATCTGAAAAAAGCTACTGTAGGTAGCTCAAAATTGCTATTTTTTTATTTGCATTCTTCTAATTTCCTTAATAACTTTTTTGGAGACCAATTTTTTATTATTTGGTTTTCAACATAACCCTAAATGGTCCGTGTTAAGCAGAAAGCTAAAACCAATACCAGGTCCAAACCAATATTTAGCGTGCTACCAAATAAAGTAACATTTTTTGCCCATCCGAGAAAATTGTCTAACAAACTATAGGCTATAGCATATGGTGAAAATTTGAAGTCTTTATCTCAAAGCGATTTAGAGTTATTCTGCCCTGTTAAAGTAAAGGGCAGTAAATGACATTGTCGCATACCGGCGTTTTCACATCAACCCTGATGTAATATTTTGAAAACGCTGCTATTGACCAATGTCACTTACTGCCCTTTACTTTATCAGGGCTGTATTGTGATTACAATTTTTTCGTAAAGACAGACGCAATGCCGAGGAACACATAAAAATTGCTTAAAATATTCCTTAAAATACCTCCCTGTTAAAAAAAATCAAGTAGAGACCAGTAGAAAACGAATTGGAATCTACTGGATTGCGATGCAATTATTGCGTTAACGCACTTGGGGGTAGGAGTCATGTTGCGTTACGCTTAACGCTCTTTATTAATTTTTAAGAAAAGGTTGCCACAAGAGTTTATTGTCTAAATGGGATATCGGGTATGAAAGTTTTAACTTTAGTAATATATTAATATGCTTTTTCGTACGACCTAGTGTACACGAAATAAAGAAAAATACATGCTCACTATATATCCTCGTTAGGATATTTTTCTAGCGCACGAGTACATAGTGCATATTGGAATGAAATGACAACTATGCACACTCATTTATCCAAACGATTACATATAGCATTCATTTTGACAGAAGTCATTTGACGTTTATAACATTTTTAAAGAGTCTAGACTGTAGATCGAACGAAAAATGTTGTTCGCGACTCGTTTGCGACAAGTCCTTAGTGCACTCGATTGAGTCCAAACTTAATTCTCGTGCACCAAGGACTAAAGTCGTTTGGACTTTTTTACTCGTTACGAAAACTACTAATTGCTAATATTATAATTAATAAATCCTACAAAAAAATATGCAAAAAAGTATTGTGCGTTGTTTATTTTTATTTTTTTGCGCTCGAATTTGATCAAAAATCGTGAGTTTAAAAAAAATTAAAAAAAAATAATAAAATAAGTAGGTACTCGTAAGTAAACATGTTTATTAATTAGATTTCCTAAATATTTTTGATACTTAAAATAACCTATAGGCATAGCGTAGTGGCTAGCGCGTATGCATAGCAAGTCTACTATCGTGAGTTCGATTCTCACTGGCGCCGATTTGCCTTTTTCAGTTTGATAATAATTGAAATTTGGCGAAGGCGATAAGTGAAACGGACACTCCCTAGAAACTGGTTCGAAAGTCAGTATAAGCCGGTGGTTCCCTCTACTACTAGCCCACACAAGTCCTGGACTTAGGGGATGCTTAATTAAGTAGAATAGTACGAGGTTAAACAAACATGTAATGTAATGTAATGTAATTTAATAAATACTCGTTTACACAATAATTAAATTTACAAATCTGTACAAATTATTTTAGGAAATAAACTATTATAGTTCATATATGGGTTTATGTTTTGCTCATGTGAAAAAAAAACTTTTCTTTTCCCTCATATGGCTGCAGCCAAGAGTGTAAGTTAAATTGACGCAATTAAGTCAATAACGTCAATAACGATTTTAATTTTCAAAAGAATAAATAAATCAAAATATATAATATTATGCAACCTAAACAACATAGTTCACAAGAAAACGGTCCAGGATAGGACAATAGATATTAGTTGTGATGGTAATTGGTTGTCCAGCCCCGTACTCGAAACTAACGGTGAAACGGTTTTCTGGGTAGGCTGACGACTGAATTTCTTCTCAAAAACAGTTTAATGCCTGGATGGATTCTAACAAAGTTCTTCAAATCCGTTAAAATTATGAATTTTTTATTACAATCCAAACCAATCGCTCCAGATGTGGTACATTTTGATGCGGAAAACGACCCTTTCCGTTTATTTTAAGACTTAAAGTCTCTTAACTAACGTTACTTAAAAGTATTTTCCGTTCCGAAAATTCGCCGCGCGCCTCAGCACGATCTTTATGTTTATAATTGACGTGAAACTTAAGAATATCCATTTCCATGAACGTACCATCACATAGTTCACAAGAAAACGGTCCAGGATGGGACAAAATATGTCAGTTGTGATGGTAATTGGTTGTCCAGCCCCCTACTCGAAACTAACAGTGAAACGGTTTTCTGGGTAGGCTGACGACTGAATTTCTTCTCAAAAACAGTTTAAAGCCTGGATGGATTCTGACAAAGTTCTTCAAATCCGTTAAAATTAAGAATTTTTTATTACAATCCAAACCAATCGCTCCAGATGTGGTACATTTTGATGCGGAAAACGACCCTTTCCGTTTATTTTAAGACTTAAAGTCTCTTAACTAACGTTACTTAAAAGTATTTTCCGTTCCGAAAATTCGCCGCGCGCCTCAGCACGATCTTTAGGTTTATAATTGACGTGAAACTTAAGAATATCCATTTCCATGAACGTACCATCACATAGTTCACAAGAAAACGGTCCAGGATGGGACAAAATATGTCAGTTGTGATGGTAATTGGTTGTCCAGCCCCCTACTCGAAACTAACAGTGAAACGGTTTTCTGGGTAGGCTGACGACTGAATTTCTTCTCAAAAACAGTTTAAAGCCTGGATGGATTCTAACAAAGTTCTTCAAATCCGTTAAAATTAAGAATTTTTTATTACAACCCAAACCAATCGCACCAGATGCGGAAAACGACCCTTTCCGTTTATTTTAAGACTTAAAGTCTCTTAACTAACGTTACTTAAAAGTATTTTCCGTTCCGAAAATACGCCGCGCGCCTCAACACGATCTTTATGTTTATAATTGACGTGAAACTTAAGAATGTCCATTTCCATGAACGTACCATCAATAGTTCACAAGAAAACGGTCCAGGATGGGACAAAATATGTCAGTTGTGATGGTAATTGGTTGTCCAGCCCCCTACTCGAAACTAACAGTGAAACGGTTTTCTGGGTAGGCTGACGACTGAATTTCTTCTCAAAAACAGTTTAAAGCCTGGATGGATTCTGACAAAGTTCTTCAAATCCGTTAAAATTAAGAATTTTTTATTACAATCCAAACCAATCGCACCAGATGTGGTACATTTTGATGCGGAAAACGACCCTTTCCGTTTATTTTAAGACTTAAAGTCTCTTAACTAACGTTACTTAAAAGTATTTTCCGTTCCGAAAATTCGCCGCGCGCCTCAGCACGATCTTTATGTTTATAATTGACGTGAAACTTAAGAATATCCATTTCCATGAACGTACCATCACATAGTTCACAAGAAAACGGTCCAGGATGGGACAAAAGATGTCGGTTGTGATGGTACTTGGTTGTCCAGCCTCTTCCACAAAACTGACAGTGAAAAGGCTTGTCTCCCGTATGAAGCATTTCATGCTTTTTCTGGATAGACTGACGACTGAATTTCTTGTCACAAAAAGAACAGGCAAACGGTTTAATACCCGTATGGATCCTAACATGATCCTTCAAATTCGTTAAAATTAAGAATTTCTTGTTACAGTACTTACATACGAATCGCTTATCATTGTTATGACCTCTCACGTGATTTCTTAAAGCCGTATCATAATGGAAAGATTTACCGCATATGTTGCATAAATGTCTTCTTTTGTTAGGATCGTGGGTATCTAGATGGGTTTTTAGCGCGTATTTGGTAGAAAAGAATTTGTCGCATTTTTCGCATAAAAATTTTCGGCCCTCGTGAGTAGATAGGTGATAATAGTACGTTGATTGTGTTCTGAATACAGCGTCGCATTTTGGACAAAAGAGGTCACCTTTTTCGTTTGGGTGCATGCTTCTTATGTGATCAGTCAATTCTTTTTGTGTGTATACGATTGATTGGCAATGATGGCAAAGAATTATTGGGGTGGTATAGGAATCAGTCTCAATACAAATTTGTAAATGTTTTAAATAGAATCCCTTACTCGTGTACACATTTTGACAACTATCACAAGTATATGTTACACCTGGAATTTTTTCTTTTTGTGTGTAGTATTTTTTTATTTTTTTTCTTTTCATCTCTTTTAATACTTCATCTTCTTCTTTGATTTTCTTTTGGCGTTTTTTTCTTGGTTTTACTATTTTTTCTGTCTTTTCATCCGAAGTTTTTAATTTCGGTTCAGTTTTATTTGAAATAGTACTACTTTCAGTTTCTGATTTAATAATTAATTGTGACTCTTCAATATCAATCATATTTTCCTTTTTTAATTGACTCAAAAAACAATCATCATCATCATCATCATCGTTATCTATATTTGTATTATTATCCAATACTGAACCTGGGGAATTTAAATTACTTACATTATCATAGAAACCCATTGTTTTGGGGTCTTGTTCAATTAATTGCTTAATGTCAGGTTCAGAAACTAACTGAATTGTTTCATTTTTAATTGAGATTTCTTCCAATTTTGTTTTTATAACCGTTATAGAACTTTTAGCTTTCTTTGGCTTTTGGACTTTTTTTGAAACTTTTCTAATTGATTTCTTTGAAGAAACCAGTTCTAACTTTTTTGTAGTTTCTTGAAATTGTACAACCAACTTGTATGCTATTTCCAAGAAGTTAGAACATATGGAACATATTGTTTTTAATTTTTCCAAGTGGAAATCGTGCTAAAATATAGGATTTTTGAATAGGTATTAATTTAATTAAGAATACAATATACATGTTGTCTCAGAACTGGCGCACTTTCTTATACGGAGTGACTCTAAATAAAAAAATATGAAAAAAGTTCCTATAAACGTATGTCCGAAAACGACGCCCCTTTAAAAGGGATTCTAAAAATTCGATTTTTATTTAATAACCCAAAAGTAACAAGGCTTTGCATGTGATCTTTCTTTATTAATGCCTATTAGTCAGTGGTATTTGCAGGTAGTTACTTCAACCAGGGACGTCCTCAATGGGGGGGTCTTACCACCTTTTTGCCTCTAAATGTTTGCTGCTTAACTTTTTTGTGGGTTTATTATTAAAATAATATTCACCAGGTAAAAACACATAAAAAAGTATTTTGTTCCAATACCGTAGAATTAACCGTTTTCGAGAAAAATACAATTAAAGGCAAAATTACACGTTTCGAGAAACAAAAAAGAAAACACTAAATTGTCAAAAACCAAAATTTTATTAAGGCAGGGTGATTCTAGATCAAAAGTTTAGAAAAAAGGTTCCTATACATGTAGGTCCAAAAATCGCTTTTAAGGGTACCATGGCCCTTTAAAAATTGTGTATTTTGGGAGACCGTAATTTCCTTAGAATCGGTTTTTGGCACTACATGTATAGAAACTTTTTTTTCTTGATTTTTGATTTACAGTAACCCTACATCAGTAAAATATTTTAAATATTTTAGTTTTTAATTTTTGGTTCTCAAAATCTATAATTTTTCCTTTAACTGCATTTTTCTCGAAAATGGTTGATCCTATAGCATTACAACAAGAGTAGCTTTTTTATGTATTTTTACCTGAGTAATACTATTCTAGTATTAAACGCTCAAAAAAGTAAGGCAGCAAAAAGTTTGGGGCAAAAAAGTGATAAGACCCTCCCATTTTGGACGTCCCTGGTTAAAGTAACCACATGCAAATGCCATTGGCTAATAGTCCTTAATAAGGAAAGATCACATGCAAAACATTGTTGCTATAACACAAAGGGTTCCTAAGTTATTAAATAAAAATCTAATTTTTAGAACCCCTTGTGAAGGGGCGTAGCTCTCTTACGAGTCATTTTTGGACACATGTTTATATGAACTAGAAATATCTACCAAACTCGGTAATCACAAACTATACTATAATTTAAAATAAAAAATGCCTTCTTAGAGTTATTATCAGAGTTGATACTTTGATTACAATAACAGGGTCGGACTAAGAATTTTAAATTATTTCTAGTTTTTGGTAAGTTTATTTAATACATACCTATGCCGAATAAGATTATATTTCCCGTACTACCTAAATTTAGGGATACTAGATCTAGGTGATTCTACATAGGAAAATATGAAAAAAGTTCTCATAAACATATGTCTAAAAATGCGTCGTAAGGGAGCTAAGCCCCTTTGAAAGTGGCTTAAAAATTCGGTTTTTATTTATTAACTCAGAAGCGCTTTGAGGTACATCAAGAAGGCTTCGAATATAAACTAACCTAAATAAGGCCCATCTTCGTATGCTACCTTCATGTACTTATTTTAAACAGGGGTGTGTCAAACTGGGGGCCTTATTAATTTTTTGTCCTAAACTTTTTTCTGTGTAATTTTCTTGTAATTTTATTTTCGGAATATGATATCTTCAGGTCAAAATACATAAAAAAGGCACTCTTGTTCTAATACTGTAGGATTAACCATTTTCGAGAAAAATTCATTTCAAGGTGAAATTTCACGGATCAAGGACGAAAAATTAAGTACTAATAGGTTTAAAACCAACATTTCAATAATGCAGGCTTATTCTATATGAAAAACTAAGAAAAAAAGTTTCTATACATATAGGTCGAAAAATCGCTTTTAAAGCTACTATGGCCCTTTAAAAATGGTGCATTTTAAGGAATGATTTTTGGAAGTACCTGTATATGAGCTTTTTTTCTTAGTTTTTGATGCACGTTCCCCTTGCATCATTGAAATTTAGGTTTTCAACATTTAAGTATTTAATTTTACGTCCTTGAACCGTGAAATTTCACCTTCAAATTATTTTTTCTCGAAAACAGTTAATCCTACAGTGTTAGAACAAGAGTACATTTTTTATGTATTTTGACCTGAGGAATTACATTCCAAAAATAAAATTACAAAAAAATTATACAGAAAAGTTTTGGACAAAAAACTAATAAGACCCCCAGTTTCGCACACCCCTGGTTGAAATAAGTTCATGAAAATAACAAACAAAGATGGGCCTTAGTTTATATTCAAAACCTCGTTGATGTACCTCAAAGCATTCCTGAGTTATTAAAAAAAAATTGATTTTTTTAGCCACTTTCAAAGGGGCTTAGCTCCCTTACGGCGCATTTTTAGACATTTATATGTTTATAGGAACTTTTTTTAATATTTTCCTATGTAGAATCACCCCTTTAAAATTAATGACATAATTTACTGAACATCCTGTATAGATCAAGTTACCTTCAATTGACCCTAAACAAAAGTTTTCTACTCTTTTTTGTTTTTGATCTAGAGCTCCACACATGCATTTTTTTAGCATAACAAAATTTTTAAATCCCTAAATTAAAATTTTTTTTTCTTTATTGTATAATAGTTTTTTTTACTAAAAAAAATTTCTAATAAATGTTTTTAATTTTATTTTATTTTTTTAATGTCACGTTTATTGTGTAATGACGCTATCGGAAAAAAATAGGTTACTGTAAAATTATAATTTTTAAATACAATTTTCATACAATGACATTAAATGTCAATTTTCATACTCAGCAAAGAATAAGATTTATTTAATAAGATTTAAATATTGAAATTTATTAATGGTGTAAACTATTATTTATATCCTCTGCAAAACTGGAGTAATTTGAGCAAAGCATAGATTTTCCCATAAAGGCATGGCATTTTGTCAAGATATTGGTTTTTAGGACTTGAGATTTGGCCATTTAGATTACAATGGAGAGTAGTAACTAAAATTGGGTTTACTATAAAAATTGTTGAAAAAAATCAATATCCTAACATTGGCTTTGATAAGTAGCTTGACCAGAGTAAATTTTAGTTATTTTACACAGTAAAAAATAAATTAACATGGAGATATTTATCTTGTTAAATAATAAAAAATCACTTTTTAATTAAACAAGTAGGTAGATATAATTTATAATGCAATGTACCTTACTAATAAGATTACATAAAATTGAATAACTTGCCAAATTTTCGTTTTCTATAAAGTATTTTTTTCAACCTTTTTTAAGTTTCTGGACAACTATGTGTTTTCTACATAACTGTTCTTCATGAAGATTTCCAAAAATCTTGCTTTGTTAAATTTTTTATTCTAACAATAAATGTTAGATTAAATCTATTTCGAATTTTGGATATTAGATTTGACAGCAGCAGAAAGCTGCTACTGGAAGGAGTGACCCTACATCATACTTGAAAATTTCACTCACAGCAACCTATTTTTTTGCAAGCTTCATTCCACAATTTTTAAAGATTTTTTAAAATTAAAAATTTTAATAGAAAATTTATACTATTATACTACTACTACTACTACTACTATAAAGAAAAAAAAAAAATATATATATATATATATATATATATATATATATATATTTTAATTTTGGCATTTAAAAATGTTGTTATGCTAAAAAAATGCATGTGTGGAGCTCTAGCTCAAAACCAAAAAAGAGTAGAAAACTTTTGTTTAGGGTCAATTTGAAGGTAACTTGGTCTATATTGACTGGTAAAAATTTCAAAGTGATATCTCTGTTAATAATGCCAGAAATCATCTTGATTTATCTTAGACGTGTATATTAAATGCTTGGTTAGCGTTTTCTGTGGTAACAACTCTATTAATATAAATAAAATAATAAATTACCTGCAAAACTACCTCTAATGCATTTAAAATTGTTATATCTGGACATTCAAGTAGCATTTCAGAAAATGTAACCATATTATCGGTTTTCGTACAGCATATTCGACACATATCGCTGTTACTCTTTCTTGGACTCATCTTAGAATTAGAAAAGTGTATAGTTTCAATTAGAAATACTTATTTTTATTTCTTTAAAGTTCATCGCTCAAACGTAAACAACATTTTTAAGGTTATGTTTTAAACGTCAAATCAATAAATGCAGCGTTGTCAAACCATGCAGATGTCGTGCCGCTCAAAGAAAATATATATATAAGAACTTTAGCTTCCGTGTTAAACGTAGGCAACACAGATTACAAAAATGTTGCTGGCGCCATCTAGCACGTAAATTGCGGACTATTGTCGGTATAGTCGGTTTCTGTAAAAACCCCTAGTGACATCTAGCGGAAATTTTAAGTAATAGAGATGGCGCCAATTTCAAATCCTTAATAAAATTGTTAATTAAAACACGTTGAAGGACAATGACGCCGTCGAGCGTTTTGCCTGCATTTTTGCAGACATACCGCTGGGCAGCGTCATTGTCCTTCAACGTGTTTTAATTATTACTTTGAATTCTCCATTCAAAGTAATAAAAGAATGAAATAAAAATGCAAAACAAAAATAAAACAATTTATTTCATTTAAAAAAAGTACATACAAGAATAATTCTTAATTACCTATACATAAAGAATAATTTTTTATCAAATCAATGAAAATATTTTACTGGACGAAATCCGAAAATTGTTTTTTTTATCACCCTCAGCTTTTACAAAATAAAAATAATTATATTATTATTATTATACACCGTTTTATAAGAGAATATATTCTCGTATACGAATCGCACGTCACAGTGCGTAAACTAAATATCACTCTGTATGGATATTGGCAGGGGCGGATTTATTTCATTTTAAGGGGAGAAGGGGCATCCATAAGGAAAAAAATTGCGCATTCACCAAAAATATAACTTTGAAGGTATTTCTAATAGAAATTTTCTGCTAACATATCTCGCTGGGGGGGAGGGGGGGGCATGGGGCTATAAAATTTAAAAAATAGTTTTTACCCACATGAGTTAAAACTAAAACTGGGGTACATACTCGTAATACTAATTGAATAATCGCCACTGACTGTTTCCAAAAACACTAAAAACGCATGAAAGCATAATTAATATTTTATTTAATTGTTTTGTATATCAATTACTCACTTTTAAAAGCTTTGCTGACATAAACTTTCGACCCTCCTTAAGAGTGTGGATCGTTGGTTAATAGCCACTGATTGGTTTCAAAAACACTAAAAAAATGAATGGATCATTAATATTTAGTTTTATTTGTTACGTATGTATATTACTTACTTTTAAAAGCTTCACGGAAAGAAACATTCGACCCTCTTCAAAAGTGTAACCAATTGGTTAATCGCCACTGATTGGTTTCAAAAACACTAAAAACACATGAAAGCATAATTATTATTTAGTTTTAATTGTTGTGTACGTATATTTATTCAAATAATTACCTTTTCCAAAGTTATTAAAATTTTTCGTCGCACACCAATCCAAGATTTAGATTTAGATTTTTTGAGGTTAGAAACACGGAAACCCCCGCTTTATATATATTTTTTTTTACAACAAAGTAAGTCTAATACTTTCAATGGGATTTTGTTTTAAATATGGTCAATATGCAATATAGAATCATTCTTAATAATATTATCTTAAAATATTTACTATTTTTTAATTTATTATTATTTTTAATACGATGCCATCTATCAGGATAAATGTAAAGCTTTACATGAAAAGATAAAAGAAACCTATCTGTTAAAAATTACAAAAAATAACGCTAGCGACATCTAGCACGTAAATTGCGATGCTATGGCGGCCATTTTTAGCTGTGTTGCAAGGTCACCTACTTAAGGCTGGCCCCCCCCCTGGTGCCGCTTAGGAATATTTTTGTCGCACAAATCGTCAGGCCCGGCATGGTTTTTTCAACAGCCCTAATCCATACAAACCTGGTCTTTAAAAAATTAGTCTTTTTGTTCAAACTCTTAAACTTAAAAGTAAGCCTCTGGCCTACCCTTTATAATTCTAATTCTTATATAGTTATACCGGGTGTTACAAGACCAAGGTACACCCCCCTTTTTTTTTCTTTGTTTTAAAAGTTAGAGATTTCAAATTTGGAGGGTCTCTTATAGCCATAAATTGACAACTTTTAACATAAACTGTACATTTCAGCCACTTCCGGTTTAACCGGAAATGATATCAACTTTTGATTTTTAAATGGGACACCCTATATATTTTTTTATATTTCAATTCTGCGCTTTATTCTGAATACAATGATACTAAAAAAAGTGACATTTCCGATGTCAATGTATTTTTTAATTTAATTTTTAGTTTATATCATAGGTAGGCCATGATTACTTAAAATTACTAGAAATGATCTAAGTAATCCTAGAAAAATACATTTACGCTAAAAAAAACATTTATAACTCAGTTGCACCATTTTAAAGTTTTCAAAAAAGGTTTTTGCTCAAAAACTCAATTTTTTTAAATGGCACCATATTGGTACACTGGTACATTAAAAAAGTACCGCTTTTTTGGAATCTACCAATATCCTTTATTTTAATGTAGGATAAATACAGCCGGTTTTATAAATTAAAATAAATGATAATAACAAAGCTGGCTTTGATAACCAAAAAGACAGGATGCCTTTATTTTTATCTGTCAGGTTAAATTTTGTTGATTTGTTTCGGTTTTTTATGTAATCTGTAATTAAAAATGGTTCTAATAAGCGGTCAAACAGTTTAGGCTGTCAAGGGGGCTTGCCTTTCCGGATATCTTTCAATGTAAAGTAACTGTGCTTGTACAGAATTTTCATGCACTCCCCATAAGAATGTCAATTTTTTCGTCTCTAGTATAATGTACCATTTTTAATAAACAAAATTATGTATGTTACAAAAACGTTCAAAAATTAATAACACTAAATTTGACTGAAAGCAGAAAGCAGTATTTTGTCTTTTTATTTGTCAAAGCCAACTTTGTTAACTAAAATCACGCAATAATTAAAAATATGATAATTATCATTGATTTTAATTTATAAAAACGGCTGTATTTATCCTACATTAAAATAAAGGATATTGGTAGATTCCTAAAAGGCGGTACTTTTTGAATGTACCAGTGTACCAATATGGTGCCATTTAAAAAAATTGAGTTTTTGAGCAAAAACCATTTTCGAAAACTTTAAAATTGTGCAACTGAGTTATAAATGTTTTTTTTAGCGTAAATGTAATTTCTAGGATTACTTAGATCATTTCTAGTAATTTTAAGTAATCATGGCCTACCTATGATATAAACTAAAAATTAAATTAAAAAATACATTGACATCGGAAATGTCACTTTTTTGGTATCATTGTATTCAGAATAAAGCGTAGAATTGAAATATGAAAAAATATATAGGGTGTCCCATTTAAAAATCAAAAGTTGGTATCATTTCCGGTTAAACCGGAAGTGGCTAAAATGTATAGTTTATGTTAAAAGTTGACATTTTATGGCTATAAAAGACCCCCAAAATTTGAAATCTCTAACTTTTAAAATAAAGAAAAAAAGGGGGGTGTACCTTGGTCTTGTAACACCCGGTATATGTATATATTTTTCTCTTAGCGCGTTTCGTTCTGGTTACATGCCAGCATCTCTATATTTTCATGCTAAATAAGAAGAGGAGTTACTACTGTAGTAAACGTTCTTTATGGAACTTTATAAATTACAAACAAATTAAAAGACTTTAGATAAAATTGTTTAAAAGTTAATATATATATATATACAAAAAATAATAAGCAGGCAAATGGATAGTTATGCCCCCTTTTAACCAAGTTAAAATATTTCAATTTAGGTGCTAAAAAAATAAAAAAATACAACCTCTCTTGTGAGATAATTTAAAGTTAAAAAAGTTATGTTGACAATTCCCCTAGTAGAAATTTATCATTAAAAAACGTTTTTTTCTAACGTGTTTCTAAAGTATAAATGTCCCGATTTCTAACATGAGAAGCTCAGGTAAGGAGCCTAACGCTAGACGCTTTGTAAAACTCTAACGTTAGGTAAACGTTATTTTAACATTAAACCCTAACATAAGGCATCTAACATTATTTAAAGTCGTTCTAACGTTATTTTTCGCCAGGTTCAGTGTCTTCCTTAATTTTATGTTTATATTTTAAGTGAAACTTTAGTATATCCATTTCCATAAACGTGCCTTCACATAATTCACAAGAGAAAGGTCCACAATGAGTCAAAAGATGCGTATTGTAGTGAAATTTGGTCGTCCAACCCTTTCCACAATATTTACATTGGATGGGCTTAATTCCTGTATGTTTCATTTCATGTCTTCTTTTTGAACCCATCCGTGTAAATTTTTTGTCACAGTAAGAACAGTCGTAAGGTTTAACCCCAGTATGTATCTTAACATGATCTTTTAAATGGGTTAAAACTAAAAATTTCTTATCACAATAACTACAGACAAATCGTCTATCATTATTATGGGCTTTCATGTGCATATGCAAGCCAGACTTGTAGTGGAAAGACTTTCCACATATTGTACACATTTGCACTGTTTGAGTTGGATTATGTGTATGTAAATGGTTGTTTAATATACTTTGACTGTAGAAAGATTTATCACATTTATTGCATTTAAACTTCCTTTCTTTATGTATCCGTATATGGGAAAAATACAAAGATCTTGATGCAAATACAGAGTCACATTGTTTGCAAAAATAACTCCCCTTTTCATCTGAGTGTAAATTTTTTATGTGATCACTTAACTCTGCTTGTGAAGGCAGCGCTAATTGGCAATGATAACACAAATGGGTTGAATTTAACTCGCCACATACTTTTAGGTGTCTTAAAAACTTGCCTCTACCTAAATACTCATTTTGACAATTAGTACATTTAAACATTTTGTCTGAATCCTTTTCTTTTGGCCTTGGTTTTTGTATTCTTTTTGGTTTCATCACACTATGTTCATTCTGCTTCACAATTTTTTTTTTTTTAGTAGCTTTCACACCAGATTTCTTGGTTTTACTAGCTGATTTAGATTGTTTTGCACTGCCTTGTATTTTTTCTAATTGTGTTGTCTTACTCAAATCTAATTGTGCAGAATTACTCAAACATAATTCAGAATCAGAAAAAATATTTTCTAGTTGATTTGGCTCAAATTCAGAATATTCAACCTGCTTATTTGAAACATATTCTGTTTTATTAAAATTTGTTTTTATATCAGTAATACCATCTTGTACAGTAAATTTTTTTCTGAAATTACTCAAATCTGGTTCTATTATTAACTTAATTGTTTCAACATTATCTGTTATTTCTTCTGGTTCAAGTTTAACAATTTTGTTAAATAAATATATTTCATCTAGGTTTTCAGTTTTGACTGTACTGTCTTTCTTTGAAACTTCTGTGTCTGCTTCTTTTAACTTCTTTGTAGATTCATGAAATTGGACTACAAAGTTAAAAGCAATTTCCAAAGAACTATTACAGGCAGAACATATTGAATTCATTTTTTCATTATCAAAGTCATGCTAAAAATAAAAATTTACATAAATATATGTAATATTACTGTGTCTAACATCACTTAACATTAGCCAAAATATTACATAACTAGAGAAGATAAGTACAGTTTTTTTTTAATAGGGAATATAACCCACAAGGCATAAGCCAAGTTTGTAAATATTTACAGAAGTGTGTAATACACTCTTCTTCCAAGTAATCTACCACTATTTTTCCTACAAAGAATAAATACAATAATAACACTTCATGTAATAGTTACAATAGTCTCATCGGCATTGCTGCTTAGGGTCACTTCATCTGTACTTGGTCTGTTTGTGCTCTGGTTTTCGTTGTTTCTTCCTTTCGGGTAGTGCCACACAACAAATGAGCATCAAAAATTTCTCCTCTTTTAACCTTAAGCTTAGAGATTTGGTATTTCATTTTATAAGGTCCCGGTGCCGGAGCTTAAAAAAATATATGTAGAAAACTTCATTAACTCAAGACGGCATCCCTATTACATTGATTTGACGATGTAAATTTTTTGATTTAGACAGGTGAGAGTAGAATAGAATTAGTTTAGCAAAAAAAAATCCACATGTCGTACCCCTAAGCTTAAGGATAATCGATGCTCTTTTATTGTGTGGCGCTACCCAAAAGGAGAAAAGCTAAGTCCAAAAACTGAAAACTAACGACAAAAAACGAAAGAACAAAGTAAGACTAAGATGAAGTGACCCTATTGCTGCTAGGGACACTATTCTTAACAATAATAATACAATTAAATTTATTTGAATAGCTTTACTCACAAAAATATAAATAAATACTAAACATTAATAATTATCCTTTATCCAGTACATACAGATAATAAGACAATTACTAGCTTTATTTTAAATAAAGAAACTCGATAATAACCCACACATAGCTTTTACTTTATTGATTGGACAATTATTTATTTTACCCACTCAACTGTCACTTGTCAAATTATTTTCTTGTAAATGTCTTTAAAATTTTTAATAAAAATATGAATTTATAAACTATTTATTGGAGAAAACTGTATGTTACTCTTTAGTAAACTAATATTGCCCTCTCTAAAATTAAGGCACTCGCAAAAAATCGCAGTAGTGAGCAATGAAAGGTTTTATTTATTTACTTAAAATCATTTTAATGAAGATATTTACCCATTTAACTGTTAAAATGGCCAAGAAATTCAAGTAAATCATTCTCATTTTTATACATATAGTTTGACACACAGTAAGTTGTACTTCTAGCATAGGGGGCAGTACTGCCCATCCTAACATTGTTTTTTTTTTCGAATTAATGGCCAAATTCCCTGACTTCAAGGTTTCAATTTTAATTTCCCTGACATTTCCCTGTTTTCCCTAACTGGTGGGAACCCTGGAGAATATAAATATGGCATAGAACAACCGGTATACGCAGATAAGTCGAAAATGACAAAAATGTTAGTTAGGACGTTTTAACTACGGCGGGCAGCGTATACTGGTATAGCCAAAAAAGTTGTAGATTACAAAAAAATCGCAATTTACGAGGAAAATATCGAGAGTAATTAACCCTTTTTTCAGACCACTTGATCGTGGGTAATAAGCAGTTGTAGGAAAAATCAATTTAAAACAAAACTAACCTGAAGAACTACTTCCAATGCATTTAAAATAGTTACGTTCGTGCTTTTTTTTAACATTTCAGAGAAACCATTCAAATTATTGGTTATTCTAAAGCATATTCTGCATAAATCATAACTAAAAGATGTTTTTGAATTCATATTTATTCACCCTTTTTAGGTTATGTATCAAATGTCAAAAGTTTTTACTCAAACAGAGTACGTAACGATGGATCGAATTTTGTAGGTTATGTGGCACCCTGCTTAGTGGTTTTGGGGGAAAACACATAATGCGGCAATCAGGTAAAAGAGCGTATACGCTTAAATTTTATCTGTTTTAAATAATGGAAGCACAGATTTCCAGAATCGATTTTTTTAGTTTAACAATGCAAATTCAACACCTTTTTAAAAAGTTAAAAATTATATGACCAAAAAGAAAATTTAATTAGCTTTAAAATGTACAGTGCGTGTCCTAAGTCTTAATTAGGTCCGCCCTCCTTAACTTTTAAGCGGGTTAAGATATTAACTTTAAATTTTAAACACTTAAATATCATAACCCAAATAATTTTTTGGTATATACACGGTGTATTTAAAATAGGGTAGACATTTTAAGGGATGATACTACTTTAGACATGTGCGTGCACGCACTGCACAGTACTGTGCAGTGCGTGTCTTAAGTCCGACCCCCTTTAAGGGGGCCCCTTAACTATTAAGCGGCTTAAGTTATTAAGTTTAAATGTAAAACACTTAAATATTATAACCCAAATAATTTTTTGGTATATACACGGTGTATTTGAAATAGGGTCGAAATTTAAACGGGTGATTCTACTTTAGACATGTGCGTGCGCGCACTGTACAGTGCGTGTCTTGGGACTTAATTAGGTCCGCCCTCCTTAACTTTTAAGCGGCTTAAGGGCATATCCACAGGGTCGCATAACAACATAGTACATAAGAATGCGATGAAGTGATTGACTTGATGGGCCGCCATGTATCTTGTGAGCCAATCACGGCATCGCATTCTTATGTTCTTATGCAAGCTTCTGGATAGGCCTTAATTAAGGTATTAACTTTAAATGTGAAACAGGGTCCGAAATTTTAACGGGTGATTCTACTCCAGACATGTGCGTGCTTGTACGCACTGTACAGTGCGTACAGTGCATGTCTTTAGACTTAATTAAGTCCACACTCCTTAACTTTTGAGCGGCTTAAGATATTACCTTTAAATGTGAAACACTTAAATATCATAACCCAAATAATTTTTTGGTATATGATATGCTCATGTTTGGCCTGTTTTCGTTCGTTTGGAATCTAATTATAAAATTTTTATAAATTCACCCCGGGGGGTAGTGATATTTATTTTAACCCGATGATAAAAATTTTCTAACTTTACCCCCGGAGGATAAATCGTATTTTTTTTTAAATATTTACAACGTTTACGTGACAATTAGTGGGTATATTGAAATTTTTAAGGTGCTTAAACTGAATCTGATAATAAAAATTTTCTAACTCCAACCCGGGGTTGGGAGTAATCATTTTTAAATATTTACTTTATTTGCATAAAAAATGGTATATTGGGCTTTTTAAGTTCGTAAAAACTGAATCTGATAGTAAAAAATTTCTAACTTCACTTCGGGGGGTAGAGGTATTTATTTTAACCCGATGATAAACATTTTCTAACTTTACGCCCGGGGTATAAATCACACTTCGGGGGGTAGAGGTATTTATTTTAACCCGATAATAAACATTTTTTAACTTTACGCCCGGGGTATAAATCGTAGAAATCGTAATAATTTTTAAATGTTTACGTGACAATTAGTAGGTATATTAAGGTCGCTTAAACTAAATCGATAATAACAATTTTCTAACTTAACCCTCGGGGTTGTGGGTAATCATTTTTAAATATTTACTTTATTTGCGTAAAAAATTTTATATTGGGGATTTTAGGTTCGTTTAAACTGAATCTGATGGTAATAATTTTCCAACTTCACCCCGCGGGGTAGGGGTATTTATTTTAACCTGATGATAAACATTTTATAACTTTACCCCCGGAGGATAAATCGTATTAATTTTTAAATATTTACAATGTTTACGTGGCAATTAGTAGGCATATTGAAGTTTTTAATCTCGCTTAAACTGAATCGATAATAACAATTTTCTAACTCAATCCCCGGGGTTGGGGGTAATCATTTTTAACTTTATTTACGTAAAAGATGATATATTGGGGATTTTAAGTTCGTTTAAACTGAATCTGATGGTAAAATTTTTCCAACATTACCCCAGGGGGTAGGGGTATTTATTTTAACCTGAGGATAAACATTTTCTAACTTTACCTCCGGAGGATAAAACCTAATAATTTTTAAATATTTACAATGTTTACGTGAAAATTAGTGGGTATACTGAACTTTTTAAGTTCGCTTAAACTGAATCTGATCATAACAATTTTCTAACTTCACCCCAGGGTTGTGGGTAATCATTTTTAAATATTTACTTTATTTGCATAAAAAATGATATATTGGGCTTTTTGAGTTCGTAAAAACTGAATCTGATAGTAAAAATTTTCTAATTTCACTTCGGGGGGTAAGGTATTTATTTTAACCCGATGATAAACATTTTCTAACTTTACGCCCGGGGTATAAATCGTAATAATTTTTAAATATTTACAATGTTTACGTGAAAATTAGTAGGTATATTGAAGTTTTTAAAGTCGCTTGAACTGAATCGATAATAACAATAACAACCCCCGGGGGTTGGAGGTAATCATTTTTAACTTTATTTACGTAAAATGGTATATTGGGGATTTTAATTTCGTTTAATGTGAATCTGATGGTAACAATTTTCCAACTTCACCCCGGGGGGTAGGGGTATTTATTTTAACCCGATGATAAACATTTTCTAACTTTACATCTGGAGGATAAATCCTAATAATTTTTAAATATTTACAATGTTTACGTGAAAATTATTGGGTATACAGAACTTTTTAAGTTCGCTTAAACTGAATCTGATAATAACAATTGTCTAACTTCACCCCGGGGTTGTGGGTAATCATTTTTAAATATTTACTTTATTTGCATAAAAAATGGTATATTGGGCTTTTTAAGTTCGTAAAAACTGAATCTGATAGTAAAAAATTTCTAACTTCACTTTGGGGGGTAGGGGTATTTATTTTAACCCGATGATAAACATTTTTTAACTTTACGCCCGGGGAATAAATCGTAATAACCATAATAATTTTTAAATGTTTACGTGACAATTAGTAGGTATATTGAAGTTTTTAAGGTCGCTTAAACTAAATCGATAATAACAATTTTCTAACTCAACCCCCGGGGTTGTGGGTAATCATTTTTAAATATTTACTTTATTTGCGCAAAAAATTTTATATTGGGGATTTTAGGTTCGTTTGAACTGAATCTGATGGTAATAATTTTCCAACTTCACCCCGGGGGGTAGGGGTATTTATTTTAACCTGATGATAAACATTTTATAACTTTACCCCCGGAGGATAAATCGTAATAATTTTTGAATATTTACAATGTTTACGTGGCAATTAGTAGGTATATTGAAGTTTTTAATCTCGCTTAAACTGAATCGATAATAACAATTTTCTAACTCAATCCCCGGGGTTGGGGGTAATCATTTTTAACTTTATTTACGTAAAAGATAATATATTGGGGATTTTAAGTTCGTTTAAACTGAATCTGATGGTAACAATTTTCCAACATTACCCCAGGGGGTAGGGGTATTTATTTTAACCTGATGATAAACATTTTCTAACTTTACCTCCGGAGGATAAATCCTAATAATTTTTAAATATTTACAATGTTTACGTGAAAATTAGTGGGTATACTGAACTTTTTAAGTTCGCTTAAACTGAATCTGATCATAACAATTTTCTAACTTCACCCCAGGGTTGTGGGTAATCATTTTTAAATATTTACTTTATTTGCATAAAAAATGGTATATTGGGCTTTTTGAGTTCGTAAAAACTGAATCTGATAGTAAAAATTTTCTAATTTCACTTCGGGGGGTAAGGTATTTATTTTAACCCGATGATAAACATTTTCTAACTTTACGCCTGGGGTATAAATCGTAATAATTTTTAAATATTTACAATGTTTACGTGACAATTAGTAGGTATATTGAAGTTTTTAAAGTTGCTTAAACTGAATCGATAATAACAATTTTCTAACTCAACCCCCGGGGTTGGAGGTAATCATTTTTAACTTTATTTACGTAAAAAATGGTATATTGGGGATTTTAATTTCGTTTAATGTGAATCTGATGGTAACAATTTTCCAACTTCACCCCGGGTGGTAGGGGTATTTATTTTAACTCGATGATAAACATTTTCTAACTTTACATCTGGAGGATAAATCCTAATAATTTTTAAATATTTACAATGTTTACGTGAAAATTATTGGGTATACAGGACTTTTTAAGTTCGCTTAAACTGAATCTGATAATAACAATTTTCTAACTTCACCCCGGGGTTGTGGGTAATCATTTTTGAATATTTACTTTATTTGCATAAAAAATGGTATATTGGGCTTTTTAAGTTCGTAAAAACTGAATCTGATAGTAAAAAATTTCTAACTTCACTTTGGGGGGTAGGGGTATTTATTTTAACCCGATGATAAACATTTTCTAACTTTACGCCCGGGGTAGAAATCACACTTCGGGGGGTAGAGGTATTTATTTTAACCCGAAGATAAACATTTTTTAACTTTACGCCCGGGGAATAAATCGTAATAACCATAATAATTTTTAAATGTTTACGTGACAATTAGTAGGTATATTGAAGTTTTTAATCTCGCTTAAACTGAATCGATAATAACAATTTTCTAACTCAATCCCCGGGGTTGGGGGTAATCATTTTTAACTTTATTTACGTAAAAGATAATATATTGGGGATTTTAAGTTCGTTTAAACTGAATCTGATGGTAACAATTTTCCAACATTACCCCAGGGGGTAGGGGTATTTATTTTAACCTGATGATAAACATTTTCTAACTTTACCTCCGGAGGATAAATCCTAATAATTTTTAAATATTTACAATGTTTACGTGAAAATTAGTGGGTATACTGAACTTTTTAAGTTCGCTTAAACTGAATCTGATCATAACAATTTTCTAACTTCACCCCAGGGTTGTGGGTAATCATTTTTAAATATTTACTTTATTTGCATAAAAAATGGTATATTGGGCTTTTTGAGTTCGTAAAAACTGAATCTGATAGTAAAAATTTTCTAATTTCACTTCGGGGGGTAAGGTATTTATTTTAACCCGATGATAAACATTTTCTAACTTTACGCCTGGGGTATAAATCGTAATAATTTTTAAATATTTACAATGTTTACGTGACAATTAGTAGGTATATTGAAGTTTTTAAAGTTGCTTAAACTGAATCGATAATAACAATTTTCTAACTCAACCCCCGGGGTTGGAGGTAATCATTTTTAACTTTATTTACGTAAAAAATGGTATATTGGGGATTTTAATTTCGTTTAATGTGAATCTGATGGTAACAATTTTCCAACTTCACCCCGGGTGGTAGGGGTATTTATTTTAACTCGATGATAAACATTTTCTAACTTTACATCTGGAGGATAAATCCTAATAATTTTTAAATATTTACAATGTTTACGTGAAAATTATTGGGTATACAGGACTTTTTAAGTTCGCTTAAACTGAATCTGATAATAACAATTTTCTAACTTCACCCCGGGGTTGTGGGTAATCATTTTTGAATATTTACTTTATTTGCATAAAAAATGGTATATTGGGCTTTTTAAGTTCGTAAAAACTGAATCTGATAGTAAAAAATTTCTAACTTCACTTTGGGGGGTAGGGGTATTTATTTTAACCCGATGATAAACATTTTCTAACTTTACGCCCGGGGTAGAAATCACACTTCGGGGGGTAGAGGTATTTATTTTAACCCGAAGATAAACATTTTTTAACTTTACGCCCGGGGAATAAATCGTAATAACCATAATAATTTTTAAATGTTTACGTGACAATTAGTAGGTATATTGAAGTTTTCAAGGTCGCTTAAACTAAATCGATAATAACAATTTTCTAACTTAACCCCCGGGGTTGTGGGTAATCATTTTTAAATATTTACTTTATTTGGGCAAAAAATTTTATATTGGGGATTTTAGGTTCGTTTGAACTGAATCTGATGGTAATAATTTTCCAACTTCACCCCGGGGAGGAGGGGAATTTATTTTAACCTGATGATAAACATTTTATAACTTTACCCCCGTAGGATAATTCGTAATAATTTTTAAATATTTACAATGTTTACGTGGCAATTAGTAGGTATATTGAAGTTTTTAATGTCGCTTAAACTGAATCGATAATAACAATATTCTAACTCAATCCCCGGGTTTGGGGGTAATCATTTTTAACTTTATTTACGTAAAAAATGGCATATTGGGGATTTTAAGTTCGCTTAAACTGAATCTGATAATAACAATGTTCTAACTTCACCCCAGGGTTGTAGGTAATAATTTTTAAATATTTACTTTATTTGCATAAAAAATGGTATATTGGGCTTTTTGAGTTCGTAAAAACTGAATCTAATAGTAAAAACTTTCTAACTTCACTTCGGGGGGTAGAGGTATTTATTTTATCCCGAGGATAAACATTTTCTAACTTTACGCCCGGGGTATAAATCGTAATAATTTTTTAAATATTTACAATGTTTACGTGGCAATTAGTAGGTATATTGAAGTTTTTAATGTCGCTTAAACTGAATCGATAATAACAATTTTCTAACTCAACCCCCGGGGTTGGGGGTAATCATTTTTAACTTTATTTACGTAAAAAATGGTATATTGGGGATTTTAGGTTCGTTTAATGTGAATCTGATGGTAACAATTTTCCAACTTCACCCCGGGGGGTAGGGGTATTTATTTTAACCCGATGATAAACATTTTCTAACTTTACCTCTGGAGGATAAATCCTAATAATTTTTAAATATTTACAATGTTTACGTGAAAATTATTGGGTATACAGGACTTTTTAAGTTCGCTTAAACTGAATCTGATAATAACAATTTTCTAACTTCACCCCGGGGTTGTGGGTAATCATTTTTAAATATTTACTTTATTTGCATAAAAAATGGTATATTGGGCTTTTTAAGTCCGTAAAAACTGAATCTAATAGTAAAAAATTTCTAACTTCACTTTGGGGGGTAGAGGTATTTATTTTAACCCGATGATAAACATTTTCTAACTTTACGCCCGGGGTAGAAATCACACTTCGGGGGGTAGAGGTATTTATTTTAACCCGATGATAAACATTTTCTAACTTTACGCCCGGGGTAGAAATCACACTTCGGGGGGTAGAGGTATTTATTTTAACCCGATGATAAACATTTTTTAACTTTACGCCCGGGGAATAAATCGTAATAACCGTAATAATTTTTAAATGTTTACGTGACAATTAGTAGGTTTATTAAAGTTTTTAAGGTCGCTTAAACTAAATCGATAATAACAATTTTCTAACTCAACCCCCGGGGTTGTGGGTAATCATTTTTAAATATTTACTTTATTTGCGTAAAAAAATTTATATTGGGGATTTTAGGTTCGTTTAAACTGAATCTGATGGTAATAATTTTTCAACTTCACCCCGGGGGGTAGGGGTATTTATTTTAACCTGATGATAAACATTTTCTAACTTTACCTCCGGAGGATAAATCCTAATAATTTTTAAATATTTACAATGTTTACGTGGCAATTAGTAGGTATATTGAAGTTTTTAATGTCGCTTAAACTGAATCAATAATAACAATTTTCTAACTCATCCCCGGGGTTGGGGGTAATCATTTTTAACTTTATTTACGTAAAAAATGGTAAATTGGGGATTTTAAGTTCGCTTAAACTGAATCTGATAATAACAATTTTCTAACTTCACCCCAGGGTTATGGGTAATCATTTTTAAATATTTACTTTATTTGCATAAAAAATGGTATATTGGGCTTTTTGAGTTCGTAAAAACTGAATCTGATAGTAAAAACTTTCTAACTTCACTTCGGGGGGTAGAGGTATTTATTTTAACCCGAGGATAAACATTTTCTAACTTTACGCCCGGGGTATAAATCGTAATAATTTTTAAATATTTACAATCTTTACGTGGCAATTAGTAGGTATATTGAAGTTTTTAATGTCGCTTAAACTGAATCGATAATAACAATTTTCTAACTCAACCCCCGGGGTTGGGGGTAACCATTTTTAACTTTATTTACGTAAAAAATGGTATATTGGGATTTTAGGTTCGTTTAATGTGAGTCTGATAGTAACAATTTTCCAACTTCACCCCGGGGGGTAGGGGTATTTATTTTAACCCGATGATAAACATTTTCTAACTTTACCTCTGGAGGATAAATCCTAATAATTTTTAAATATTTACAATGTTTACGTGAAAATTAGTGGGTATACTGGACTTTTTAATTTCGCTTAAACTGAATCTGATAATAACAATTTTCTAACTTCACCCCAGGGTTGTGGGTAATCATTTTTAAATATTTACTTTATTTGCATAAAAAATGGTATATTGGCTTTTTAGGTTCGTAAAAACTGAATCTGATAGTAAAAATTTTCTAACTTCACTTCGGGGGGTAAGGTATTTATTTTAACCCGATGATAAACATTTTCTAACTTTACGCCCGGGGTATAAATCGTAATAACTTTTAAATATTTACAATGTTTACGTGACAATTAGTAGGTATATTGAAGTTTTTAAAGTCGCTTAAACTAAATCGATAATAACAATTTTCTAACTCAACCCCAGGGGTTGTGGGTAATAATTTTTAAATATTTACTTTATTTGCGTAAAAATGGTATATTGGGGATTTTAAGTTCGTTTAAACTGAATCTGATGGTAATAATTTTTCAACTTCACCTCGGGGGGTAGGGGTATTTATTTTAATCTGATGATAAACATTTTATAACTTTACCCCCGGAGGATAAATCGTAATCATTTTTCCGGAGGATAAATCGTAATCATTTTTAAATATTTACAATGTTTACGTGGAAATTAGTAGGTATATTGAAGTCTTTAATGTCGCTTAAACTGAATCGATAATAACGATTTTCTAACTCATCCCCCGGGGTTGGTATAATCATTTTTAACTTTATTTTGTGGGTAATCATTTTTAAATATTTACTTTATTTGCGTAAAAATGGTATATTGGGGATTTTAAGTTCGTTTAAACTGAATCTGATGGTAATAATTTTTCAACTTCACCTCGGGGGGTAGGGGTATTTATTTTAACCTGATGATAAACATTTTATAACTTTACCCCCGGAGGATAAATCGTAATCATTTTTAAATATTTACAATGTTTACGTGGAAATTAGTAGGTATATTGAAGTCTTTAATGTCGCTTAAACTGAATCGATAATAACAATTTTCTAACTCAACCCCAGGGGTTGTGGGTAATCATTTTTAAATATTTACTTTATTTGCGTAAAAAATGGTATATTCGGGATTTTAAGTTCGTTTAACCTGTATCTAATGGTAACAATTTTCCTACTTTACCCCGGGGTGTAGGGGTATTTATTTTAACCCGATGATAAACATTTTCTAACTTTACCTCCGGAGGATAAATCCTAATAATTTTTTAAATATTTACAATGTTTACGTTTAAATTAGTGGGTATACTGGACTTTTTAAGATCGCTTAAACTTAATCTGATAATAAAATTTTTCTAACTCCACCCCCGGGGTTGGGGTAATCATTTTTAAATATTTACTTTATTTGCGTAAAAACCCTAATATACCATTTTTACGCAAATAAAGTAAATATTTAAAAATTATTACCCCCAACCCCGGGGAGGGAGTTAAAAAATTGTTATAACAGATTCAGTTTAAGCCATCTTGAATACTCCATTAAAAAACTCCTACTAATTGTCACGAAAAACATGTAAATATTTAAATCTGATAGTAGGTAACAATTTTCCAACTTCACCCTGGGAGGTAGGGGTATTTATTTTAATCCGATGATATAAACTTTATTCTTTATCCACGGGGGATAAATCGTATTCTTTTTAAATATTTACAATGTTTACGTGAAAATTACTAGGTATATTGAAGTTTTTAAGGTCGCTTAAACTAAATCTGATAATAGCAATTTTCTAACTTCACCCCGGGGTTGGGGGTAATCATTTTTAAATATTTACTTTATTTGCGTAAAAAATTGTATATTGGCTTTTTAAATTCATAAAAACTGAATCTGATAGTAACAATTTTCTAACTTCACTCCGGGGGGTGTATTTATTTTAACCCGATGATAAACATTTCTAACTTTACCCCGTGGAATATATCGTGATAGTTTTTAAATATTTTCATTATTTACGTGACAATTATTATATTAGACTTTTTAAGGTCGCTTAAACTAAATCTGATAATAACAATTTTATAAATCCATGGGGTTAGGGGTAATCATTTTTTATTTGCGTAAAAATATTTATTAGGGTTTTTAGGTTCGTTTAAACTAAATCTGATAATACAAATTTTCAAACTTTACCCCGGGGGGTAGGGGTTTTTATTTTAACTCGATGATAAACAAATTCAAATTCTGTTTCTTAGACCTCAAAACCCCTATATACCTACTATAGTACTACAATTATAATTGTGAGGAAAATATTGAAAACATTTAAAACTTATTGCCTCCCACCCCCCGGGGTGGAGTTAGAGGTTGGAGTTTCATATACCAATTTTAAGAAAATTACCCACCGCCCCTCCGGGGGGTGGAATGAGAAAAAAAAATGATTGAAGATTCAGTTTTAGCTACCTCAAAAACCCCAATATATCAATTTTCAAAATCTACCCCCGCCCCTCAGGGGTGGAGTTAGATTGTTTAAATATCAGATTCACTTTCAGCAACCTTAAAGCCCCCAATATATCAATTTTTTAAATCTACCTACTCCCGACCCTCAGGTGGTGGAGTTAGATTTTTTATTATCAGATTCAGTTTCAGTAACCTCAAAAATACCAATATACCAATTTTTACGAAAAATACCCCCGTCATGCAGGGGGTGGAGTTTTTTATTATCAGATTCACTTTCAGCAACCTCAAAAACCCCAATATACCAATTTTCACAAAAACTACCCCCGCCCCTCAGGGGGTGGAATTAAAAAAATAGATCAGATTTAATTTCGTCAAAAAAAAAAAAATTCGTTCGATCTGTCGGTCGATCCGTCTGTCCGGGAAATATTGGGGTAGGGCAAGGGGGACAAATAGGGAAATATAAAATATTTTAATACAAAAAATTTAAAATTGCTATATAAAAGGCTTTGGGGTTGCTGAAATAGAATCTGATAATAAAAAATTTTACTCCATCCCCGCAGGGCGAGGGGTAAATATTTTTATTATTTTCTTCAAAATTGGTAGAGGGATTTCGGAGGTCGACAGAACAAAATCTGATAATAAAAATTCTAACTCCATCCCTGAGGGGTGAGGGGTGATTTTCGTGAAAATTGGTATATGGGGGGTTTTGTAGTTGCTTAAACTGAATCTGATAATAAAAAAATTAATCCACCCCCTGTGGGACAAGGGGTAATTTTCGTGAAAATTGGTTTCTTATTGTATTTCCTAAAAGTGAATCTAATAATAAAAAATCCATTTCACGCACAGGGGTGGTAAATGAGAAACCTTTTTTAGTGGGGAGTATATTTTAAACATATTTAGTTAAAAATTTCCATTTTTAACTTTATTTAAACCCCAAAAAAAATGCAAAAAATTGATAGTCAAATAGAGAGTTGTATAACGTTAGTTAGTTAGTTAGTTGTTTCAATGCGGGGTTCATAGCCCTCAACACCTGGTCCCTAGGGACCTTTGTGTTTACCGCACAGACCTCCTCAGAGCATCCCTGTTTCTTTTAAAAAGTCCAGGTATGGTTTCAGGGGAGTGTTCATGATCTCGTTTGGTTCCAGAGAGTCGTTCCCAAAGTACTTCCATCTTAGGCCTATTAGCGATGGACATTCACATATGAGGTGGTAGGGTTCTTCATCCCCTTCCCCACATCTCCTGCACACGGGGCTCGTAATCTGTCCCATTACGTGTCGGTGCTTGTTCAGTAAGCAGTGTCCAGTTATTATACCCGTTATTGTTCTCAGTTGACTCCTGGACATGCCTAGAAGTAAGCTGGTTCTTTTCTTGGTAGGTCCTCCTAGGAAGAGTTTGGAGTGCCTCATTCTAGGAGCATCTATCCAGTGTTGCTGGTGTTCATCCCGCAACATTCTCCTGACCTCGTGTCTGGCCGTGGAATATGATACCCCACAGCACGGTTCTGGTCCTGTGAGTACAGCTTCACTTCCCTTTCTCGCAAGGTCGTCTGCCTTCTCATTACCATCTATACCTTGATGTCCTGGAACCCATATCAAATTTACTTTGTTATGTTCAGCCAGTTTACATAGCTCGTTGTGGCATTCGTATACCAGTTCTGAGCTAAAGGCATATGAGTCTAATGCCTTTATCGCTGCCTGGCTGTCCGAAATGATATTTACTGTCCTACCCGTGTAGGACGCCGATGTCATTTCTTGTGCGCAGACATAAATCGCATAGATTTCAGCTTGGAAAACTGTTGCCTTGGTTCCCAGGTTTAAGCTAATTTCTTTGCCCGGTCCATGGATTCCTGCTCCGGTCCCTTCTTTCATTTTGGATCCATCTGTGTACCAGGTTTCACCTTTTAGTAGTTTAGGGTATAGTCCATTTTTCCATGCATCCCGGCTAGGTATCTCAGCCTTTGCCGGTTGCCTGAAATCATAGACTATAGCGATTCTATCTGTTTTCATGGATAGTATATCTGTATTGTCAATGTTCTCAAAGATTTTAGTATGTTCCAACCCTCTATGGCGGTCTCCCATGCCGTTAATCCTTAGTCTGTACGCTGCCATAAGTGCCTGTTTTTGCCACCAAGTGCAATGGAGGTAGGTCCAGTAGGACTTCTAGTGCTGCGGTGGGAGTAGTGCTCATTGCCCCCACTATTCCGATGCAGGCAAGTCTTTGTGCCTTGCTTAGAATCAGTCTGTTAGTAGTGGAATTGGCTTTATGCCACCACACTAACGCCCCATATGTCACTATGGGTTTTACAATTACATTGTATACCCAGTGCAACATTCCGGGTTTAATTCCCCAGTTTTTACCAAACATGCGTCTACAGGCCCATAGTGCTCTAATAGCTTTGTTGGTTTTATCTGTTAGATGGGGTTTATAAGACAAATTGCTATCCAAGATTACTCCTAGATATTTTGCTTGCCCCACTAACTTCAGCTTAGTTCCAAATAACCTTGGAGGCTCAATTAAGAGTTTCCTTTTGTTGGTAAATGGAATAAGTGTGGTTTTTGTAGGGTTTACCGACAGTCCCACTCTTCTACACCAATTCTCTATGACCTTTAGGGCTCCCTGCATCACTTCTGATACAGTTTTGCCGTACTTGCCACATACGAGAACCGTTATATCATCAGCATATCCCTGAGCATAGAAGCCATGTCTCTCCAATTCCTCCAGAAGACTGTTCACCACGAGGCACCATAGGAGTGGCGATAACGCCCCTCCTTGAGGACATCCTTTCGCGACCAGCACTTCTATCATTGATTGTTGGAGTGATGCCTCAATAGTTCTGTTTTTCAGCATGGTCATTACCCATCTACATATTGTATCTGGTACCCCATGTCTATTGAGTGCATTTTCTATTGATTCATATGAGGTATTATCAAATGCCCCCTCTATGTCCAATAGAGCAGCTAGACAAATTCCTTTGTCTTTAATTGCCTTCTCTGCTCTTTTTGCTAGCTCGTGTATAGCTAGTTCGCAGGATTTACCTGCTTGATATGCATACTGGAGCCTGTGCAAGGGTCTTGTTTTCAAGACCTTGTCCCTTATGTATCTATCAAGCAGTTTCTCTAATGTTTTTAGGAGAAATGACGTTAGGCTTATCGGTCGATACGCCTTGGCTTCGGCATATGTTGCCTTGCCAGGTTTAGGTAGAAAAATTACCTTTACCTTCCTCCAGCCCTTCGGTATATATCCAAAGGCCATACTTGCCCTAAGTAGATTAACTACTGGTGTAGTTAGTGCGCTTATCCCGTTCTGTAGCAAAGCAGGAAACACACCATCCTTCCCAGCAGCCTTAAATGGTTTGAATGAATTCACGGCCCATTTAAGCTTTTTAGCATCCACTATTTTGGATGCAAGCTTCCAGTCTGCCCTGGTGGGCCTCCTTAAGCCTTCTGTCTGTATGTTATTGTTCTCATTACCCCGGTTCCTTTCAGACCCTGGGAAGTGAGTTTTTAACATAACCTCTAGCGTCTCTTCTGCCGTTTCAGAGTAGGCCCCTGATTCGGTTTTTATAGATCCTAGGTTGTAATCTTTTTCCTTTCGGAGGGCCCTTTGGAGTCGTGAACATGTAGGTGTATCTTCGATACCCTGACAGAACTTCCTCCAGGATTCCCTCTTTGAGGTCTTGATAGCTTTGCTATATCGGGCGAGAGATGCTTTATAGATCTCCCATTCGTCCGTGTTTTTAGCTCGGTTAAACAGCCTTCTCGTGTCCTTTCTCATTTCTGAGAGTTCCTCATTCCACCACTCAACATTTTTACAAACCCTGCGTGGTTTTAGTGGACAGCTGGACTCGTAGGCTGATATGAGTTGTATAACACGACCCCCTTTCAGTTTAAAAAAATAGCCCCCATGGCCCCCTGCCCAAATTTTAAAAGCTGTAAATATTAAACATATGCAAAAACATAGTTTGTTTTGTCTTATTTACGTTCTCCAAATTTAAATTCCATATCTCAACTTGTTAAAAAGTTAAAAGGAGGTGTGACTTTTGAACCGCACTGTATATTTCACTTAAGGAATTGAATGTGTTGACAATAATATTGAGATTTATACGAGATTTTTTTTTACATATGACCATAATCAGAGCCGGATTCAGGGGAGGGAAAGCTTCCGAGGGGAGTCCGGCGTCGACAGTATCTTTTAGTTTATAATAAACAGTTTATACTTCATTTATACATCCGCAAAGAAAAATAAAAGAGCAAATTAAAAATTATAATAACAAGACACAGGTGTTTTTCTTTTCTGAGGGAAAATTAAAAAATATATATATTGTATTATAATATTTATTATTTAATGTAAAAAATATATATCTCCAGGCTAAATAAATAAAAATATTGACTACAACATTTTTCTCAAAACTAAACAATCCTCCAGTAAGAGTGTTTTATTTTTTTTTTACATTTACTAAATAAAATCTAATGTGCAGGTAAAAATAGGCAGTTTGCAAAAATGTTCAACCATGACTTACGTTACGTAAGACAGGATTAAACACATAAAATAAAATATCAGTTTAAAAAATATAACCTTAATAAATAAATAAAAAAATCGGAATAAAAGTTCTTCTTATACATTAATAATATAAAAGAACAAGAAAAATAGGTTTAAAACACAAAATATAAGTTTAATAATAAAAAAATCTGAATACAAGTTCTATTTGTACATTAGTAATATAAAATAAAAAACAAAAATATTTGTAAAACAAAATACAACTTTAATAAATAAAAATCTGAATAAAAGTAATATAAAATAAAAACAAAAATATGTTTAAAACACAAAATATAAATTTGATAAATAAAAAAATATATGAATAAAAGGTCTTCTTATACATTAGTAATATAAAATAAAAAGAAAAATATGCTTAAAACACAAAATAAAAAAAGTAATATAAAATAAAAACAAAAATATGTTTAAAACACAAAATAATATGAATAAAAAAAATCTTTATAAAACTTCTTCTTTTACATTAGTAATATAAAATAAAAAGAAAAATATATTTAAAACAAAAAATAAAACTTTAATAAATAAAAAAGATCTGAATAAAAGTTATATTTGTACATTAGTAATATAAAATTTTAAAAAAAGTAATATAAAAATAAAAACAAAAATATGTTTAAAACACAAAATAATACTAATAAAAAAAATCTTTATAAAAGTTCTTCTTTTACATTAGTAATATAAAATAAAAATAAAAATATGTTTAAAACACAAAATAATATGAATAAAGAAAATCTTAATAAAAGTTCTTTTTTTACATTAGTAATATAAAATAAAAGGAAAAATATGTTTAAAACAAAAAAATAAACTTTAATAAATAAAAAAAGATCTGAATAAAAGTTATATTTGTACATTAGTAATATAAAATAAAAAAAGTAATATAAAATAAAAACAAAAATATGTTTAAAGCAAAAAATAATATGAATAAAGAAAATCTTAATAAAAGTTCTTCTTTTACATTAGTAATATAAAATAAAAATAAAAATATTTTTAAAACAAAAAATAAAACTTAAATAAATCAAAAAAGATCTGAATAAAAGTTATATTTGTACATTAGTAATATGAAATAAAAAAAGTAATATAAAATAAAAACAAAAATATGTTTAAAACACAAAATAATATGAATAAAGAAAACCTTAATAAAAGTTCTTCTTATACATTAGTAATATAAAATAAAAGGAAAGATATGTTTAAAACAAAAAATAAAACTTAAATAAATAAAAAAAGATCTGAATAAAAGTTATATTTGTACATTACTAATATAAAATAAAAAAAGTAATATAAAATAAAAACAAAAATATGTTTAAAACACAAAATAATATGAATAAAGAAAATCTTAATAAAAGTTCTTTTTTTACATTAGTAATATAAAATAAAAAGAAAAATATTTTTAAAACAAAAAATAAAACTTAAATAAATAAAAAAAGATCTGAATATAAGTTATGTTTGTACATTAGTAATATAAAATAAAAAAAGTAATATAAAATAAAAACAAAAATATGTTTAAAACACAAAATAATATGAATAAAGAAAACCTTAATAAAAGTTCTTCTTATACATTAGTAATATAAAATAAAAGGAAAAATATGTTTAAAACAAAAAATAAAACTTAAATAAATAAAAAAAGATCTGAATAAAAGTTATATTTGTACATTAGTAATATAAAATAAAAAAAGTAATATAAAATAAAAACAAAAATATAAAATAAAAACAAAAATATGTTTAAAACACAAAATAATATGAATAAAGAAAATCTTAATAAAAGTTCTTTTTTTACATTAGTAATATAAAATAAAAGGAAAAATATGTTTAAAACAAAAAATTAAACTTTAATAAATAAAAAAAGATCTGAATAAAAGTAATATAAAATAAAAACAAAAATATGTTTAAAACAAAAATTAATATGAATAAAGAAAATCTTAATAAAAGTTCTTCTTTAACATTAGTAATATAAAATAAAAATAAAAATATTTTTAAAACAAAAAATAAAACTTAAATAAATCAAAAAAGATCTGAATAAAAGTTATATTTGTACATTAGTAATATAAAATAAAAAAAGTAATATAAAATAAAAACAAAAATATGTTTAAAACACAAAATGTCCAAAAAAAATACGTATTACTTGTGTGCGGATCATGCTCCCGGGGACTTGTACAGTTTGTTAAACTAATTATTACATAATTATAATAATATAATTATTATATATGATAGAGAAATTTATAAAGCTATTTTTGGTGATAACATATGTTAAGAACTTACAAAATCACGTACCTGTTACTTGTGTGCGAATCATGCCCCCGGAGACTTGTACAGTTTCTTGAACTAATTATTACATAATTATGAGAGAAATTTTTGAATTTTTTTTTGTGCATATGAAAGTAGATACCATTATTGGATGGTCGAACCTCATTTTCGCATTTTTTGAGATGTAACAGTTCAGAACTGCGGTTAATTTTATAAATTTTTAATTTAAGTCGAATAACTGTCAATAATTGACAGTTGGTAAAAAGCGGAGCCGACGTTTGCACGACGCTGATTGAACCGCATGCTACAGGCCACCAGCTAACAGGGGCGCCGGCGAGTGACGTCTTCAAATATTTTTTTAAATTTTTTTCCATCAGGGTTTTTTTAGAAGTAATGGCCTTTTTTGAAGTCATCAAAATTTTCCGTCAGAGGCGCCAAACCAAACGCAAAAAGTAAACATTGTAGAAGTCCAGAACATCCAATTGTAGCAGTCAAGCTCTATGAGCATTTTAATATTTTCAATTTTTTTTATATTTTCACGTTCCCCCAGGGAAAGTTCTGCCTTAATTAAAAGGATGGTATCATATATTTATGGTCTGTTTTTTTTAAGCAAGATAGTAAATTAAAAAATCGCACAGTAAATATTTTTAAAACAGGTTTGAATAGTATATATTTGTGTATAGAATTTAGTTGTTTTATAAAATAAACTACGCAGTATATTCGCACATCCAATATTTGAATCTGTTTATCTATCTTTTATATTATTTTAATTATATTTCTTATTTATTCTTAACGTTTTATATACAAAAAAAAGTAATAATATCAAGTCTGTCGGTCTTTTCGCGAAAATTTTAGGCTTTTGAACTGAAGATGTTAAATTTGGAAGAGTAAGAATCAGAATGGGTGACACATATCTATACTATACTATATAGTATTCAAAGATATAAGTAAATTAATATTAAGGACCATTTTATTAAATACAAAAGTTATAAAACTTCATTTTATATATGAATTAAGATACCTTATATGTGAGTAATAAATTGGACTTTGTATAAATTACCAGTCATCATGTACAGAGTTAATTAGCACAAGGAACCAAAAAAAAATTTTTTGAGATAAAATGTTTTGAAATTTACATAAATATACATTTTAAGTAATCAAGTCTATTTTTTAACTGATTAATATTAATGAAAATAATTGTCTCCACACTTTGGGTGTTTCAAGTTCAAACTTTCAACTGCACACAACCCTATTAGAAACAAAGTTCTTTCTTGGTAGACTTCAGCATCTTTCTTATAGTATCTTTTTATTGTGACCTCTTAAGTTCTCATTCATGAACCTGAATTCAGGTGGAAGATTTGATATTACTGGCTATGCTGCTTACTTTGTAAAAACAATAATAACCATAATGATTGGCAAGTGTTTTTATTTTTCTATATTTTGGGTGTGCCTACTTTTTTCTGTGAACTTGATCTGAAGTTTGGACTTTTTACTTCCTCCTTAAAAATCTGTCTCTTTGTCTTAATTTTTCTTCTGACCTATAAAAAAGATTTATATCAAATGTTTTATTATGATTACTTAATATGTGAGTGTTCACGCGAAAATGGAGCTAAAAGGCAAAAAAAATGTGCAATTTGTGCAAAAACTCAAATATCGTTTTTTTTACCTTCAGGATAGCGATTCACATGTGATGTTATTACATCACGGCACCTGATCGCTAGTAAACGTTCGAAAGCCTGATCTGAACACGAATCTGTTATGAAAAAGGCACTTCAGGGCTCATTTTTTTGCTACACTGAAAAAACTTTTTCTAAAATGGTAAAAATCTCTTATTATTTCAATGTAGCAAAAATAAATGCGCCCATGAAATGCCTTTTTTTATGACAGATTTGTGTTCAGCATCCCAAAATACATAAGAATAGGTGGGTCTCAACCCCAGCACAGAAAACTTTTTTTTGTGGGCCTGTGAAATTAAATAATCTACTATCATGCTTTGAATAAAAATATACCCAATTTTCGAAAAATATGTACCAACTTATACTCCACAATGTCATAACATACCTATGAACAGCGCCTATTTAGAGTTTTAAGGATATACAGTGCGATTATAAAGTGCTGAACAGTTTGAAAAGAAAATACTATTCGTTTGAAGCCACGCCTCTGTTAGAGTTGTGCGCGACAAGCCCATGTGATTGCTACGTACAACAGCTCGGTGGCCAGTAAAACGCACACAGCTTTCTTGCATTTTACTCATCGCTAATGCCAGTTTTGCATTAAAAAGTGTTCGGCACTTTATAATCGCACGGTATATTTTAAATATATTATATATTATGATATATATCACATTATACAGCGTTCAGTTATGGCATGTCAAAATTTAAGAGAAGATTCTACATCCAAAATTATTAAAAAAAAAAAAAATCCTATAAAGGTTGATCCGAAAATGAGCTAAGGGAGCTCCTGTCCTTTAAAATTGTCCTAAAAATAAGGTTTATTAATTAATAACTCCGGTACCCTTTAAGCTAGAGCGACGAGGTTTTGCATGTATACTAGTATTAAGGACGATTATTATCCATGCCTGAATTATACTGCATTAACTCATACCTAAAACGTATTATGCTGCTCTTGTATAAGGGATTCCCTCAGACGGATTACGCGAACCGCACCCGAACTGGTATGATCCTCGCTTTTTAGCACATTTTCGCAAATGAGTCACTGCAGTGTAATTCAGACACGGATAATAGTTCGTTATTTTTTTAGTTTATTCAGAGATATGCCTATATGGACAAAATATGTTGAGCTTAAAACATTTTTTATCCAATGTTTTTTAAGTGTATTTTTTGGACTTTTTGTAAAAAATATAGTTTTCTTGAGTAAAAATACATCAAAAATGTTTAGTGACACCCAAAATGTAAGTTTTTAAAAGGCTATTACTCCTTTCATATTAAATTTATGGGTTTCGGTAAAGAATACTTTTTGCTTAGTTTTATAATAATAATAATAATAATAAATGAAAAATCACCTTGCAGCATTAAAAATGTTATTGGTTATTGGTGCTTTTTTGTTCCCCCATTCCATCTTTGAAGGGCTGTAGCTCACTTAGGGCTCATTTCTGGACCAACCTCTTTAGGAACTTTTTTTTTATATTTTTGGATGTAGAATCACCAGGTAATTTTCCAGATGCCAGTTGTTGAACACTGTGTATATTATGATACTTGTTTTAAATATCATTATACATATAAATCTGTGTCTTGTTTCTAAAAGGGCCAATGTCAATAGCAGCGTTTTCACGTCAACTCTAATGTAATGTAATATATATATATATATATATATATATATATATATATATATATATATATATATTAAAGTACATACAAAAAATATGTACCATGTGAATAATATATTCTAATATGTACCTGTTTTAGTGCAAGCCTTGGTAAAAGATTTTGTTTTTTATGCATTTTTCTTGTATATAGGTTTCAGAACAACTTAAAACTGATAAATAATCTTCAATTTTTGGCCCCCATATTTGAGTTTTTCATTTTAAAACGCCAGTTGTGTTGCATTTATATTGTTGCTTTGTACTACTTTGGAGTACCTGAAAGTCCAAATTATTATTATTAAAATTTGAGTACAATATAATATGGGGCTTTTCAAGAATAACGTCACCTATTTTTGACGAATTTTTTATCCCCCTCTCCCCTTTGTCACCTTTCATCACTTTTGCCTTGATAAAATAGAAAAAAAATACGTCACCTTTTGGAAGACCCCCCCTAGGGGGGACGTTTTAAATAAATTTTCAATACGTTTAATTAACTAGAAAAATGTCCAAAATGATCAAAATTTGCGTTTTGTAATACTTGAACGTTCCCTTTTATGTGGTAGTTGTTTTTATAAAAATTCTAAAAGTGCCTATTTTCACTATTTTTTTTTTAATATAACTTTTTTTAAAGGTGACACTTTTAGCCAGACCCCCTCCCCCCTTCGTCACCCCTCACTCTATGGAGGTGACATCATTCTTGAACAGCCCCTATGCATAATTTCGTCAATTTTTCTATGAAGAGGGAAATTAAGGGCCACTATATGATAATTTATGTAGAAGTAAACATACAACTGCCAAGCTTCTATAAAAAAAAGTTCTATTGTACAAGATAACCGAGGAAAAATTTTATAACAAATAGGGTTGTGTATAGGTGGAACAGTCTGGGAGAAGATACGGTGATGTCATTAAATGTAAACCAGTATAAAAACAGACTGGACAGAGAATTAGGACTGTTAAGAGAACAATGGGTCCATTACCCTAGCTAGTACTTTTAGTTTTAATTTAGTTAAAATCTTAATCTATAAATTTATATTTAAGATAAACACCAGTTATCATCGAATAATAATAATAATAATAATAATAATAAGTAAAGCAAAACCGCGATAAAATTAATATGTTTTAAGCCTTCAGTTACCAGACATGGTTTTCTATCTACCACGCGTTCACTTATATGATCGAGGCAAGTGCTAACCAGATTACTTTGTTTGTAGCATGTGGCCTTTAGTCTAATATCGGAAGCGTCACAATTTTGGGACACTTTTTTGTAACAGTTTCAGCCCTCTACCCCCCCATCTAAAACATTAATGTTAAAATGCTACATTAATGAATATAAAATTTTCTTACGTAACATTCACCTAGACCCCTCCCTCCAACTGTCACATTTTCAGTAACCCCCTCCCCCTCCCCTAGATATGTTACGTAATATATGAACAGCCCCTTTCAAGCACAATTTGAAATAACATAAAATTATCACTGCACTGCTGGAGCATTCACTTATATGATCAAAGCAAGCACTAACCAGATCACTTTGTTTGTAGCCTGTGGCCTATGGCCCGTGACCTATAGCCCTCTACCCCCTATCTAAAACATATTAATGTTAAAATGCTCCATTAATGAATATTAAATTCTGTTAAATTCGGGGATGGAAATTCCCAGACCACTTCATTGTGACCCGAATTCCTAGATTACAGGAATAAAAAATACGGTATAAATACATATTTATATCGAGCTAGACAAATCCCAAAGGAAAAGGCCATAATTCTTTGTAGAAGACAAAATTGTGTTACGTAACATTCACCTAGACCCCTTCCTCCCTCTGTTACAAACTGTCACATTTTCAGTGACCCCTCCCCTCCCATATGTGCGTTACGTAATATATGGATAGCCCCTTTCAAGCACAATTTAAAATGACATAAAATTATCACTGCACTGCTGCAGCGTAGTGCCACTGCATGACTTCACCCATCTAATATTCAGTGACAGAAATTTTAAATAGATTAAGAATCTATTTACTTATGATTTACTTAGATTATTAATAACAATTTCAGTTGAAAAACTTTAAACTTAATTTTATTGCATGAAAATATATCTTACCTTTAACAAATACAAATACAAAAATTTACAGACATATTCTCTAAATGTTGACCATTACACCTTCTGCAATTTAAATTCAGATATCTGCAACTTTTCTCAACGTATTTCTTATACACTTTGTTAAATCTTTGACTTCTGTCAAAATATTTACTGGTATGGGAACATACCAATCTTTAATTAATAAACGTATATTTTTGAAAACAAAGTTTTAAACCAAACTATTAGTACCAGCATATTAGAAAACATTATTATAACTTTTTTAATTCAATCAGAAATCGTATCAGTTTATGTTTTAAAAAATATTTCATGACATGGAGTATACGCTCTTTATTCTAGCACAGCAAAACCGTTATTTTCAAATCTAGGGATTTTGGTGAATGTGGGCGGTGACCTATTCTATCCATCGTCGTGTTTCGACTCAAACATGCGATGTTGACAGATTTGAGAAGGGGCTAACGGGAGGAACGTATTCCGCGATCTACGGATGCGCTAGGTTTTGTGTTTATCTTTGTTAATGTAAAGCGTTGGTTTGCGTTAACGTTGGTTTTTTGGTTGCTTTGGTGTTTTGTTTTAAATGGAGGTCGCTGGTTAAACCAGCCTGGTTTACTTTCTTATGTTGATTTCTGCCAGCGCATGCGCAGATAGCGGAACACGTTCCTCCCGTTAGCTCTACGTCAGATTTAAAATCGACTAAATCAGAGACATAGCGAGCTGGCTAATTGACAAAAGCAAAGGCCAAAAATAAAAAGAAGAAATCAGAGACATTTTTTAGCGTTCAATATTTTTCGTTAGATTTTTAAAAAAATTCAATATATCGCTAAGGGCATATACACAGACTCGCATAACAATATAGTACATAACAATGCGATGTCGTAATGTGCCGCCATGTATCTTGTAGGCCAATCACGCCCAGGGTATGTATTCTCGGGATCGAGAGAACGCATTCCCGGGAGAAAGGTAGTGTGGGTTGCATATTATTTCTCTCGAAACGCAAAACTACTTATTCTTGAACTTCACTTCGCACGAAAATTGAGGAACTTTACTTCTACTACTCGGGATCGTGAGAAGCGGTCGTTCACGAAAATTTTGACATATAAGTTAGTCGCGCGCATTCGAACATAACCCTATTTTTGCTTTGGTTTTGTGTTGTTAATTTGAATACCGTTTTGTTTTATAATAGTTAATCGTAATTAATAAAAGATTTTTTATATTTATAAATTATTATACATATTATCATAATAATAATATAACGATGGAGGATTTGGAAATTGTGGGGGCTGTTGCCCTTTTGGGAGATTAATATAATTTAGAAGGATTTTTTTTGCTGACTGCTAGTTGGCGCAGATCTTTTTCTGGTTTTATTTTCAGTAATTTCTTACTAATAATACATTATACTTCTATATATTAATTAAAAAAATATTTAAACCTCAGCACTTGTTCTTCTTCTTCTTCTTCGTCAAATTTTTGGCATCGCATTTAAGCATTTCTGCCACTTGCTACTTTACTGTTCGTCATATCTACTGGTCCTTTGAATTCTACTGTTTTTTTTTTAAGCACTACTGTTTATTACTAAGAGCATTATAAAGAGCACTACTGATCATTTTAAACACTACTGTTCATTTTTAGCAAAGTCTCTTGGGAATTGGGATTTTTACGTTTGGTAGTTGGTATGTCTTTAAAGGGATTTTTGAATATTTCTAAGGAACTGTGATATTGAATTGACTATATCTATTGTAGGGTTGGATATAATTGTCTGAAGGTTGGCTGGGTTGGTTATTTCGCTGGCTAGTTGATTGAATAACATTTTTCTCTGCTGGTCATACTGGTTGCAAGTTAGGAAAATGTGTTCCAGGTTTTCAACTTCCCCACAGTCACATCTGTCTGAGTCGCTACGTTTAATTCGGTGTAGGTGAGCTTTTGTTAGACAGTGTCCACTGCGTAACCTGCATATTGTAGTTGTATGTCTTCTATCCATGTTTGTATTCCAATACCAAGGTTTTTCCTGTAGGTTTTCTGTGTGTGTTTTATAGAACTTTCCTTTGCTCTCAAGTGTTTTCTTCCATTCCTTCTCCCATTCTTGCAATTCCATCTTCCTTATCTTAGCCGTAAACTCCATCCAATACACCTTTGTGACTGTTCTATTTTTCTTTGTCCCTTCTGCCGCTAGTTCATCAGCTTTATCATTACCCTGTATATAGGTGTGGCTGGGTAGCCAACAAAACTCGACTCTATTTCCTTTTTCCTCCAACTTCCTTATTTCTGCTTTCACATTCATAGTTGTCCTATCTGTTTTGTATGAGGTAGCTGGCTGGCACACCCTATGCAATGCTGACTTCGAATCTGTAAATATCACTATCCTGCTTCTTTCTTTGTGACTGATTGTTTTAAGCGCTGTAAGTATAGCTAGTACTTCTACCGAGCATATAGTAAGGTGGTCACTAGCTCTTTCCGCTGTCTGTATATTTTCCTCAGGAATGTAGATTCCTATTCCAACTTTACCTTCATTTGTTTTGCTAGCATCCGTGTATATTTTGAGGTAATGTTTCCATTTTGTATCAATATACTCTCTGGCTGAATTTTTATTGTTTCTGTCTTTCATTAGAGGGGACATGTGGAAGCTGCGCTTGTTGATGGCTACCATCTGGTCTTCCTGGTATATTGCAGGGATGTTCGTTTTCTGTATGTGGTTGTTAAAATTAAACAGTTTCTCCATCGCTGTAAAAAGTGGGGGATTTATTTTCCCTCTCCAATACGGAATTTCTTCGGTATTAAAAATAGTGTATAGTTCCAGTAGTGAAGTGGTGAGTTTATTGTTGCGCATTCCTATATATTTTCCTACAAAGTTTATTGCTAGTATTTTCTTTTTCTATGTAAAGTGATCTCCCCCGTCTCCGCCAGTAACACATTGGTAGGTGTACTTGATAGGTGTCCCGTGCACGTTCTAAGCGCCTCATATTGCATAGATTCTAACTGTTCTAGTTTATTTTTTGGGACTCTGAAGAAAAAAATACTACCATATTCTAAATGAGGTCTGACTAGTGCTTTGTAAATTAACAAGAGTGTCTGTGTATCCGATCCCCATTTTTTCCCACACAAGGATCTGATGAGGTTTATTGCTTTTTTGGCCTTCTTGCAGGCTTCATCTATTTGTTCTGTCCAATTGAGTTTGCTATTGATTATAACGCCTAGGTACTTTAGAGAGTTGGATAGTTCAATTGTGTGTGTACCAATTTTAATATCCCTGATGTTATTCGGCAGTCTTCTTGTTTTTCTAAATAATAACGCTGATGTTTTGTTGACTGCAAGAGATAGTCCATTTTCTTCTAGCCAGTTTGAAATTCGTTGTTATGTGATATTTATTGCATTAATAACTTCATCCAGGTTGTCTCCAGAGCATATTATGGCTATATCATCCGCGTATTGAATAATCTTACATCCTGCAATACCCAAGTGTTGTATTAATCTACTAAATGCATTGAAGAGGGTTGGGCTTAGAGGGGATCCCTGCGCTAAACCTCTCCATGCCTTTCTGGGGCCTGTTAGTTCCCCATCTGATTTTTGTACATATGTGTTTCTGCCACTAAGTATGTTATATATTAGATTAGCTGTGTCTTTAGGAATATTCGCCTCCGCTAGTTGTTGTATAAGTAGATCTATTGGAACATTATCATACGCTGACTCAATATCCAGTGTTACTAAAATTGTCTTTTTATTTTTTGTTAATCCCTCGTATGCTTTACTTACAACATAGGCGATCGCATCTTGCATTCCCATCCCCTTGCGGAACCCAAATTGCATATCATAAAGCATTTCAGTACTTTCCATTTGGTGATCCAATCTGTTTTTTAAAATTGTTTCCAGTGTTTTTAGGATGCACGAGGTCAGTGCTATAGGTCTGTAACCTTTTATGGTATGTCGGTTCTTTCCTGGTTTTTGAATGGGTATGATTAGTTGTTCTGTAAGGTTTTCTGGTATTTTTTGACCATCAAGATATTTATTGAAATTGTTTACTAATATTTGTTTGCTTACTTGTGGGAGATTTTTGATCATACTATAAGTAGTTCCATCTAGTCCTGGAGTGGTATCTTTTTTGTTATGTAATGCATATTCGAGCTCTGTAATTGTTATTGGTGGGGATTTTTCATTGGTAAAATGTATATTTTCTACTGAATTTCTTGCTTCTTGGGGACATAGCTGCTCTATCATATATTCGGCTATAGGTTCTAGCGGTGGAGCCATCGGTGGAGGTTTTCGGCTGGTGGAGAATTGTTTGACTTTTTTCCACATTTTTCTGAGGTCCATGTTGGAATTAATAGATTCACAAAAACTTCTAAAACCATTTCGTTTTTCCTGATTTAATGTCCTCTTGGTTTCGGCCGCAACCCTCTTTGCATCTATATAATTTTGTAATGTTGGTTGTTCTTTTAATCTCCTATATGCATCTTTTCTTCTGTCTACCGCAGTTTGACACGTATCATTCCACCAAGGGGCTGAACGGGGGGTATCACTATTTCCTTTTTTTTGGGGGGTAGCTATTTTCATAGCATTCTCCAAATTTTTTATGAACTCTGACATACTCATCTCCGGGTCCATACTTTCTCTTTCCATAATTGTTTGATAGAGAGTCCAGTCTGTTTTCTTTTTTTGCAAATCCGCCATCTTCTTGCAACTTGTTGTGTGGGGTTTTCTTGTGTTTTCTCTTAATTCATTTGTTACAATTATTGGATAGTGGTCACTTCTAGCTGCATCGGGGTTTACTTTTAATGATAAGGAGGGGGCTATATTAGGAGTTGAGATTACAAGATCAGGGGCGCTAACGAGTGGTGGGGGGACTACCCTAGTTCCTTCACCATTATTAAGTATAACTAAGCCAAATTCTCTAAGTATTGTTTCCACAATCTGACCATTATTGTTGTTGTTTGTCGATCCCCATAGGTTATTTTGCCCATTAAGGTCTCCCATTATTAAAATGTTTCCTTCCGATTCTCTAATAAAATCCCTAATAATTTCCTCAGGTAAAGTCCTATCCGGAGGGTTATATAAGCTATATACTGACATTTTTTCTAACTTAATTCCTATTACCTGAAATTTGGGAAATTCTGGAGGGACAGCTATGTCTATGGCATTATAACAAATGCCCTTTTTTACGAGGAGGGCAACCCCTCCCTTTCCATCAGCCCTATCCTGCCTATAGCAAGTGTAACCTGAAATTCTAAAGTTTTGATCAAATTTTAAAAAAGTTTCATTTAAAGAGATTATATCTGGAGTATGCTCCGCGATAAGTCGCAATAAATGGTCCCTATTAACATGTACTGATCTCAGATTCCAATGCATAAATGTACTTAAATTTAGTTGCATTATTTATTTATTAGTATTAATTTATAAAATTCAAGAAAAAAAAAAAAGTTTACCCCAGAAATTTAAAACTAAAGTATGTAAAAATAATAAACATTGATAAACCTAGATTAAAAATAATAAAAATGAGAAAGACAAAAATAATTAGAAAAAATTAAAAAAGAGATAGAAATGAAAAGAAAGAAATGGTTTTACCAATCCTCCATATCCTCCCAAGAGCCATATCCCCTCTCCTGAACTGGGCTGTCCGGTCTCTTGTAGATTCCATGGATGATCGCTGTAACCTCCTCGACTAACTCTGTCATATCCGTTTTTGTTATATCTATATCTTTGGAAAGTACTTCACGCAGAACCCGGAGCTTCTGCGTTGATAGCTTTTGCGAATTTACTTGGCTGGATGTTCCCGCCCCCATGTTTTGCAAATAATTGTCAGACTGTGGAATTCCTCCTTGTCTGGGTAGACCCCCCAGGTGGTAGGTAGGTAGTGAGTATGACGATTTTGTGTAGGTTGTAGGCATATTAGGTTTAAGGAGTATTGGTTGAGTACAACGTCCCAACCGGGGAGATAGGGATAGTATTTGGCTATTATGAAGCTCTTTATTGTACCCTGCAGCTTCAGGACTAAGATGACGTTTTTTTTTCTGTGTATGTGCGGCTTTTCTGTAGTCCATTGATGTATTGTTCCTAGTATCTGTTTCTATATCGTTTCGTCTTGTTAGAGCAGGATACTCGATATTTGATATAATATTTATTCTACGCTGCAATTTTTTCTTTGGGAATTTTTGACTTGCATCATAAAAGGACATGTTATTCATTACCATAGCTTCATTTATGTTTTTTTGTCTTTGAAATTCCGGACAATCTATTTTCCTTGTTGACTTATGTCTTCCTTCACAATGAAGACAAGTAGGCACCTCTATCTTGCAGTCGTCTTCTATGTGGTCCTCCCCTGTACATTTTTTGCATTTGTTCTTGGATTTGCAATTTTTTGCAATATGTCCATATCTTAGACATTTCATACACTGAATGACTGGTGGTATATATTGTGATACTCTGACTGGATAGCCATTATATTCTATTGTTGTAGGTAGCTCCCTTCCATCGAAAGTTATTAATATTGTACTTGATTCTAGGTACTCATAATTTCCTGCTTGGTTCTTGATTCTACGATTTAATCGTTTTACCTGTAGTATGTCCACACTTGTCCAGGTTTCCTCTGGATTTGTCAAATCTTTTAGGTCAGATTTGGTGGAATATCCTTTTATGATTCCCTTACATGTAATTTTACTTATTGGAATAAAAGCTCTAAGGTTTTTCTTTTCTAGATCAGTACTCATTGCTAGGTTGTTTGCATCTTCAGGTGTTGTAAACTCTACGCCTACCTTGTTAGGTCCTTTGTTTGTTAGTTTGTAAGTTCCTTTAACCTTAAGGTCTCTTCTAAGAATTTTGGCCATTTGCATGGGATGCAGGTTTGTAGTTCCTTCCACTATTACCTCATATTTTCCTTCTTTGTTTGTTTTATATTTTTGAACTATTTTATTTTCTTCTGTTTTATTGTCTTCTTTAGCTTTTTCCTCTGTTTTGTCCTGTCTTTCTGGTTCTATAGATGTGTTTGAATTATTCATGGTGTTCTGTGTGTTAGTTTGAGTTGTTATCTCTGTATCTATATCTATGTTTTCCGTTAGGTCTACATCTTTTTCTTTGCCATTGTTAAAATCTAGCTGTGATGGAGTAGAGGGTTTTTGTGGTATTTCTGTACCTATTATCCTATTTATTTGCTCTGGTTCATATGTTAGTGTGATCTCGGTTTGTGATTTCAGATTTCCTTTCGGTTTCTTTATGATGTGTTTTTTCAGTTCGTTGTCCTGTTCCATGAAGATTGTTAGCTCTTTTCGGTGGTTCTGTAGTGTCTCTATAATCTTTTGGCTAAGATTTTTTTTTTAGAATCTCTTAGTCTTGCAATTAGATCCTTATAGGCATTTGTAATGTGACTTGCTGGTGGTATCTTGTTATCTCTAATCCATTCTAGGGTTGCTCTGGTGGTACTATTTACGGATCCTGGTATGATTTGCGGGGGGGCTTTGCCCCCCCCATCAGAACTATTAGCCATGTATTATAACTAGGTGATTTTTCTTATCACTGTGAAGGTGAAAACTACTAGGATAAGCAGGTATTTTATTAAGCGAAGCAAATCTCAATGGATATAAAAAGCGAAATAGAAAATGGTGACTTACCACCAAGGTATATATAAAAAACTGTTTTTCCGGAATATTTAAAACGGATTGCTAAGGATTCCTCACTACGCGTTACCCGTTAGTTTATCACTTTTTATAGCACTTAAATAGGTTTTGCGACTATTATATCACTTTGTTCGTATTTAAATTGATAAAATTTTCACAAATTTTAAGCGGGAGATACTACCTTTCGCACGACCTGCGCGCCCATATCCCAGCACTTGTTTACAAAAAAAAAGTAAATTAATGACAGCTTGTCACAAGCTGCTTGTACACGCAAACTCGTGCGCATAATCTGATTGGTTAAAATCCACTAAAATACTTGGCAACGCTGCAGAGATCCCATCACGCTCCCTGCTCTTCAAGAATAGCATTTTTTAACTTTGGGGAACTTTGATATGATGTGATCAGTTCCCTTCCTACGAAAATTGTTCACGTTCTCTCGAGCCCAAGAATAGATATATCTACGCCGCCCAGGCTGGGCGGCATCGCATTCTTAAAACATATTATGTTGTGCATGTACCATTTTTCTGGCACACACTGTACTTTTAAAAATATTTTCCAAAGATTCACCAGTTAACCCCCTATAAGAATACCCTACTAACTAAAAGGTTTTAATATTATTTACCAAAAACATCTTACAGAAAGCTGGGACACCCCACATTAGAGTGGACCTTATGTTTTTTATTGTTTTAAAAGTTTTCATTCTGGTGTAACTAGAAAATGCTGGAAATATGAGGGTGATCAAACTTCTCTAAAGGTCCCAGTTGGACCCCTAAAAATGTGAATTTACGCAAAAATCTTAAAAAAAAATAAGATTTTTATTAATAACCGTTGAAAATTGACTGTATACAGTATACTTTTTATATCAGTGGAAAATTTAAAAGCCTTGAAATCTTATTTTTTTTTCTTTTGAGTGTACAAAATTATGTGCTAAATGTCAAAATGATCAAAATATTCTATCGTGCCGAAAATCCGCCAACGTTGCCCCTAAAACACTAAATTTGATGAATTTACACCATAAATGTGAGAACCGCTAAAAAACCATAAATGTGAGAACCGCTAAAAAAGAATTTCAAAAATATGTCAATCTGGACTTATCTTAATTTTTTTAATGCATATTATTAATATACATTAATAATATAAAATAATTTAACAAAAACCAAACGAGTTAAGCGCCAAACAAGAGCCCCCAAAAAGGTATCGCTTTTCGGCACGGGGTAGAATCTTTTTATCATTTTAAAATTTGGTTCATAATTTTTTGTACACAAAAGGAAAAAATTAAGATTTCAAGGCAAAGTCCATTTTCAACGATTTTTTACGATTTTTGCGTAATTTCACGATGTTAGGGGTCCAATTGAGACCCTTAGAGAAGTTTTATCACCCTCATATTTTCAGGATTATCTAGTTACACCAGAATAAAAAATTAAACAATAAAAAAAGAATAAGGTCCACCCTAATGTTCCACAGGTATAAAAATCTTTAATTTCAATAAAACTACTAAATCGTTATTTTTCTAAACTATTTATTATTTACAAAACTTCTTCTCCAACATTATGTTTATATTTTTCATGAAATTGTAAACCGACATTTTCTATAAATGTTTTATCGCAAAATCGACAAAAAAAATTTCCAGGATGCATCATGAGATGTAACTTATAGTTATGACTATCATTAAATCCCTTTTCGCAATATTTACATTGGATTCGTTTTTCATTCTTATGAATCAGCTCATGTTTCCTCTTGGTACCTAGTCTCGAAAATGTTTTGTCGCAATATGAGCAACGGTGTGGTCTTATCCCAGTGTGGGTGGCCATGTGATCTTTTAATCCTATTAACGCCAAACATCGCTTGTTACAGATTTTACAAACGTATCTTCTTTCATTATTATGGCATCTCATGTGATTTTTTAAACCTGTTGAATAATGGAAGGATTTACCGCAAATTGTACATAAATGTATTGTTTTGTCTTTATTGTGTATTTCCAAATGGTATTGTAGCGCACTGCCTGCGTAAAACCTTTTTCCGCACTTGTCGCACGAAAACTTAGGGACTTCATGCTTTAGCATATGATATCTGAGGGTGCCTTTAGAAATACTAACAAAGTCACAAGATGGACAAAAGTAGTTTTCTTGGTCTTCATGAGATACTACAACATGTTCCTTCAACTCTTTCATTGTTGGGAAGTCTATCTGACAATGGAAACAGATATTTCTTAAAGCTGGAGCATTAGAATCAGTTTGTACACATATGTTTAAGTGTCGCAAATATCTACCTTTACTTGAATACTCGTTTTGACAATTTTCACATGTATATTTTTCCAGTTCAGTTTTTTGAATCTTTTGTTTTATGATTTTTTTCGACTGTCGTTGTTTAACAAATGGTGGATCCGGCTGTGTAAACATAGCTTTATTTTTTAATTGTATTATTTTAACTGTTGTGTTGGGTAGTTCAGGTAGTGTAAATGTAGATCTATGTTTAGCATCTTCAATTTTTTTCAACGAATTTAGCGATAAATTTTGTAAAATTGGTGACTTATATACTCCTTTTATTCCATTTATATAAATTTTACGTACATTTTTTGGCTGATCATAATTCGATTTAGCTTTTAAAATAGGTCTACTTGTTATGGTTTTGCTATTAAACCTTATTCTTGAATGGCCTCTTGATAATTCAGTATTTGTGTCATGTAATTTTTCTGTTACTTTTGTTTCTTCACAGGCCTTAAAAAGTTTTGTTTTCAGTTCTTTTAGCATACCATTTTCTCCAGTAATTACAATTCTATGCGTTTGCTTTGGTTTAATTTTATCTTTTTTACTTTTTAAATTAATATCTTTGTTGCGCAATTCTTCATCATCAATTACAGACCCTTCCATATATATGTATTCAATATTATTTTCTTCAAATATATTGTCTGGAAGATTATTAATGCTTTGTGGTCCGATCAAAAGCTCATCTGTTCCTTCTGAATTGCTTAAAACGTCTACTTGATCAGTTTTAGGTTCTTCAATAAATGAAGTTCTCTGAATGTTATGTGCGGGTTCTAATTCTTCTCCTTCTTTAGATACAATTTCGTAATTTTCTGTTGGGTTTAATGTTTCTTCTTTTGAAATTTCATTATTTGCCTGGTTCTTCTTCGCATTTCTTGGTGGTGTCTTTTTTTGGGTCCAGGCTTCCAGTTTATTAGTCGATTCTTGGAATTGTAATATTAAATCATGTGCTATTCCCAGCAGCCCATTACACATATTACAGATGGTTTTAATAGTCTCTGATTCGAAATCATACTAAAAATAAAAAAAGCATGTCACGTTTCTGAAAGAAACTTGATGGTTGATCTTGTAATCACCCTGCAGCATTAAAATTTTATTGATTTTTTTTTTGTTCCCCATTCAATATGTCATCTTTGAAGGGCTGTACCTTTCTTAGGGCTCATTTATGGACCAACCTTTATACAATATAATAATATATAATATATATAATATATATCGTTGGCTTACAAGTAAAAGGCACTAAGTCACTTTTTTGCAAAAATTGGATTTTAATGGCACTGTAATTAATTTTTGATGATCTATGAATAGGTATACCGAACTAACTTCTAGGTGGACTGCCAAGGGAGTTACCCACTATACAAAACGCACCAATTTGATTTTAATTAAAATTTTATCTGGCAATAGGCACTAAGTCACTTAGTGCACTAGTGCATTTTACTTGTAGATTATTTCAAATGTTTCTGCACTAAGCGACTTTCTAAAAAGAGTTAATTTATAAAAATATGATTGCTTGAATCATTTATATGATACAATATCGCGTTATTTATTGTACTGACAAACGCATTAAAATTTTGCTATGTTAAAGTTGATGGAATAGAGACAGAACAGAGAAACAGAACTTTACCTGTAAAATGACAATGCTTTTTAAGTGTACTTTCGATGTTTAGGTAATAATTTAATTTTCATTTGCATTGGTTTTTTTATTATCAGATAATATTTCAAAACTAAATTCGAAGCCTTCACACTAAGTTCAAAGTCTCGGTGCATTTCTGAGGGGTGTTGCACCGTGAAGTGTTTTATCATTAATAATGATTCATTATAATTATTGACTTTAGAAGATGCTTCTTTGCCGGCACAGCCGATGGCCTCTGAAAACTGTCTTAGTTGTGGCATAGTAAGCAGTTTCATATAATTAATACTAATTAATTATTATTATTAATTTTGGAAACGCTCTTTAAACAATCAAAAAGTCCAAACCCTTCTTTTAAAAATCTAGTTTTTGAAAATTTATGTAAACATCTTGTTTTCCACTTTATAGTTATACATTACGTTTAATTAATAGAAGGGTTTTAATTTTAATATTATTTTATTGACTTAGTGCTCTTTACTTGTAAGCCGACGCCGTGGGCCTACAAGTAAAAGGCACTAAGTCCATGTCTTTTTTCAAATTTAGTTGAATTAAACTACTTTAATTTTTCTTTATTTAACTGCAAATGAGACATTATTATGTCCAAACATGTCATTGCAATTTGCGGTAGTTTTTTTCCAAAAACAATTATTACAAAAATTAAAAAACAACAATGAAAATTAAATTTGTCAATATCTCAAAACTATGTTTTTGGACTTAGTGCTCTTTACTTGTAAGCTGAAGATATATAATAATATAATAATAATATATTCAACTTCAAAATCAATGAGGGTAAACAAACGCATGTGAGAACAACGGATTTAGTGACAGGGTAGGACTCTCAAAATATTTCTATATAACGGTCCATTGCACGCTTCTTCGCAAGTACTCACATACTGACCTGTTTAATTTTCTACATCCCTACTCTCGCAACATTCGAGTGTTCTAACCAATCAAACCACGCGCCAGCTGCCGCGTGCGCGATTGTTTTATTTACTTCTTCTGCATATTGAACTTGAATATACTATATAAACTTTTTTTCATATTTTTTGATGTAGAATCACGTCTTATATTTTGGCATGGCAGTTACTGATCACCCTGTATAGACCGTCAATTTTTAATTTAAATAAAACATACCTGCATAACATCTTCTAATGCTTTTAAAACGGTGACATCCGACTCCTTATTTAGATTCTCAGAAAATGCCTTCATATAATTGTTTTCAGTCAGGCATAATCTACAAATATTACATGGCAAGCATCGTTTATTCTTCATTATATTCATGGTTATACCTGTATATCGCACTTTTTAAACATTAAAAATGTAAGCTACAAAAGTAAATAAATTACATCGTAAGAATTTTTAGGTTAGTTTTCATTTCTTTCTTCTTCTGCTGCACAGAGCGATCGGTTGGTGACGTTTTGTTTGTGGCGTTCACAGATTTCCAATGAACTAGAGTTCATTGCAGATTTCACATATGTATGTGAAATCTGTGGTGGCGTTATATAAACTTTGTGGTATTTGCGTGTCTATAGTTTTATTCTGTTTATAGTATTAAAATTTTTAACTTAAAAATGACTTGTTTTGTAAAGACTTGTAAAAATGTGAAAAGACTATTAAGTAAGAACTCTGAAATCACCTTTCATAAGTATGTATATGTATAAATTTTTTTTTAATTTATCTCCTTGGTATAATATAGCAAGGAGATAAAGTACATACGCATTTATGCATTGTTTTTTTTTTTAGATTTCCTCACGATACGTTTTACGAATGGTTGAAATGTATTGGTCAATATGACGAAAAAATTGCATGGAATAATAATAGATTGATTTGTTCAAAACATTTCAAATCTGAATATTTTATTGGATCATCAAAAAGAAGACTTTTAAAACCTACAGCAGTCCCAAGCTTAAACCTTAATATGGATTTTGAAAAAGTCAAACCTAGCACTTCATCATTACTTTGTCAAAGTCCAATAATATTTACTGCTCCACTTCACTTTGATATGTTAAAATCATCAAGTCCACCTAGCAGTATATCAAGTATAGATTTAGGATGTTCCTCTGAAAGTGAAGCAAACATGTCTCCTAGAAAAGGTAAAAATACAAGAAAAAATAGCAAATATTTATATTCATCATTGTAAAATATTAGTTAAAGGATCGTTCAATGTATTTTTTTAAGATTCATCTAAGAATGGTTATATGAAGGAAGGAGAATTTAAATTTATAAAAAATATGGAAACAATAATTGAATATGGGAGAGCATTGACACTGAGCTAATGATCGTGAGTTCAAACCTCACTGGCGCCGATTGCTTTTTTCAGTTAATTAATAATTGAAATTTGGCGAAGGCGTACTTCCTAGATATATTTGGTTCGAAAGTCAATTAAAGCCGGTGGTTCCCTCTACTACTAGCCCACACAAGTCCTGGACTTAGGGGATGCTTAATTAAGTAGAATAGTACGAGGTTAAAAATAAACATAATAATAATCCCTATTATATTTATTATTAGATTCGATTTATTATTATCACAGAAAATTGTTTACAATGTAGTATTTGTTTACAATGTAGTATTTGTAGTATTTGTACAATAAATTGAAAAACAGACATACAAAGTAAAATAGTGAATGCCATAAAATATATTAGAATTTACACTTTAAAAAATTCCTCCAGGGTGTAATAACTTTCATTAATTAAAAACTTAATTTCAATTTACTAATATTATAGTTTTTAAATTCTTCTTTTAATTTATACATTTGGGTCAAACACTTGACTCCGTAGTGGGTGCTACAAGCTTGTCCTTGTTACGCGTTTATCTCATAAGTAATAGGGAACCTCTGCCACAAACTAAGGAGCCTATTATGGCTCACCACATCTTTGTATTTATTAGAATAATTAAGTCATAATATTTATATGTATAAATATATATTTTTATTGATCTAGGAAAAGAGGAATTAAAAATATCTTCTGGAAGTGATTCAAGTACAACTAAAATTAGGAAAAAGAGACCAAAGCAGGATCATTCATATGCGTAAGTTATTATTGCTTGTTTATTTATTTACTTATTAATATAAAATGTAACACAAACAGAACAAATCCAAAAAGCATTAGGTACCAAATAATAGAACTATATTATTTTTTATTTTTTACTGAAAATAGGGTATTTCCTTTGTTATAATTTATTTAATTTCTATTATTTATTTGGGCTTATGACTATTATTATTTAATAATTTGCTGCTTACTATTTGTAATAATATTATTACAAATAGTAAGCAGCAAAGCTGATGAAACTGCCATAATTGTTTACTATAATATAAGAATTTATTTTAGGGCTAGCCCATCTGTTTTAAAACAGAAAACAAAAGATTTGCAAGACAAATTAAAACAGCAAAAGAAAAATATATACAGGGCAACTGCAAAAATAAAAAAATTAAATAAACAGGTGCAATCCCTGAAAGAAGTTGTAAAGGACCTTAAGAAAAACCAATTAATATTAACACATGCCAGTGAACACCTAAAGAGTACTTTTTAAGATATACCAAATACTACCATGGCAAGTTTGTTAAAAAGAGCTCGAACTTGCATTTCAAATGGCACCTCAAGGGCTAAATATCCGGAGGAACTTAGACGTTTTGCGGTTACGTTACATTGCTGTTTACGTAAAGGATATGAATATGTCCGTAAAATATTTAATTTAGATCTGCCAGTTCAACGAACAATTAGAAGTTCAGTAGATTGTAGTTCCGGGTTTACATCTGCATCTTTTGAGGCCCTTAAAATTAAGGTGCAGGAAGGAAAAGCTTTAGATAAAAATGTAATGTGTCTAAATTTGGAATGAAATTTCTATTAAAAAAGAAATATCATTTGATGGTAATAAAACTTGGGGTTATATTGACTGCGGAATAGACATAAAAAATGGCCAAGTAAAACCAGCTTCTGAAGCTCTGGTATTTATGGTTGTATCACAGAATGCATCCTGAAAAATACCAATATTTTTTAATTGATTTCTTAAATGGACAAGAAAATACAAACATAAAAGAAGCTTTGATTAGACTTCATGATGTCAGAAAATATGGTATTGATTATGAAAAAGTTTCTGCTGACCACGACTATGATGTTCTTCTGGAACATATTGGACCTAGCGAGTTTTCAACTGGTGTGGTGACATACATAGCTGGATATGTGGTAATGATGTTGCAGAAGCAACTATACTGTGTAGAATGCCTGGATCTGATTACCAAAGAAGAAAATAAAGACTTCTAAATACAATTTAATAAGACGAAAAGATAGGGGTAAGTTCACATATATTAAATAAAATCCAAATAAATTTTTGGGCTGCTAAGGGAACGTTAAAGTATTACGTAACGCTCCTGGGGGGGGGTCATTTTGGAGTGTTACGCCCTTGTTAATGGTATAGGAAAATAGCGTTACAGGGGGGGGGGGTCGAAAATGATCAAAATTTGCGTTACGTAATATTTGAATCAGGGTTCCCACCAAAAATTGACATTTAAATTCCAGGTATTTTCCAGGTTTTCCAGGTAAAAATTATTAAAATTCCAGGTATAGTAAAATATATTTAGTATATATTATTATTAAAGAAAAAAAAAATTCTCAACAAAAATTGTTTTTTGAGAATATGTTTTTCAAAATTTATTTTTTTTTGTGATTTTTTTTTTCAGATTATTTTTCTTTTTTCAATAACTAACATTTTTTAATGACAAAAATATGGATAATTAACAAAAAAAATCATCTTCAGAAACGGCCACAGGATGTTTCGTTCCGTGGCAAGCTTATTTCGCTTTCTAACAGTATGAATAGTTGTTGTCAAGTCACAAACATGGGTGTAGCCAGACATTTTTGCAATCAATTTTGATAAGAATTTTCTAGGTCACGCACTTTTACGTCAAAATTTGAAAAACAATTTATTAAAAAAAAAACTTCAAATTGACAGAGGAAATCCGGAAATTAGTGCCGCTGGCAATTTTTTTTTACAGTTCACAGTTTTTCAGGAGAAGGAATTTTTCACATATTTCCAGACACCTCAGAATTTGAAATGCAAATATTTTTATAATATCTATTAATTAAAATTGTAATGTCACATTATTGGTAATAAAGTTAGGCGAATTTTTTTACAGTTTTCAGGACAACCAATTTCGAATTCGAAACGCAAATTATTTTTATCAAACTTCACATAAGTAAGTGAAACATCTCAAAACATAAGTTATTATGCTTAGCGCCGCAGGCGAAAATTTTTAGAAATCTTTTTGCATTTCTCAAACACCTCAAAATTTGACATGTAAATAATTTTAAAAAATCTATTAATTAAAATATTATTATCAAATAATTGCTAACCAAGTTTAACACCGCAGGCGAAAATTTTAAGAGTTTACAGTTTTTCCGGATAAGCAAATTGTTTTATAAGACTTTAAATGGGTTGGGTAAACCTATTAAAATACAACTTATTATGTTTAACGTCGCAGCCGAAAATCTTTAGAAGTTTTATGCTTCACATTTTCCAGTATAATGGATCATATTATTTTGTAAAATGTACTAACAAAAATCCAAACATTAGCGCCGCAGGCGAAAATTTTTAAAAAGCTAACAAGCTAAATAGTTAAAAAATCATTTTAAAAAAGTTTAATTTGAAGGCTAATATTTGATATCCTTTAATTTTTGTGCCAAGTGTATTTAATTTTTCTTGAACAAATTATATTTTTGTATGTTAAATTCCAGGTGCTATTACAAAATATCAGGTCAAAAACAGCTTTTTTTAAGAAAAAATGTTAAATTCAAGGTATTCCAGGTGGGGATCTAAATTCCATGCGTTTTCCAGGTTTTCCAGGATTGGTGGGAACCCTGTGAACGTTCCCTAATAAAACTATTTTATTGTTTTGCAAAGATCAACTTAATTTCTGCACTACTTAATATTATATATTTTCTTTTCAGGTAATATTTTTAATTACCCTTCGTTCAGCATTTTCAAAATTTGTGAAGCAACTGAGTTATTCATACATAGATTAATGTATTTAACAGAGAATAGCCTGCCTTCTGACGACTTGGTTTTGTACATTATTTTGAATTTAAGCAGGAAATTTTTTCGGTTCAAGTTGAACATGCTTTTTCTTTGTTAAAAAGGACAATTTTTTGTTATGCTAAAATCCGCATAAAAATATACAATTAAAATACAGGGGGATATATTAAGAAAGAAATTAAGGAAATTAATCATTTTTAACCATCAGTAAGGTGGTATTTATAAAGGGGCTGTTCAAAAATTACGTCACATATTCTTGACCGATTTTTGACCCCCCTCCCTCGTTCGTCACTTTTGCTTGACTCCCCTATAAACAGAAAAAAATTATGTCACCTTTTGGAAGACCCCCCCTATGGGGGATGTTTCAAATATAATGTCTAATTAACTAGAAGAATGTTTTTTAACCAACGAACTAATAACTCTTCTTTCTAGAATACGCATACCGTTAAAATAAAGTATCGCCAACAACTCGGTTTGTTTGTAAACAAATAGTAGGTATATTCAGGCCTGAACAATAACAATTACCAGTAAATGGTATTGTTGTATCTGTTAGAACAAAGATGTGCGAGTAAGACAGACGAATGTTTATGTTTTGTTAATTTTTTACGAATGAAATGCCTATTCTACAGAGAAGAGTTATTACTTGATTTATTTATAAATATACCTATAACCTTTTGTGCTATCAAAAAATGGAGTAACTGCTTTATAAAATATAAAAATAAATTTTAATATATTTTAATTTAAAACTTGATAGATAATTCAACAAATAAAGCAAAATCTTAGTTGGTTATAGGGTCTGTACCCAACTAAGCTTTGAGCAGGTCATTTAGGCCCAGAACTCTGACAATTAAATCATTACAGCCGTTAAAAAATATCTTATTTTAAGGAATAAGTAAAAAATAAATGCGATTTTTTGTTAAGCTACGCCTAAACTAAAATTTACTGTAGTCTTTTATGTCATAGTAGTTTTTATAAAAAAACCTATTATCTTCACTATTTTTTTTAAATATACCTTTTTTTAAAGGTGACGTCACTTTTAGTCGGACCCCCTCCCCCATTCGTCACCTTTTGACAACCCCCCTCCCCCTAAGAAGGTGACGTTATTTTTGAACAGCCCCTTAAAGGTTCCTACATATTTGGACAACAAACATATCGGAATGGGGGTCTAAGAAAATAAATTTTAGGAGACCTAAATAGTATAAAAAAAGTACCCTTAATTACTTATCAGTATAAACATGCAAGTAAAAAGGAAAAACTAATATTCCTATATTACTGAACTGATTTAATTTTTCTATTATATGTTTTAATATTAGATAAAAAAACTTATATAACTTGAAATTATAACCCTGTATATTTTCGAATTTTACTCCCTGTAAAAAAAGTGGGTACTTATATTTGTCTTATCACGAAGGAGCAACTGCATGTTTATAAGAAAATATTAGTAGTAGGTATATTTTAATATAAAAAACAATTATTTAATAATAAAATCTATATTTATAATTATAATTTGTAATATTTAAATAAATTTATTTTTGTCATTTGTTTTTTTTTCTCTTTTAACCTAACTTTTAAAACCTACATCTCAGAGTTCTTATCCTAGAAGAAAACTTTATAAAACCTTTTTGACCATCGACTTTTGTGTAGCTTTGTCTACACCCTTTATGGTTGCTTTCATATATCCTAACCAGCTTGCCCTTTTATGATCTTTCTTCAGCCATTTCCTTAATGATCTGCTGTGTTAGACCTCCATTTCTCAATATGTTCTTTAGGGTATGACAAAACATTCTCTTCACGCTCTAACTTTTTATCAGTCTACCCAGATACTAGTTCTGAAACAAGTCTCATATTCTGTGTGTTTTCTAGTTTCACAGCCGTATAATACCATAAATACAATATTCTATCTTGATCAATACGAGCTACAGAATGGGGAATTCTATTTTGCGGAATACGTATTATTTAGGGGAACGCTGCGGAAATGGTACTTTAAATTATCCTATCGGGTTCAAATTTTGTATGTTGACTTTAGGGACCCTCCTGCACTCCCTCCTAAAATTTCAACCCCATCGGTTATATTTAAAGGTGGTTTCAGCCTGCGAAACGATTTTTTTTCTGCGGAACGATAAAAAACTAGTACTTTAAATTATCCGATCGGGGTGAAATTTTGTATGCTGACTTTATGGACCTTCCTGCATTCCATCCTAAAAATTTTACCCCATCGGAAAATATTTAGGGGTGGTTTACGACTGCGAAACGATTTTTTTTCTGCAGAACTGTAAAAAACGAGTACTTTAAATTATCCGATCGGGGTAAAATTTTGTATGCTGACTTTAGGGACCTTCCTGCATCCCATCCTAAAAATTTTACCCTATCGGAAAATATTTAGGGGTGATTTACGACTGCGAAACGATTTTTTTCTGCAGAACGGTAAAAAACGAGTAGTTTAAATTATCCGATCTGGGTGAAATTTTGTATGCTGACTTTCGGGATATTCCTGCATCCCATCCTAAAATTTTAACCTCATCGGAAAATATTTAAGGGTGATTCACGACTGCGAAACGATTTTTTTCTGCGGAACGGTAAAAAACGAGTACTTTAAATTATCCGATCGGGGTGAAATTTAGTATGCTGACTTTAGGGACCTTCCTGTATTCCATCCTAAAATATCAACCCCATCGGACAATATTTAAGGGTGGTTTCGGCCTGCGAAACAATTTTTTTCTGCGGAACAGTAAAAAACGAATACTTTAAATTATTCGATCGGGCTGAAATTTTATATGTTGACCGATTTGATACATTTTTAAAATGTTTGTTTACATTATGGTAGAAATTCGTAAATTTTAGTGTTAGGGGCAACTTTGGCGGATTTTCGGCACGGGTTAGAATCTTTTGATCATTTTGAAATTTGGCACATAAAAAAAGATAAGATTTTAAGCCCTTTAAATTTTTCACTTATTGTCAAGTCAATAAAAGTTGGTCTGCGCATGTCGCGATGAAATCGGACGTCTGATGAGTGAACTAGGAACGTCTGCCTCTTTCTTTTCCCGGCTATGGCCATGTCAATACGGCTAATGTGATAATTCGAATATTTAAGAATAAAAGTCTAAAGTTAACTTTTTAGATAGATAGACAGATAGATGATTATTATCATCTATGAATAAACTTTTTTGGCATTTACATACTTCACTGGGCGGCACCAGAGTTTATATGTTAAAATATCTTCTGCTTTAAACCTTATACTGTGCTAGTGTAATTATGTTTTTGTCTTAAATGCCTTTTTAAAAATTTTGTCTGAACAAACGTCTTATCGCACAAATTACATTCATGGGGCCCTGGATGTGTTTGCAGATGGTTGGCCAAATTGCTTGAACTTAAAAACCCATTATCACAAAACTCACATTTATATGGTCTTTCCCCTGTATGTGACCGTTCATGCCTGATTAGCTCATTTTTTACTCTAAATGTCTTATTACAAAGTTGGCATTTAAACGGTTTCGAATTTTCATGTCTTAGTAAATGAACATTTAAATTACTTTTTAGTACAAATCTTTGATCGCAATAATGGCAAGCAAAGTTTCTCTCATTATCATGTACCGCTTTTTTATGGTATATCAAAGACCCCTTTTGTTTAAAGCCTTTTCCACATATCTGACAAATATAGTTTGGGTCATCACTGTGTTTTTCCATATGGCTCTTATATTTGGTAATAGTAAAACACTTTCTGCCACAAAGTTCACAAGAATACTTGAATCCTTTGTGTTTCAGTTGGTGATGGTAAAAGCTGCTTTTTGATATAGTGTTAAACTCACAGTGTTCACATTGTAGCATTGGCGCATCATGTGCATATTTGTGATGGTAATATGAACTATAGGTATTTGCTATAAAATTGCACTGCTTGCACTTATATTGCCTGTGGCGATTTTTAATATGGTTACTTAGGTCATGGCCTTTTTCGAACTTTTGATTACAAAACTTACAGGTAAATTGTCTTTTTACTTGGCAAACATTGGTCATATGTTTACTATATCTCATTATTGTTTTAAAGTTTTTTTTGCATTTGATACACTCATAGGTATGTTCCCCTACATCATTTTTATTATCAGACAAAAATGAATCAACATCAAGATTTGTATCAAATTTCTTTTCAATTTCGATTTCTTCTTTAGGTTCAGTCACCAACCCTTTCAAATCTCCTACATCAATCAAGTTGTCATTCAAGAAGGGTGTATTTTTGACATCATTTTCAAAAGGTATATCGATAGTTATTGGTTTGCTTTTTTCCTTTTCAAATTCACAAATGCTATTTTTAACGTGTTTCCAGTGTCCTGGCCTTGAATTAAAATATTTTTTACATTTTTTACATTGATATTTTTTTGCTTTTATCTCTTCACCATTATCTGAATCAACTTCTAGTTTATTTCTTCCCATTTCACAAACGTTATTTCTAATATGTTTTGCAAGGCCAACTCTTGACCTAAAGCATTTTTGGCACTTAGTACAAAGATGTTTTAGCTCTGGTATTTTTTTGTCTTCAGTTTTTACGTCATCATCAGTTTCAACTTTTATTTTATTTTCTTTTATGTCTAAATCGCCAAAATCAATAACTTTTTGTTCTTTCATAAATTTTGAATTTCGTGCAGCATCTGATCCTTTTTCTATCGTATTTAATTCACCAAAATCATTGTTTTCAACTATAAGGATGTAGGTAGATGTATCTTTTGTTATGTCATCCCTGTTTTGCTCAGCTGCTAAGTTTGAAAGTGATATTTTTGTTTGCTGATTTGGTTTTAATGATTCCATTGGTATTTTAGCAAGGTCTTCTAATTTTTTTGTTGTTGCTTCAAATCGTGTTTTTAAATCATATGCCAATGCCAAAGAACTTTTACATGTAACACATATCATTTTTGGGGTTACATCATTTTGGAAAATCTATAAATAACATATTTATTTATAATAATAGTCCTAGAGCTAGCTAGCTAGCAACGTTTTCGAGAAAGAATTTTAGTATATATATATATATATATATATCTATAAGATATAAGGTGTTAAAATTACATATGAACCATAATAACTATATAATGTATATTTCTAGTAATCAAATTTATTCATTTATAAAAAAAAGTAATTAAATATATATTAATTTTTGATAGTTTTTTAATATTAAGTAAAATACGAAAAAAAAAACACGAATGTCCCAAATATCGGACACAGTGTCCTAAATATCGGACTAGTTGTGTCCCAATTATCGGACTATGTATAATGAATAAATTTAAAAAAATAATTTATTAATATAATGCAAATGGATATATTTTTCATTATTTTTTATAAACTTACTTGCTGCAGGTTTTATGACAAAACATAAAATTTTATATTATTATTATAGAATACCTATACCACCCATTGACTTTTACTTGACTAATATGTGTCTTTGAAATTAATGAGAGAATTAAAAGAACGATTTTATGAACAGAAATGATTAATTGCATGATTATAATTAACTATAGCTGAGATCTACAAAAAAACATTGTCGATATACTTAAATAATCATCCAGATAATATTGCAAGTGCATGGACTTTGTATTAATTTATGGTGTCCGATATTTAGGTCTTACAAAATTATAGGGTAGATCCAAATATACAGTTACTAAAAACGCCTAATAAACGGCTTATTTGAAAGAAAGTGCTAGTCCGATAGATGGGTAGAAAAAGCTTTACTCTTTCGAAGCATTGTATATAACATTTGTTTTAAAAAAATATTTCCTTTATTTTATATTGGAAGTTAAAAATACATTGTACTATATATCGGACGGCCGTCCGATATATGGAACTGTCTATATTTTATTGTCCTATTTATCGGACACCATACTACAGGGTGGGCCAAAAAAAACCGGCCACTTTTTAAACCGTTATAACTTGTTTGCCTTTTCACCGATCTATACAAAATTTGGAATGAATATGCTCAAAACATGTAAGATTCTGTAGATAATTTTAATTATTTAAAATATTATTATATTTTTCAGTAATAAAGCTTTTTCTTAAGGGGTTATTTTAAAGCAGTGGGGATTAGAGCAAAATGTATAATTTAAAAAAAAATCGCCTTTATTATGTTAAGTGGTCTTTCCTTAATAGTTATGTATATTTTTCTTTTAACTTAAGATTGTATTTTATTTTTTATATTATTTTTTTGGAAAGGGTACAGCTAGCATTAAATATCATAAAAACACGGATTAAGTAGTCTGTTACTCATCTCAAATTATTTTTGACATGTCTAAAAAATAATGTGTCAAATTGAAAATGATTAAAAATCCTGAATCAAAATTAAAAACATCATTTTAAATATATATTTTAAAGATGAGCAATAAATAAAAAACGAATATATGTATTTAAATTACAACATTTGTAGATAAACAAGAAAAAAGTGTAGTTTTGGTCAAAACGAGAAAAAATGCTTGTTTTAGAAACGTTAACATACGATGAAGGATAATGTGAATTTTTGAAAATCAATAAATCAGAATATGGAACTTTAACTACAAATAGCCAACCAAGATCCTGTACCTACCATAATTATATGGTTTTATATTATTTATAATTAAAACAGTGTTTAAAATAATTAATTTTATTTGCAATGAAAATATAATAATTTTTTATTTAGCCAACAGTTAAATCTTGATTTATTTTAGCAATATCTTGTTCTTTATGTTATGTTCATAGAATGTAGGGTACAATTTTTGAATGTGCGTACTTCATTAGTCATTTTTCTGTTATTTCTTAACCATTTTCCTTAAAATATAGATCTACAATTCAGCTTTTACTGTTTTTTCTTATTTTTTTATGTAATTCGATATTTTCACAGATTTTTGGTCATTTTGAATAGTTTTTAAATTGGCAGATTATTTTTTGAGAGATGTCAAATAAATAACACGCCTACTCAATCAGTTTTCTTTATCTTAAAAATTAATTTATTGCAACATGTAGCCTTTCAGAAAAATAAGAATAAATAATAAACTATAACTTCAAATTTAAATTTAAATATACTTACCTACTGAAGAAAGACCACTTAACATTATGAATGCGAAAAATTTTCAAATTATACATTTTGCTCTAATCCCCTCGGCTTTAAAATAACCCCTTTAGAAAAAGCCTTATTACTGAAAAATATAACAATATTTTAAATAATTAAAATTACCTACAGAATCGGACATGTTTTGAGCTTATTCATTCAAAATTTTGTATAGATCGGTCAAAAGGCAAACAAGTTATAATGGTTTAAAAAGTGGCCGGTTTTTTTTTGGCCCACCCTGTAATATTAAAATATCTTAAAAATAACATCAAAAATGGTTTAAAAAAGTACAATATTATGAATAAGAAAGAGTTTAATAGACATTTTAACAATAACTAATGTTAAAAAAAATATTTTACAGTTAAACGTTGGCTTACTTACTTTGCTTAAAAGGCTATATATTTCGTGGCTGCTTACAAATCGACACTCCCAAGCAACAAGGATGTAACTCAAGTTATACCCATTTTGAGTTATACTCATAGGTAAACGCCTTGAAAAAAGACACACAGGGTGGTACTACTCAGCACAGGTGTCTTCAGGCAAGCATAGGTTTGACAAAAATGTCACCAATAACTGTTTAGGGGACTTTGTAGTAGACGTACTGGAGATCATAGAAATGCATCCAACAAAATCGTAGCTGCTCACTTAAGGTATTTATTCAATTTTATATATTTAATTACACATGTAGTGATGAAAATTGAACAACAGCTTTCTTTAAATGATTAATGTAGCTAGGATCGTCTAAACGGTTTATTTTATATCTATTTTATGTTTGTTTGTTTGTTTTTAACCTCGTACTATTCTACTTAATTAAGCATCCCCTAAGTCCAGGACTTGTGTGGGCTAGTAGTAGAGTGAACCACCGGCTTTAATTGACTTTCGAACCAATATATCTACGGAGTACGCCTTCGCCAAATTTCAATTATTAATTAACTGAAAAAGGGAATCGGCGCCAGTGAGGTTTGAACTCACGATCATTAGATCAGTGTCAGGCTATATCGATGCCATTGACCGCTGAGCTAAATCTCCCATATTCCAATAAGTAAGGAATTTTTTGTGAACAGATTCACCAGCCTGTTCTGACCATAAACCTAGTCCTTTATTTTTCAGCAATTTTAACGAGTCTTGAAGGTGATGGATAATTACATGAATTTTCAAAGTTTCAGATACACCCGTTGCTTTGAAATATTTCGAGAACATATTTATAACTCCTTGGCAATCATAACCTGAAGGAACCTTCCCAGTGGTGAAGCATTTTTCAATAATTTTGTTCATGATTTGGAAGGCGGATATAAAATGAATAACTTGAAGTACTCCTACATCCTTAACAATTTCCAGATCGGTAGGCGCGTTGCTCTCTTTTAAAAGTTTTCGGCAGGCATTCCCTTCAAAGATCTCGCCGTGATAACTTTTAGAGATTAAATTTAGTTTTTTGGGCCACAGTAAGGCTTTATCACGTCCAAGTAGCGGCACAAGACCATCCCAAAATAAATGATTGACGAATACTTGGAGTAGATGGAGTTCTGGGATGATGCACTTCTCGATGACATACATATTATCATCTTCTTCGTTTGGACTTTCGATTTCCATATGATCGTTTTCTTCCTCTTCCTGTTGAATTAGTTCTGTATTATCTAAACCTCTATTTAAATCGGGCGAATAGTTCTATGGGAGAATGGTAATACATATTTTGAAAAAACCTTGACCTCCGCGGAGGATTTAAATAGCGGTTTAGATAATACAGAATTAATTCAACAGGAAGAGGAAGAAAAGGATCATATGGAAATCGAAAGTAAGAGAAGTCGTTACGTTGATGGAGGGTCCATTGGAAAGAAAGGAAAATTAAAAAGTGTTAATCGACTTATAATGCTTTGTATTGTACCTCAAGTAAAAGAAACTTATCAAAATGTTGAGTTGATGTTTAGATTAACAAATCTTAATGCAATTGCTTTTAAATTTGTTTGCGATTTTAAACTTTTACTGTTGATCAATGGCCAGTAAACGGCTACCGCCACTTATCCGTGTCCGTACTGTTTTATCAACTTGAAAGATTTGCGCGAAGGTATGACAATAAAAGACGATCATGATGAAATAGAAGAAAAATATGTGACTACTACTACTTTAAAGACATATGAAGATTTGAAAAGAAGTTACGAAAAATTTTGTTCTGAAGGGAAAGACAAAAAGTTTGCGAAGGATTGTAATAGCACAATTAACCTCCCTCTTTTCAAAGAAGATGATAATATGTATGTCATCGAGAAGTGCATCATCCCAGAACTCCATCTACTCCAAGGATTCGTCAATCATTTATTTTGGGTAGGTCTTGTGCCGCTACTTGGACGTGATAAAGCCTTACTGTGGCCTAAAAAACTAAATTTAATCTCTAAAAGTTATCATGGCGAGATCTTTGAAACTTTTAAAAGAGAGCAACGTGCTTACCGATATGGAAATTGTTAAGGATGTAGGAGTACTTCAAGTTATTCCTTTTATATCCGCCTTCCAAATCATGAACAAAATTGTTGAAAAATGCTTCACCACTGGAAAGGTTCCTTCAGATTATGATTGTCAAGCAGATATAAATATGTTATCGAAATGTTTCAAAGCAACGGGTGAAACTTTGAAAATTCATGTAATTATCCATCCTTCAAGACTCGTTAAAATTGCTGAAAAATAAAGGACTAGGTTTATGGTCAGAACAGGCTGGTGAATCTGTTCACAAAAAATTCCTTACTTATTGGAATAGATATAAAATAAACCATTTAGAAGATCCTAGCTACATTAATCATTTAAGGAAAGCTGTTGTTCAATTTTCATTACTACATGTGTAATTAAATATATAAAATTAAATAAATTCCTTAAGTGAGCAGCTACGATTTTGTTGGATGCATTTCTATGATCTCCAGTACGTCTACTACAAAGTCCCCTAAACAGTTTTTGGTGACATTTTTGTCAAACCTATGCTTGCCTGAAGACACCTGTGTCAGGTTTCTCCACAGTCCACTTAAGGCAAAAGTTTACTTAAAATCACTAAAGTAAGAAATTCTAAACTTGAATATTATCAGAAACAAACAGTAAATAAACAATAAATACTTAAACAGTTAAATAGATAATTTTATAAGCTTTCAAATGATGTATCACATGACTTCGTTTTCCACTTCAATCATTTACCCACCCTTAAATAAAAAAAAAATATTTTAGAAATTTAGCTGTCGTGAAAAATGACAATATATGAGTTACGGCTTTGTTGCTTGGGGGTATCGAAATGACTATTTATTAGTTATTAGAGCTTAAAAAATACTATATAAGTGACAAATGATACTTACGCTGTGATTCAAATATGTTCATAATTTCGAATTAAAAATTTTTTTTTTTAATTTTATTGCTTAAATATCTTGTTTTTTGTAAAAACGTGAAAAAGTGTCCGATAATTGGGTCGTGTCCGATATTTGGGACATTTACCTTATATATACTAAAATTCTTATATATACCTTATATTCTTCATTTCACTATTACGGTATGCATGCGGACGGTCTGGCTGGCGAAAGCGCATCGCACTTATACAGGTAAAATCATTTGTAAAAGTTTTAAATTCAAATTCTGGGTAAAGTATTGAAAATACGAAAAAATTGTAGAAATACTTTTTTGTAGGAAATTAAATTTTCTATAAAAAAGGTCTCTATCAACTTTAACATATCTCTCATCCTTTTGATAGGTAGGGTAAATTTAGTCGTAGGGGCGGTGATGAGGATGACGGGGAAAGTTTAATTTAAAAGAAAATTTTATTGTCATGGACTGAGTATGTAATTCAATTTTAGTTTCAAACGGTTTCAAATTATCTTACTTGGGAAGAAAATGGGTTAATAAAATTTCAGGATTGGGGGAGGGGGGTAATTTTTCACAAAAAATTGTATTGTCATTAGAGATAAGCACGTATACCAAATTTCCGCTCTCTATGTTTGGTTTTTACAAGTATTTATTTTATTTATGATTGCTATTTTTATTAATGATTTATGTACTTTACTATTAATTTAATTTATTTATATATTATAGTTTCTTTTGTAATTTTAAATTGTAAAATATTAGGATTTCTAAATAAATAAACATTATTTATTCAAAGTGGATGAAACTTAGTGATGAGGAAATGAGGGGGTGTTAAATTTATTATAAAATTTTATTATCACTTGATGAATATGTAACCTTATTTTAAATTTTCCCATATGGGTAAAAGTTTTTTTTTTTATTTTCGGGGATGAGGGGCTGGGAGTAAATTTTATAAAAAAAAATGTATGGTCAACCAAGATAAGCATGTTTACCAAATTTTAGCTTTATAAGTATATGCTAAGTAGGTAAAGGCTTTGGCAGATTTGAGGATAAATATATGTACCTACATATATGTATAATATTATAAATATAACTATATTATATATTTATGAGCACGGGTCGGAAATCAGAATTTTAAAAAACTCTTTTTTCAAGTAAATAGACACTTTAAACTATTGTTCACCAAGCGGAATGTCATGTCGACTCATGGAGAAGGCCTTAATTTTTTTTTTTTTTGAAAATTTTGTATTTTTATTTTTATTGTTTTTTTATTAATTATTCGTTTTTTGAAAAGGGAAACAATTTTCAAAAAAAAAAAATTTAAAGTCTTTCTCTATGAGTCATGGACCATGACCAAGTGACTCACTAAGTATTAACAGCGTCGACATGACATTCCGCTTGGTGAACAATAGTTTAAAGTGTCTATTTACTTGAAAAAGAGTTTTTTAAAATTCAAATTTTTGCATGCCCCCGGTAATGGCTACTTCGATCCGATCCGTGTTTATGAGTGAAGGGTTTTAATTAAAAATAGTGTCTGGTACGGTGATACCGACAGCGAAACTAAAATTCATATTGCCAAAAGTTAATAAAAAACAATGAAAAAAAAACTTAAAATCATTTAAAAATGCAATATTTTAACCTGCATAAGTGCGATGTGAACAGGTATACCCGAACGCTCCCACCAGCCAGACTCACGGTACTCTTGAATGATCAATGGGTTGAACTAACGTGGCAAAAAAATCTGACCATGGAACATGGTCGTAGAAAGTTCACTTGTTATAGAACCATCGACAGCCAAATACCAAAAACTTGTTTTTGGAAAATAATGTTAAATAACCGTCTGCAGAGTTCATGGTCAATACAAACTTAAAGTGTACATTATGTTGCTTGATTTTGGTAGTATTTCTCGTGCTGATTCCGAATATGTTTTAAGTTACTCTCTATCTTTTTCCATTTTTGAGAAAAAAGCTTATAAAAATCACAAAAAATATTTTTTCGCATGTTTTAATGTAGCCTAGACATTTTGTTATAAGACGATAAAATAACTTTCTTGGCTTAAATTGTAGTCCGATTCTCGTTCTGTATAGTTCCGAAGGAATATATTGGATTTTTTTTTCTTTTGGTAAATCTAAATACATATTTAAACACCCTTGAAATCGCGTTTTTATTAAAATATTTTTTTTTTTGTTAATCAGTGTCATTACAGATGTTTTAGATTTGATGGATTTGTCCAACACAGAGGCGCGTTAATAATTTTTACCGAATACTTGAGAATGTTAATAATACTATTAACCTACCTATTACTAGCTTGTTATAAATTGACTTATTTGTCAGAAATAATGTTATAACAATAAATGTTGAATTTTGATGAAGGCTTTTATTTTTTACCTTCAGTATTATTTACATATATGTAAGTATTTTGAACTTAATAATTATATATTTGATTTAAGAGTGATATTTTGCCAAAAAGAATTTATATTACGGTTATATAAAATAAATAATTGCTTCTATACTGATAACTTTTAAATTTATCTTAGATAATGAGAGACCACGAAAATAATAGAAAAAAAGTTTGTGCTGCCTGCGGCGTGAAAACTTCATTTAAAAAATGTAAAGATGTCCATTTTAGGATAACTAAAAAATTGGAAGACCTTATGAAAATACATATTATGAACACTGATGATGTTAACAATTGGAGGTTCCCAGTATCAATTTGTGTTTCTTGTCATCTTATTATTTTGTTTTATTTAATATATATTAGATGAATAAACTTATGTTTTACATAAGGGCATTTTTATTTTATTTTTTTTTTAGACATAATATGCTATATGCTTAAGCTTTAATTATCATGTATTAGAAAAAAAACAAGCAGCCGTTTTTAAATTCATAAGCATATAAATCTAATTTCTTTAATTTTTACTTATTTTTATACAGAAAATGAATGAAGGTAGTTCAGAATTTGATAAAAAAAAAGTGTATATTGTAAAAAACTTTTGATCTGAGGTAAATTGTTGATGAGTTTTTAATTTAATTTAAAAACCATCGTTCAATACTTCACACTGTGAAGTCTATAATAATAAATGTTTTTGTCTGGGCAAAATATAGAAAATAACGTTAGGAACGTCTATGTACACATCTGACAATTACTTTTCAAAGTGAAAGATATATTATGAACACTATGTAACAAAATAATTAATTTTTTAATTTAAACACGTTTATAATAAAATTTTAAAAATTTTCACAAAAATGTTAGACGAGATGTTCCTTTATAATAATACAGAACGAGAATCGGACAATAATTTAGGCTAAGAAAGTTATTTTATTGTCTTATAGCAAAATGTCTATTCTAGATTAAAACATGCGAAAAAATAATTTTTGTGATTTTTATACGCTTTTCTCTCAAAAAGGGAAAAAGATAGAGAGTAACTTAAAACATATTCGGAATCAGCACGAGAATTACTACCAAAATCATGCAACATAATGTACACTTTAAGTTTGTATTGACCATGAACTCTGCAGATGGTTATTTAACATTATTTTCCAAAAACAAGTTTTTGGGATTTGGCTGTCGGTGATTCTATAACAAGTGAACCTTCTACTACCATGTTCCATGGTCAGATTTTTTTGCCACGTTAGTTCAACCTATTGATCATTCAAGAGTACCGTGGACTGTCCGCATCCTTGCCATAATAGTGAAAGGAAGGATATATCAATAAATTAGCTGTACTAAAATTCTTTTCTTGGTGAAGTTAGTTTTTATCCCCATGCCCAATAAATTAAAAACAAATTTTGGGGTAAGGACAGACATTTTTAACAAAATTATAAAAATATTAATTTATTATTCCATCAATCTATTTTCTAATCATCGTAACTGTCAGTCTACCAATATCACTAGGGACACTAGATCTAGGTCTTAAGTTAACAAGGCCTTGCTAACTTAAGACGTAGATCTAGTGTCCCTAAATATCACTCCATACAATGATTAGAAAATAGATTGATGGAATAATCAATTTTGGGGTATTTAAACTGATTTATTTTTTTTTATTTGTCAAATCGTGTAGTCTACCATTGGAATAGGCTGAGTGAGGATACTGTGAATGCAACTTCAGTGAACCAGTTCAAAAACAGACTGGATAGAGAAATAATTTCATGGAACAGTACCTTTGTCCACTACACTGCCCACCTTAGTTAAAACGTCCTAACTAACATTTTTGTCATTTTTGGCTTATCTGCATATACCGGTTGTTCTATGCCATATTTATCTATTCTCCAGGGTTTCCACCAGTCAGGAAAATTGAAATTAAAACCTGGAAGTCAGGGAATTTGGCCGTTTATTCGAAAAATTTAGAGAAAATATCAATGTTAGTTAGGACGTTTTAACTAGGAGGGCAGTACACTTTGTGATACTCTTTTTTATGTGATAATAACTGTGTTAATTGTGAAATCTATACTGTGATAGAACTGTACTATCTCCAAACTGGAAGCAATAGTCTTATCGTTTCTACAAATGCTTACTATTGCCAACTATAATAATAATAATTCTGTCTGGTCACAAGGTTGTGTAAAAATTAAGGTATTAAAGAAAAAATAACTTTTTTTAAACCACCCTTGAAGAAAGTTAACATCAGATAAACGTTTTTTTAAAACGTTTTTATTGTATAAATGTCGATTTTTAACGTTAGAATTCTTAATGTTTATCTTTGCTAAAATTCTTAATGTTAAATGTTATTCTTATGTTAGACCCTAACATTAGGCATCAAACATTCAAACAACATTCATCTGTGATTATAATAAGCCAGGATAGTGGTCAATAGGGTTCTGGTACCCATGGGAGTCCCATGATGGGACAAGAACTAGTTAAAAGCTAAAAAATGGATGCCCTGGATTTCATGTGACTGCTCCCCTTCTCGGATTTTGTAGTGTCAAATTTGTTTAATATATTATTATTATTTAATTGGCATTTAGATTATTAGGTACCATATTTATTTACGAGTTTAATTTTGAATTTTACAGTTTGATCTTTAAAACTTACCTTTATAGACATAACATACTCCAAAGCTTTTAAATTTGTAACATTTAAAATATCACTTATTGTTTCAGATAGCATCACCATATTACGACATTTTGTAAAGCATATTCGACATTTTTTATTCTTTGAATTCATGTTTAAAAATTAGAAATACTTGAATCTTACAAAAATTTTTAGGTTATGACAATCAGAAAATAAGACAACTGAAACGCCATATTTGGTTTATTTGAACTAATCGGGTATCGTTCAACTGGTATCATCGGCTATAATGCAAAACTTTTTACTTATAAATTATACTACGCTGTTTTCGGTAAAACAGAAGCGCCTATGTTCAGCTCTTTATGCAACGTTTTGATAAACTACGCATGCGCACGCGCATGTGCTGAACGTTTTTCAATATGTTATTTTAAATAAAAAACATTTTTTTACAAAAAAAAACACCAAACAGACGCCAAACCAACGTTAACGTAAACCAAGGCCCCCTCATTAATAAAAAAGACCAAACAACAAAAAACCAAAACAAAAGTCTTGAATAGAGAGCTGCATTTAGGCGCTTCTGGTAAAACAAAAGTTTATAATTTATAAATTACGTATGGTAAATGTTCCAATTATCGGACATATTTTCATGTTTTTACGAAAAGCAAGACATTTAAGTAATAAAATAAAAAAAAAATAAATTATTCGAAATTATGAACATGTATTTGAATTACAGCGTAAGTATCATTTGAAGAGCATTATTTCAAAAGTTAACAAATATATACATGTTAAGGATTTGTTATGTTTTGAAATAATGCTCCTCATTTTCCATTTATGTCGTATTTTTTAAGCCCTAATAACAAATAAACATCATCTTTTAGCAGCAACAAAATATATAGCCTTTTTTAAGCTCCGTACGCACGGAACAATAGGTATGTGGCTCGCGCACCGTGCGCGCGGAACAATAGATATGGGACTCCTGCGCATGTGTACGGTGCGCACCATACAGATGGAGTTGCGACGTAAATGCGATAGGAGCGCCTAAATCGTGAGATCTGCACTAAGTTTATGCTGAACTGCGCATGCCTCGTAGAGGACCGACCGTCCTTCAATATATTATTTTTAATAAAAACCAATTTTTTAGAAAAAAAAAACGCCAAACAGGCGCAAAACCAACACCCCCATTAAAAAAAAAAACACCAAAAAACAAAAAAAACTTAGTGCAGATCTCACGATTTAGGCGCTCCTAATGCGATGCGCTAGAGACTTTTTAATAATAATTTCGTAACGTATAATACTATTCTGGCGAAGGCGCCGCAAATAGTATAATAAAGTAGGAGTAGTTACGAAAATTTTCTAATCGCTTAAAATGCTTTCCGCCTTTTGAACATGCATACTCAATACTAATATTTAAGATCTTAATTCCCTTAAAAAAAAACTGTTTACAAAGTTTATTTCAAGAAAAAATATTACATAAAAAAATATTTTACATTTTTGTGTTATCGTAAACCTGACAACAATGCATCATTTAAAACTAGTCATTCCTAATGTTGACAATTTAAATTCTTTCAATTTTTTGTATATTTTTGTGTTTTTTTGTAATAAATCCACCTTCAATCATTTTGTGCTTTTGATATATATTATTCGTGCCTTAAGAGAAGAGGAATGAATGGGTTGAAACTTTGCCCTTGGCCCACAGGAAAAATACATGTTTTTGCTTGGTATTCAATTGACCCATTAATGTGCAAAGTTATTTTTATTTATTGTTTGTTTAAAAACTAAATATGACAAAGTGATTACCTACTTACGTATTTGAAATATCTTCTCTAATTTTATTTATCGACCAAAGGTTGAAACAATATTCAGTACATTTTAAGAGCATTATTTTCAACACAGAACACAGGAAAACAATTTTTAGTAGCCTGTTAACAAAACCTATATTTACTTTCAAGACACTTGAGTCAAGTTAAATCGTTCATTGACATATGTATGTAAAAATTTGTAACTAAAATAATTAATTAAAGTATGTTCCGGGACGTAAGAAGGGCTGAAATTTTGTATTTATTTATTTTTTTTAGGTATCTATAAGCATGCAAAGTCTTGTTGCAGGCGATTTAGCCCAAAATACGATACCCTCCTTTCTCCAACATGTGTTTATGTGAATATTACCCTTCTAACTTTTGATTCTTTGAGAAAAGTTTTATATTAAATGTTTTAAAAAACTATGTAATTTATGAAACTCTACCATGGTGCACTTCCGGATTTCCTAAAAAAAACTATAAGTCTGAAATTTTTAATAGAATGACCCATTTTTTTAGTACTACTAAATAAAGAATATAAATATAAAAATAAAGTTAAATGTAACTATTATTCTAAAATTAATAGTTTTCTAGTTGATTACCAAAAACCGTTACTGAAATTTTATATTTAGGAGCCCATGCCTTAAATTTATTATATTTTATTATATACATACTAAAATACTAAAAAAACCAATCCTAATGGAGCTATGGTCTCCTAAAAATACACCATTTTTAAAGGTACATAGTACCATAGTAAAAGCGATTTTTCGACCTACATGTATAAAAACTTTTTTTTCTTAGTTTTTGATATAGAATAATTATTGCAGGGTTAACCCTGCATTATTGAAATTTTTTTTTCTACATTTTAGTATTTAATTTTTCTTCCTTAAACCGTAAAATTTCACCTTTAAATTAATTTTTCTCGAATATTACAATTACAATTACGGATTTCCTGAAAAAAACTATAAGTCTGAAATTTTTAATAGAATGACCCATTTTTTTAGTACTACTAAATAAAGAATAAAAATATAAAAATAAAGTTAAATGTAACTATTATTCTAAAATTAATAGTTTTCTAGTTGATTACCAAAAACCGTTACTGTAAATTTTATATTTAGGAGGCCATGGCTTAAATTTATTATATTTTATTATATACATACTAAAATACTAAAAAAACCAATCCTAATGGAGCTATGGTCTCCTAAAAATACACCATTTTTAAAGGTACATAGTACCATAGTAAAAGCGATTTTTCGACCTACATGTATAAAAACTTTTTTTTCTTAGTTTTTTATATAGAATAATTATTGCAGGGTTAACCCTGCATTATTTAATTTTTTTTTTCTACATTTTTGTATTTAATTTTTCTTCCTTAAACCGTAAAATTTCACCTTTAAATTAATTTTTCTCGAATATTACAACAAAAGTACCTTTTTTTATGTATTTTAACCTGAGGAATAATAATTCGAAAATAAAATTACAAAAAAGTTACACAGAAAAAAGTTTGGGACAAAAAATTGATGAGGCCACCCATTTTGCACACCCCTGATTAAAATAAGTAAATGAAAATAGCATACGAAGATGGGCCTTATTAGGATTAGTTCACGTGCAAAACCTCGTTGCTCGGAGGAAAATCTATGCGTGACACCCCTTAAACCTCACCCGGTCGTGTTAAAGATATTTTATATTTGTAACTTTTAAAATGTGGGCAAGGGGCATAGGGGTTTTTTAATGGAAAGGGTGGTCGTGTGTTATAGTTCTCCGCATGAAAGAAAGTCTCCGACGAAAGGGGGAGGAATCATTCGCGCTCTCTTCTTTCCGTCAAGAGCGTTATAAGGCATGCGTTACACACACATTCTAAATATATTTCCCGTAGCCACAGATCTGTGCGTCAAACTATACATCGTTTTAAAGCAAATAAAATTCTCTGTTTGATTGTATATTTTTTATTTTTTTAAACATTTTTTTATATTTTATTATGACAATTTTATTGTCATAGTCAAGGCGATATTTAAGTTGTTTAAACAATTACACAGCTCAACACTCGAAACTTTGCCGACACCATTTTAGTTGCATCTCACACAGGCGGAATTTTCTAAATTCATGGCCAAAACCCCTAAAAACGAAATTGCTTCAAATAGTTGCCTCTATCGTTTTTTATCTTCTAGATGGTGCCAAAGTCGTTTTTCTATCAAAACAAATGAACCGAAAATGTCGGTTTAAAAATGGGGTTTCAAGAAACTGATTTTGAAACGTAATTTTTCCCGAAAATCAAGTTTTTTTAATATAAATATCAAAGCTGTTGCTTTTTTTTAGCAGTTTTTTAAACGGGTTTAAATTCCGTAGGTATGTAACTATTTCTTTTTTACAAAAAATATTGTTTTTGATTATTGAGTTTAAAAGGGGAAGTCATAAATTTGGTTGCTTTTTTTATAACTTGTATTACGACTTCGCAAAAAGTTCCAGATTAATCAGCATTAAGCAACTTTTTACACTTGGTTGGGAAGATTAATGTGTTTGCTAATTATTAAAACAAGAATTTGCTGCTAATATCTTCTGTCCTCCCTCCCCAAACCTAAAAAATGTCTAAGACAGGCAGATTTAGTTTTAGGTATTTTTGCCAACAAAATAACAGTTTCCTCTGTAGGTCTAGGTTTATTAATAAACTAATAAAAAAAATTGAAAAACCAAAAATTTTTCAAAAAATATTTCAAAAATTTTTTTTGAAAAAAAATTTAAATTTTTTTTTTTTTTTGAAAAAAATTTATTTTTTTGAAAACCCAAAAGAAAAAAAAATGTTTAAAAAAATATTTTTATCACATTTTACCCCCTTACCCCACCTCAATATTCACCATCTGCAAATTTTGATATAGGTGGCAGCCATATTGGATCCGCCATTTTGTAAAAATTAAAATAAGTATTACATTCGTAATCAGCGACCTTAAAAACCCCTGTACAATGATTTTTAGTAAAAAATCTGCAAATTTTGATATAGGCGGCAGCCATATTGGATCCGCCATTTTGTAAAAATTAATTTGAATGTTAAATTTGTATTCAGCAGCCCCAAAAACCCCTAAATACAAACTTTGGTTTAAATTGAAGCTTATTAAGGGTTTTGGCCATGAATTTAGAAAATTCCGCCTGTGTGCATCTGGCTATATTTGATGCGCTGATATCGGAACCTTTTTTCGTTTTCCTCGATCAAATCGTTTTTTTTTTTTTGAGATATAACGCACAGTGTTTTTTTTGCTTTTTTTGTAGTTGTAGTAAAAAAATAATTAAGGTTCAATTAATTTTCTTTTTATGGTGAACTGGTTCTCTGGTAATAGAGCTCTAGGCCAAAAAAAGCGGATTTCAAATATCTTTATTCGTTTGTTTTTTATAGGCTTCAAAATTAAAAAAATTACTTTTTTCCGTATTTTTTCGCTATATTTTCATGAAAATTTTATATAAATACGAAATATATGGCTCTGATTTTTATAGGCAACACTAACACATATGTAAGATTTGTAAAAATAAAAAAAGTTTTAGATTGAATCCAGAACGGAGATTTTACGGGGAGTTATTGAAAGCAGAACAACAATATTTTGAATTATTTAATGTTTATTTAATGGTGTTTAAATGTTTTAAAGCAAGGAGAAAAAGTTTTTTTTTATCTTTCGTGTTTCTTTTTTCATAATAAATTTAATTTATTTTATTGCTCTCCAAAAAATAAATCAAACATTTCAAAAATTTTGTTTCCAAACCCTTACCCTCCAGGGTGCCACAATTGTGACTTTACTTCTTTATTTTTTCTTTAAGGTAATATTAATCCAAAATACTTTTATAGACTTTCTATGTATGCAAATTTAATTCAGTATAATACAGCTCTGCTGAAACTCCAAGGAAACAAAAACTCGGGCAAAAACTAAAAAAAAAATCGGTTTATTTATTATTATTTTCTTATTTTTAGGCATAGCAAATATAAAAAAACACTTAAATCGAAAAATTATCATTACTTTAGTCTCGGGAGGGTAAGGGATAAACCGCACATTTGTGTTATTTATTTATTGCTTATAAAAGTTAGAGTCGTATCGTATCTTTAGTATTTATATAAAAATTTTATCAAAATATATCGAAAAAATGCGAAAAAACATTTTTTTTTAATTTAGAAGCCTATAAAAACAAGCGAATGAATATATTTTAAATCCAATTTTTTTTTTGGCTTAGAGCCCCACTAATAGAGAATCAATCCACGACAAAAAAAAATAGACTTAAATTATTTTTTGCGAATGCGAAAAAACATTTTTTTTGAACTTAGAAGCCTATAAAAACAAGCGAATGAATATATTTTAAATCCAATTTTTTTTTGGCTTAGAGCCCCACAAATAGAGAATCAATCCACGACAAAAAAAAATTAGACCTAAATTATTTTTTTTTACTACAAAAAAAAACCTGTGCGCTGTATCGCAAAACGAGCTGATCGAGAAAAACGGAAAAGGGTTCCGAAATCAGCGCATCAAATATAGCCAGATGCAACTAAACGCTTCCCGGCAAATAAAAAAATCTTTTTTTGTAGAGCAGTGTTATGGGTACTGAGTCCTTGAAACTCTTTCCGTCGTTTTTGTGGATCCGACCAACGAACTAATAACTCTTCTTTCTAGAATACACATACTGTTAAAATAAAGTATCGCCAACATCTCGGTTTGTTTGTATACAAATAGTAGGTATATTCAGGCCTGAACAATAACAATTACCAGTAACTGGTATTGTTGTCTCTGTTAGAACAAAGATGTGCGAGTAAGACAGACGAATGTTTATGTGGCCGACGTTTTTGTCAGTTTTAACGAATGAAATGCCTATTCTAGAGAGAAGAGTTATTAGTTCGTTGATTCCGACTACCGTTTTTTATTTAGTTTCCTTAATGATGTTTACACATTGGAAATAGCCTCACAATTAACTCCATGCCTTTTCTTCAAATGATCTATTAAATAGTTACTATCAAGAAAAGTTTTACTACACCAATCGCATTCATGTGGCCCGGAATGTGAACGCAAATGTTGGATTAAATTTTTTCCAGTTTTAAATTCCATTTCACAATAATTACATTTAAATGGCCTCTCTCCAGTGTGCGACCTCTCGTGCTCTATTAGTGCAGTTCTGACGTTGTATGCTCTATCACACTGTTTGCATTTGTATGGTTTGCTACCAGTATGTACACGCTCGTGGACTTTCAACGAGCTGATCATTTCAAACAGTTTTCCGCAAAATTGACACGCATAGTTTTTTTCATTGTTGTGCCTTCTCATATGGTATACATGCGCGTTTTTATAAAAGAAGCCCTTTCCACATAAATTACAAAGATATAACGGTAATTTGCTATGTTTTTGAGAGTGAGATTTTAAATGGGTTGTTGTGCGAAACTTTTTTCCACACTCCTTACAGGAGTATTTGTGTTCCTTGTGTTTTAAACTGTGGTAATCAAAATTTTTCTTTGATTTAGATGAATAATCGCATTTTTTGCACTTAATAGACTCTAATTTATGTTTAGTATCTAAATGATGAGAATACATATCTTTGATTTTTGTTTTATACTCACATTGATTACAGTTATAAATCGTTTTTCTTTGAATTTCTTTTGGTTTCTCGCCTTTCTTTGTTCTATTTTCAGTCCCACAAACCCTTTTCTTAATATGATTGAAGTAGTTGCCTCTTACATTAAAACATTTTTGGCATTTTTTGCATTGATACTTATAATTCATGGCTTCTTTTAACAAATCTTGCTGATCTTTTGATTTACAACTAACAGACTGCTCAATATTAAGTATAGATGTTTTATTATTAATAATTATCTTAGGTTGGAAAGCAGGTTCACTTTCAAACGTATCTAAACTTTTGCAGTTGTGCTTCAAATACAAAGAATTGTTAATAAATGTTTTAGAGCATTCTGCACATTCATATAAAATTTCGTTTTGGGTAGTATTATCAGTTCCATTTTCCTCGTTTTTGCCATAGTTATCATGATCATCAGACAAAGTTGCTTCAACCAAATCCTCAAAATTGGTTCTGATTCCGTAATTGTCAGAAACTGGTTTCAAAATTTGATCTATGTTAGAGTTATTGCTTTTTGGATCTAAACAGTTGCTTTCACTATTTAAAAAGCAGTTATTTACATGCTCAAGATATGTAGATTGGTCTTCATATGTTTCATCGCATTTATTACACTTATACACTGTCATTATTTTAATACATTTCTTTCTTGGTGAGCGACAAGCATTTTTTTTAATATGATTCAAGTATTTTCCTTTTACACTAAAATATTGGTAACACTTTTTGCACTGGTACTTATAGTTCATAGCCTGTTTCACTAACTTTCGCTCCTCTTCAGGTATAAACTTAATATATTGATCAATATCAAGTGTCTTAATTGGAATATTCGTCTGAAGTTCTGAAGAAGGTTCAGTTATAAATTTCTCCTCAAGTTGTGAGGAAGGTTCAGTTGTAAATTTCTCCTGAGTTTGTGAAGAGTCACTGACTGTACCTAGATCAGTAATTCTTCCATCTGTTTGTTTTGTGTAATCATGTTTCTTTACAAATTTAGCAGAAATTTCACTGCCTAAATTTCTTAAGAAGCCTTCATAATTTATATTTTGATTTTCTTCATTTTCGTCTTCCAATCTGAACAAATCTCTTATATCATAATAAATGGAACCAATTGAAACCTCCACAGGTGCAGTTCTCTTCTGATTTTTAAGTTGTGCTTCTGATTTTAGTTCTTCTATAACTCCAGAAAATCCATGAAGTTCTTCTAGTTTTTTTGTGGTTTCATTAAATCTAAGTTTTATCTCATAAGCTACTTCTAAAGAACATTGGCATGTGGAACAAATCATTTTTGGAGTAACAGAACTGTGTAAGATCTAAAACAAAATGTTTTTCTCAATTGACACAATTATTTTTGCTTTGTCTAGTTGGTGTATTAGTGTGTTTTGGTGGTTGGTCAGTTTGAGCGCAAGACGAAAACTTCCAGACACCCAATTGGCAACCACCAAAACACTAGACAAACTAACACAGATCAAGTGACCCTAATTTCCTTAGTTAACAGAAAATGTGCCATATCGACCATGAGCTTGCAATACCTCCTAAGTATAAAATGTCAAATTTTTCAGGAGCGACGAAAAACAGTTCTTAGAGTTGCTTTTTACTCTATTTTTAATATTAAAGGCAATATAAATAAAGTGGTGTAAGGTTACTTATTGTGCCTAAATATGTGTTAGTCTTACATTTAAAATATTCTAGCTTATATTGTAGTTATAATCCTATATGAGGTATTGGTCAAAAATATCAGTTAGGAGGTACTGCATGTTCATGAACGATAAGTATCCATTAGGGTGACCCACCAAAATTTCAAATTGAATTTTGGAGGTCTCACCCCTTAAATTTGTACATTGGGGTAAGAGTATCATAGACTTTTTTTAAATTGAAAAATTTGGATTCTCACCCCTTCATTGGGGTAAGAGTATCATCCCTGAATTTTTTCAGAATTAAAAAAAATCTAGAGGTCACTCACGCGAATGAATCTGAAAAATCTGATTTTTTTCTTTCAAAATGGCGGAGCTGTGCCCTTTTAAGTTCGGAAATGCACTACATTTTTTCATTTTAGGCGTAATGACAGGCACAATTTTTTTTATTGTCTTAAAATATTCTGCGTCCCCACATAAAACCACTATAATTTTTTTTATTGGATAAAATGAAGCAGTGTAGTGCATTTTCGGACACAGCTCCGCCTATTTGAAAAAAAACTTTCTGTTGTTTTTGGAAGTTATCCATTTACTATCCCTTTATACCGTGTCGTGTTAAAACGATTTAAATAAAAAATCCTTCGGCCTTAAAAAAATTAAAAAAGCTTAAGAAACATATCTTTTTAAAAAATGGCTGTGAGCGACCTCTAGATTTTTTTCAAAAATTCTGAAAAAAATCAGGGATGATACTCTTACCCCAATGAAGGGGTGAGAATCCAATTTTTTGAATTTAAAAAAAGTCCAAAATTATCAAATTTTGCGTTACGTTATACTTGAACGTTCCCTAAGTAGCAACTTTTATTTTATTTAATACATATTATACAGGGTTCCCACAGATCAGGGAAAACAGGACAAAGTCAGGGAATTGAAAGGGGTCACTTGGGAAAACCTGGAATTTAGCTACTTTTTGCCTAAATAACAGGGAAAATATTAAAAATCTTCAAAATTTTGTAATTTGCGAGGTAATTTGTATATTGCGTGCTCTAGTGGACCAAAGACCTTTAAATTCATAAAAATTATAGCCTGCGTCGCTAGATCTTTCTCACGTTGGTGTAATTTGGAAATGTAAGACTGTTTTAAAATAAAAGTTTGTAAAAAAAAATGCCTGTGGCATTCGGCTTTATTACGTTTTTTTTTATTTAATATTGTAGAACTTTTTTTTTTATTTTTAATTATTCTGTTCAAAAATTAAAATAGACCATCAGTTTTGTAAATTTTTTCGCCTGTGGCACTAGGGCTATCCTACGTTTTTTATTTAAGATTTTAGAACTTAAGCGTGAAATTCGGAAAAAAAGCTTTCTTGCATTTTTTGTGAAATTAAGAATAATAAAACTGTTTAATGATTAAAATATACCACAAAGTATGTGCATTTTTGTAAACTTTTAAATTTAAGAATTTAAATTAAAAAGACTCGTTTAAAGTTAAATTAGGCCATTCAATTAGTGAAAAATTTCGCCTGCGGCGCTAGGGCTTTCTACGTTTTTTTTTTAGATTATAGAACTTAAACGTGAAATTAGTAAAAATTTTCTTGCATCTTTTTGAAATTTAGAATTATGAAATGTTAAAAAATTAAAGTAGGCTATCAGAAGTAATAATACACGGCAATGCGCAAAAGTGTTCTGGTAAACATCTACAAATATACCATGCGCAGTACTGTTTGGTGGTAAGTATTTATGTGCAAAAGTGTTACTTAATACATACGAATGCGCAAAAGTGTTATGGCAAACATATACAAATATACTATGCAGTAGTGTTTGGTGGAACATATTTATGCACAGAAGTGTTTAATAATACATACGAATGCGCAAAAGTCTTCTGGCAAACATACAAACCCAGGTAGCAAGGGATGTTATATCACAAGAAATTAACATCACTTTTGGGTGTATTTTTAAACTAAATCATAACATCACATAATATTGAAAAATAACATGTATTTAACATCACATTTGCAACGTAATACGTGTGACGTGACAACCATGTTATTTAATAACAAATATGTAGCAACGCTGTGAATATATCGCATGTCATATATTAACGTTGCTCTCACGTAAATGTCATGTTATTTTGCTTCTCACCGACGTTCGAAGCAAAAAAATCGATATAAGATGATGTTGATAGAGTAAATTATTATAAGGAAATTGTATACACATTATACGATTTCCAATGGATAGGGGGCTCTGCCAGGCTTCTCACGCACACGGATTAAAGGAATATATTCTCCGCTTAATCTGCAAATTCGTATTTAGAATCTATCTGTTTCAATTACTGATTGATTTTAAATCCGATTTTTTTATAGGGTTATAGCGTTTTTAATGGTTTTAATTTAGAAAAAGCTAATATCCTAAAATATTATTTAAATATTAAAGTAACTGCATCCATAAGATATTAGATATAAGAGGAATGTGGATTTATGATGTCACAAACACGTTATTTTCGGGATGTCATTGTGTGATGTTATTAGGGGCGGACTTAGGACATCCCCACCATGCTACATTCTTGTTAAATGAGACTACAATCTTAACATCACATGTCACATATTAACGTGACTTTCACGTGAATGTCATGTTATTTTGCTACCTGGGAATATACCATGCGCAACGGTGTTTGGTGGAACATATTTATGCGCAGAAGGGTTTAATAATACATACGAATGCGCAAAACTGTTCTGGCAAGAATTACAAATACACTGCCCAGTAAAAAAGCTTTCCGATTTTTTACCTCCGCACGTGAAAAATGGAAAACTTTTTTACTGGGCAGTGTATTTTAATTTTTAATAACTATTTTTACATGACTTTTTACTAATTTATATAAACATTTTAATGTTTGGTTATTTTATTCGAAATCAGCGGTATTAAAAATAGTCGCATGCAAAAATTCAGAATTTTGTCCCTGTTTTTTTTGTCTGGCCCACTGTGCGGTTGATCAAAACCCTTACGTGATGGACAAAAACGGAAGTTATATTCGAAATCAACATAACCAAATTACCCAAAATCAGCTGTCAGATCCAAATCAACTTTCAAAACTTTTTCGTTTTTTTGACCTGTGTTATAGTCCAGTCAAATAACGACAAATTCCTATGCTAAATTGCAATAAATATACACGGACTGATATTTTAAAGGGTAGCAGTGGATAGTAACAGACCACTCCTGTTAGTTTTTCACCGGATGATTTGCGTAGGGGTGTCCGCTATCTTGAATTTTAGTGGTGAGTGCGGTTATCTCGCTCTCGATAAAAATGCACACAATTTTGTTAAGAAAAAAATTTTCAACAATTTTTGTTTGGATTTTTTTTTTTAATATATTAATAACAATCGAGTTATCAATATTCAAAAATGGCCATGTTGGGGGTGAAATTGGTTTTTTCGATTTTTCAGCCAAGTTATTCATCTGAGGATAAAAGTGGGTATGACTAAACTTGTAGCCCTTAAAATTCTCTATAAGTTTTATATATTATGCATTGGTTAAATGCGAGGTCATATGCATTTTTATTGTAAGATGCATATTAAGCAACTCACCCCTAACATTCAAGATAGCGGACACCCCTTACGCAAATCACCCGATGAAAAACTAACAGGAGTGTTCTGTTACCATCCACTATTACCCTTTAAAATATCAGCCCGTGTACATTTATTGCAATTTAGATTTATTATTTGACTGGACTTTTATTAAAGTAAATAAAGAAGTTGTGAATTATTCAAACCAATGCGTACGCGACTTATGCGCCACCCTGTATAATACCTAAATGATTATAGATATGGTCTATTTTTTCAAGCAAGATACTAAATTAAAAATCGCACAGTGAATGTTTTCAAAACAAATTCGAATATTGGATGTGCGAGTATACTGCGTAGTTTATCTTATAAAACATAACTATATTCTATACACAAACATAATATGAATAAACCATAGAAAAAATTGTTATCTCTCCAAAATATAAATTTATTGTCCATTAAACAAACATTACAGCGACAATTGTTTCGACTTTTTTAACATAAAGTCATTTTCAAGCTACAAATAATAAAAAATTAGGTTGAAAATGGTACAATTCCTTTTAGAAAAACTTACTTTTTTAAATTTATAAACAAATTAACTTGAGTACACATTATTAGAAATGTCATACTGACCTTAACAATATTATTTTTATAAAATCTTCAAAAATTAAACAAAAAGAAAACTACAATAAGTTAAAATAAAATAAATTAATGAAATCTAAAATTTAAAATTGAATAAAAATCTGGGACATCTATCATAAAGTAATCCAAACTATATTTGAAACATTCTAAAGGAATTATCTTTAAACTGCAAAAAAGTAGTTGAACAGTAGTAGTTGCAGTTTAAAGATAATTCCTTTAGAATGTTTCAAATATAGTTTGGATTACTTTATGATAGATGTCCCAGATTTTTATTCAATTTTAAATTTTAGATTTCATTAATTTATTTTATTTTAACTTATTGTAGTTTTCTTTTTGTTTAATTTTTGAAGATTTTATAAAAATAATATTGTTAAGGTCAGTATGACATTTCTAATAATGTGTACTCAAGTTAATTTGTTTATAAATTTAAAAAAGTAAGTTTTTCTAAAAGGAATTGTACCATTTTCAACCTAATTTTTTATTATTTGTAGCTTGAAAATGACTTTATGTTAAAAAAGTCGAAACAATTGTCGCTGTAATGTTTGTTTAATAGACAATAAATTTATATTTTGGAGAGATAACAATTTTTTCTATGGTTTATTTAAATCAACTCCAATATGAGTAAGGATCAAGAATTTCTTAATATAATATGAATAGTATATTATACTATTCAAACCTGTTGTAAAAATATTTACTGTACGATTTTTAATTTACTATCTTGCTTGATGAAACAGACCATAGATAGATATTTATTTTCAAATACATTGAATGTTCTCACGAGAAATTCACTGAATTATTTACTATGCAATTGCTACGCGTTCGCCGACGCTCACGTATTGATATAAATAAAAAAAAATACAAAAAAAAAACTTTAGAAGTTGCATTTTTTAGCAAAAAAAATTGAAAAATGAAAACATTAAAAAAATGTTTTAAAAATTAAAAAATATAAATTTAAATAGAGAATTTTATAAGCTTTAAAATGATGTATCACACAACCCCCTTTCTACTTAAAAAAATGTCCCCCATGACCCCCTCTCTACATTTTAAAAGCTGAAAATTTTAAATATATGCAAAAAGATAGTTTGGGTTATCTTATTTAAATGTTTCAAATTTAAAGTTGATATCTCAACTTGGTATAATATTTTAAATTACACTGTCTTATTTTTTTAAGTTGCGTTAAGTTAAGAAGTCCCGTTCTGTTTTTTTTAAGGTATATTGTTACAGTACTAAATAAAATAAATTAAAAAATATAACAATAATACTGTTTCCAAACAAACTGACATAAATCCATACATGAATCAAGCAAATTGTGATAAATTTAGATTGATCTATAACCGGTCTTCAAAACTTAACCAATACAACATTAATATGGTACCGCAAATGGCGACAGTGTGTGAACGCACGTAAATCACAACTTATAATATTCAACCATAAACCGTCCAACAATTCGCCAAAAATTTATCTCGACAACGAAACAATTTCACCCTCTACATTGGTTAAATACCTAGGAATAAATATGGACAGTAAGCTTAATTTTAACGCCCACACCAAAACAATGAAAAATAAAACAATTGCTAGAGCAGGACACTTTAGAAATCTTACGTTTAAAGAAGAAGGGATTAACCTGCATACGGCTACAAGTATTTATAAAATGATCTGTCGTCAACTACTGAAATACAGCCACCCACTTTTTCTTAACTGCAACAACCCCGCAATCTACAACCTTAGAGTGGCAGAAACCTCGGCATTAAGAAAAATTACTAAAATCAGAAACCGCACTAATCCACTGCACAGACCATCCAATGCGTTACTGCTTGATATGACAGTCACTACTTCAGTTACCACCCGCCTTCAAGACCTTTCCAAGAAATTTTCGTTATCCGATTTTAATCAATCCACAGAAAGAACACTTTTCCAGATATTGAATGATCTCAAAAACTAAAGACTGTTATTAATATTTTTATTTATTTTTACTAAATCCATTTTTTTTTATATATACATTTTATTATTTATATTTTATTAAAATTGATATATTTTAAATTTATTATATGTTATAAGGGCTGAAGGATTTCGGCCCACACCAAAACAATGAAAAATAAAACAATTGCTAGAGCAGGACACTTTAGAAATCTTACGTTTAAAGAAGAAGGGATTAACCTGCATACGGCTACAAGTATTTATAAAATGATCTGTCGTCAACTACTGAAATACAGCCACCCACTTTTTCTTAACTGCAACAACCCCGCAATCTACAACCTTAGAGTGGCAGAAACCTCGGCATTAAGAAAAATTACTAAAATCAGAAACCGCACTAATCCACTGCACAGACCATCCAATGCGTTACTGCTTGATATGACAGTCACTACTTCAGTTACCACCCGCCTTCAAGACCTTTCCAATAAATTTTCGTTATCCGATTTTAATCAATCCACAGAAAGAACACTTTTCCAGATATTGAATGATCTCAAAAACTAAAGACTGTTATTTATATTTTTATTTATTTTTACTAAATCCATTTTTTTTTATATATACATTTTATTATTTATATTTTATTAAAATTGATATATTTTAAATTTATTATATGTTATAAGGGCTGAAGGATTTCGGTCAATGGCCTTTTGTATAGATTATGCAATAAACGACATTATTATTATTATTAAACTTTTTCTTAAAAATGTCATCACTAAGATGTTATCGTTCCCATAAAATTTTAAAGGGACATGACAAAATTTTCACAATTTACTCCAATTCGGTGTATATGGATTTAAGCAGATTTGCGTGCCCGCTCTACATTTAGAATTTCTAATTTTATAAAAATTCAAGAAAGCTCTAGCGCCGCAGGCGAAAATAAAAAAAAATATGCTTAAGTTTTACAAACTTGAATAAAAAATATTCCATTCTATTCTAAAAACACGTAAAATAGCCCTAGCGCCACAAATTTTACAAATTGAATAGTCTATTTTAATTTTATAACAGTGTTACAATTTCAAATTTCATAAAAATGCAAAAGAGCTCTAGCGTGCAGGCCAACTTTTTATAAATTTCATGTTAAAGTTTTACAAACATGAATTAAAAAAAAACAAAACTAAAAATTTCCCAGTCACTTTTTTTAAAACACTGTTATAATTTAAAGTTTTACAAAAACGCATAAAGCTCAATTGCGGCGGCAAAAATGTTTTTAATTTTTACATTTACAATCTTTAATTAAAAAAAAAATGAAAGACAGCCATAGCGCCAAGCAAAATTTTTTACAAATGTAAAAGTTCATGGTCCACTTGAAAAAGGTGCTGCATATTTATTAATTTTGGAGCCCTTATTGTTCTGGGGTGGATTATAAACAATTAAACTGTTTATTATAAACTAAAGAAACTGTTGACGCTGGCCCCCTCAAACCCGGGCCCAGGGAAAGCATCCCCTGAATCCGTCCCTGTCCTTACCAGGGGGCCACAAGATGTTCTCATTCATCTTACATCCAAAAAATTTTTACACCATGGATTCTGAGGCAATTTTTACTCCAATCAAGGGCGTAAAGATGGTGGGTAATGGGGTAATTACTCCCATAGCACAAAAAGATTTTTTTGTATTGTACAGTTCCCGGCGTAAAAAATGAGATATGAAAAATGGTAACGTTTGAATTAGGTTTTAAACATTTGTTAATCTAGAAGGTTTATGACAGTTAGTGTCTATATTGTCAGTTAAAAGCAGAAATAAAATAAAATAAATTAAAATTATGCCTAGACAATTAAACGAGACCCGAAGAGCTATATTAGCCGCACATTTGGAAAATGGGAAAACTATTGACCAGGTATCTGATGAATTTGGAATTCACCGAAGAACCATAGGGAGAATAAAAAATAAGTGGGAAACAGAACGAACAACTGCAAGACAAAGGGGATCAGGAAGACCACGAAAAACAACAGAGGAGCAGGATGAATCATTCTTGGATGTTCTGAGAGATGATCCATTTAAAACTACCCCTCAAGCTATGGTAGAAGTCAATTTTATAGCTTCAGACCGAACAGCCCGCAAAAGAATTGAGAATTCTGAAATGAAATGTAGGACTGCTGCTAAAATGTCATTGTTATCAGATGATCACAAGGGGTCTAGGTTGGTATTTGCCCTAAACCACACGGATGCAAATTTTTGGCAAAACGTGGTGTTTTCTGATGAAAAAACCTTTAAATCATCTTCCGATGGTAAAATTAAGGTATATCATGGTACGCGTTACAATGAGCGTTATACTCGAAAAGTTCGCGCTTCAAGATTTTCAGTAAATACCTGGGCTTGGATAAGCAATCAAGGTCCCGGTGTACTGGTTATTCTAGAAGAAAACCTTAATTATTATTATTATTATTAACTACAGAGAGCGGCGATTGCCGATGTATCTGTATCAACAAGTTTACATTTTAAATTGTTTACATTAAATTATATGGAGAATCTTACTGCAGAATTCTTGAAGAAGCAATGCTACCATCAGTTAATCAAGTATTTCCCAATAACAACATTATATTCCAACAAGATAACTGCTCAGTGCACATGTCAAACTCTGTGCAAAGATGCCTTAGACGCCATAATGTCCACGTATTACCATGGCCATCTCATAGCCCAGATCTTAATCCTATTGAGAATGTTTGGGCATATATGGTTAAGAAAATAAACACAGTTAATTTTAGGCCCCAAAATAGAGCTCAACTAATTGAAACTATTTGTGAAGCTTGGAATAACTTAACAGTGCAGTATTGCCAAAACCTTGTCAATTCAATGCCAAGAAGAATAAATTTGGTACTAGAAAACAATGGAAATCCAACAAGATATTAATTATTATTACTTACATTGTTTTCTAGTACCAAATTTATTCTTCTTGACAAATTTTGTAACTTATTTATTTATTTATTTAATTTGTACAATATTCAACATATGAGTGTACATTTTATAGTGCAAAATGAGTCCATAGGACTTGTGTGTGCACTCTAATATTTATACAATTATAAAATTTATAAAATTATAAAATCAAATTTAATTTTAACAATTAAAATAAATCATTTCTAGTAATTTTTCAGTATTTTTGTTATTCATTTCCTATCAAAATTTAATTTTTATTTAATTTTTCTTCATTAGATTTTCCTTAAGTATTATAATAACATTATGCATTTACTTTTTGATATGTTTTTTTGTTAGATTTTTTATTTATTATTTGTTTTTTTTTTATTTATTTTATTTTTTTTTTATTTTTTGTTTTTTTTTTAATTAATTAATTAATTTTTTCGAATAGGATCGATTACCGAGTTATGTCCGAAACCAACTTAATTTGTCACAGATGTTATCGTAGTTTTGGATGATCCACATATCCAATTCTTTTTTTATTTGTTTATAGGTTTTCTCTTTATATTTTTCTGGGAGTTCATTTATTATTTTTGGGATTACATATGTGAAATGTCTCTGCGATGCAGAAAAATAAATTTGGGGCTCTCAATGCTTTTGTATTATGATTAAGATTTTTATAGCTCAAAATATTATTTTATACCTATTTTAGTATAAGAATAAATGTTTTTGGGTTTTTGTTTTTAATAAAAAATGTATTTTCAGTTTCGTTATTGTTTTTGAGTATATATTAACTTTCAGTCTGGGTTAGTAGTAACAACTATTAGTTGTCAGTCAACCAATCAATTCTTTCATAAAAACTAATATTTAACCATAACCTATTTTTTTAAATCCAATTTAATCCAGGAATTATTACTATTAAATGTCAGATCGCTATATGTCAATATCTCATTTTTTATGCCGGGAACTGTATTATCCTGTAAAATAATTAAAATGTATATTCCCAAATAAAATAAGGGATAGGCCCTACATGATTATACATATAGTATTTATGTATTTTTGTTGAAATATTAAAACGTGTAAAATTTTACCTTTTTTCCATTTTTAATCCTGGAAAAAATCTACAATCTTGGTATTACCCCCTCTCAAAAAAAAAAAAAACATCTACACCCTTGCTTCCAATGTGGTATACCACATATAGTGTTAAATTCTTTCATGCAAATAACATGTGAAGTATATTGAATTAGCCCTGTTAACTAGTAATTTACCTTTGTGGACATAACATATTCCATAGCTTCCAAATTGGTTACATTTGATGATACACCATGCAAATCTTCGGAAAGTAGTACCATATTGTGACGTTCTTTGAAGCATATTCGACAAATTTTATTATAAAAATTCATCTTTTACTCACAACACGGCCTTTGGTAATTAAAACCATAAAAGTTGATTAAAACAACGAATTTTAACGCAGTTTAAAAAACAAACCACTTTTTAGGTTATGTCTAAACAAACAAAGTGATACGTTTGAACTACTGTTGTGGATATCATCGGTCTCATCTCAAAAAACCGTGTCAAAATTAATGAAGTAATTAATTCATCAATGCTCAAAATTAAATAAACCCAATAAGGCCACTAGAGTGCAAGTGGTAGGGGCAGTGCAAGTCTTGCACCATCGTTGGTGACCAACGATGGTTTAACTTTATACTTTAAATTTGACGGTCGATCAATCGGAAAGCGGAATTTTTAACTTAAACTCGGTTTAGTCAAGAAAATTCCATTTTAACCGTATCTAGTTCTAAGCGTAAAAAAATGCGTAGAAAAAATCGCGCAAATGAAGGAACAAGTATTTTTTAGCGCGAAAATAAAACGGAGTATAACATAATTTAAATGGCGCAATTGATAAACAAAAAGAGCGCAATCTAAAACAGTGCAAATTCAAACTAGCGCATTGCAAGTGGTGTTTGCCATAATTTTTAGTTCGATTTTAATAAAATGAATATTTATAATATTCTTGTTAATATATTACATATAATAATATTATATAAATATATTATTAATAAACCCGATAATAAATAAATTCGACGGAAAATTTTAGAAAAATTATTGTATATTGGCCCTGGAGAAATCTTTAAAGTTGCAAACCAAGTTGGTTTAACCAACTGGTTGGTTTGGTTGATTTAGGGCCACTTGCACCAATGATGGTTTAACTTTAAACTTGGATTAAATGGATGGTCAACCAATCAGAATGAAGTATTTTTAACACCTTCACGCCGAATTCTTCTTAAGAAGAAGAATTCTTTTTAAGAAGAAGAATTTTATTATACATTTAATGTGCAAATAAAAAATACAGCATTCCATTAAAAAAAATGAGCTTTTATGTTTGAAAATCCAAAAGTTTGAATTTTTGATAGCCCTGTATAAAACATTTTATTTTTTACATAAAGTAACTACATACACCCTTTTAGGATAAGCTTGCAAAATTTTATTTAATTTTTGACAAAAAGTAAATAAATTGAACCATGTTTTATCTCATCACTAAAAATGCATTTTTTCTCAAAAAAAAAATATATCTTAAAAACTATGGTCTGTTTCATCAAGCAAGAGAGTAAATTAAAAATTGAACAGTGAATATTTTCAAAACAGATTCGAATATTGGATGTGCGAATATACTGCGTAGTTTATCTTATAAAACATAACTAGATTCTATACACAAACATATACTATTCAAACCTGTTCTAAAAATATTTACTGTGCGATTTTTAATTTACTCTCTTGCTTGATAAAACAGACCATATAAACAATAGACCCATATAACACGATATTAAAATAAAGGTATTTTTATCACAAGTTAGAATGTGCCTTTTTTAATACCATACAACTTTTCCCATTAAAGTTTTTCTCTAAAGTGGATACTATACTATATATCGACAGAGTCGGCTTCGTTGAGACACCCTGTATAATGTATATATGTACATCGGGTTTCGCATTCGGCCGAAAATATGGATTATATACGATGTTAATAAAATACAATTATATAGTTATTTATTTTTAGTTATTGGGTTATACCAAAAACACCGTCGCGACGACGCGTCGGCGCGAACCTGTTAAACTCAATTTAGTAAAGATAATCCATGTTAAAGAGTTGGTGCAAGTGGTACTTACCCCTAATAGTACAAATATTCTAAGAACATTCATAGATATTTCTAAGAATATTCTTTCCTTTTTAGAATATTCTCATAGGCGTAACTAGGGGGGACTTGGAGGGGTTAAGCTTAGCTTTGGGTTAAGTTTTTTTAATAAATGGTTATAAAATGTCTGTATTCGCGATTTTTTCCTATAGGTAAAAAAAACAGAGCAATCAAACATAGCGTAAGATTTTTGGCGGTATTTTATCTGCGCTGTTTTTTATCCAACCACCTTTTAAAAAAAAATTGTGCCTCAATTCTTGGCAAAGTGTTTTTAAAACTTAGGTTTATATGAGATCAGAAGCTATATTATATAATTTAAATATTTATTAAATTAAAACAAAAAAAACATTAGAGCGTATGTTTTTTTCTTAAATGTGCATTTAAATATTCCACTTCCAGGAATGATTTACTGCAGAAATTACACTGATGGGATCCTGAATGTGAACGTAAGTGTTGTAACAGATATTTTTCACTGATAAAGTCCTTGCCACAAAAATCACATTTAAATTTCCGTAACTCAGTGTGTTGATTATTTTCATGGTTGGCTAATACCCTTTTTGTCCTAAATGCCTTCTTGCATAGTTTACACTTGTATGGTGTTTCTCCAGTATGTATGCGCTCATGAACATTCAAGGTGCCCAACACTAAGAACCTCTTATTGCAAAATTGACAAGCATAGTTTCTTTCATCATTGTGCTTTTTTAAGTGGTATTCATGTGCAGTTTTATGGTTAAATCCTTTTCCACATAGTGCACATAAAAATAAAGGATTTTTACTATGTATTCGTAAATGTTCCTTGTAATGGCCTTTAAGAGTGAACTTTTTACCACAAAAATTGCAATTATATTTCGATTCTTTATGCTTTAAACTATGAGCATTAAAACAGCCTCTTGAGGTTGTTGAATAGTCACATTTATCACATTGGTGCAATGGGCCATTGTGTTTTTGCATATGATTAAGGTAATTACGCCGGTTTTTTCCTACATAACCGCATATATCACATTGGTAGGTGCTATCTGTTACTTCCATTTTTCTTTGGCTTTCTAAAGTTTCATTAGCTTTTGCTCCTACAGAGTCACAATTTTTTTTACGGACATGATTCAAGTAGCTTCCTTTTTTACAGAAATATTTAAGACATTTTTTGCATTGATTAGTATATGTCATTGCTTGTTTCACCAAATTTTGTTCATCTTCAGGTACTGAACACATATATTCATCAATATCAAGTTTAGTTTCCTTCTTATCATTTTTGTTTGTTACTTTTGGATCTAATTTGATCATAAATTTATCCAAATCCACTTCATCCAGGGCCCCTAGGGGCGAATTTAAGTCAAATGTTTTTTCCATGTTTTCTGAGAGTATATTTTCATTTAAAGTACCTTTGTTATTAAGTAAATTTAAGTTTTGTAATTTATAAGAATTATCAGGATTCTTATTTTGAATAATTAATATGTTTGTTTCTTCTTCTTTATTGGTGAACTTATAATTTTTGTCTACAAATTTAGCGGAAATTGTAGTGCCTAAATTTTTTAAAAAGCCATTGTAACCAGTATCTTCCTTGTTTTCCTGTTCAACTATTACTAAATCACTAATAGCATACCTTTTAGGACCTACTATCACTTCTACAGAAGGCAATTTTGTTAGCCTATCTGTTTCAGTTAGAGATACATTTTCTATTGGTTTCAATAATTTTGAAGAGTTATCAAGACCATATAGTTTTTTTAATTTTTTTGTTGTATCATTAAATCGAACCTTTAAATTATATGCTGATTCTAAAGAAGATTTACAGGCAAAACATATAATTTTAGGATACTTGGAACATTCCAAAACCTATAATTATAGAATGTATTTTGTTAATAGGCAAGAAAAATGGAAAGTTATTAAAACATTAATTTCTTTAATTTTGTATACATAATATGCGCTATATTTTATAACACATTATAAAAAATAGACAATTTTTTTTTCGCTGAGACTAGATGTACATTGGAAGTACGTTTAATAAACGTACATCAGGTCCGTGCGCATGCGTGTTTCCACATTTTATTTATTTATTTATTATGGTCTGTTTCATCAAGCAAGTTAGTAAATTAAAAATCGCAGAGTGAATATTTTCAAAACAGATTCGAATAATGGATGTGCGAATGTGCGTACACAAACATATACTATTCAAACCTGTTGTAAAAATATTCTATACACAAACATATACTATTCAAACCTGTTGTAAAAATATTTACTGTCCGATTTTTAATTTACTATCTTGCTTGATGAAACAGACCAGTTGAGGTTAAATAAAATTTTTGACAAATAAGATGATTTAAAAAAAGTCCAACGTTAACTAACAAAAGCTAATATAAATACAACCGTTGTACGTTTAATGGACGTACTCCCGGACCAGGAGTCCCGGTGTACAGCTAGTCACTGCTTTTTTTTGTGTTTACCTTTGTATTCATAACATATTCCAAGGCTTTTAAATTAGTAACATCAGATTCACTTATTTTTTTAGAAAGCTTCGTCATAGATTGACCTTTTGTGAAACATATTCGACATTTATTATAAATTTTCATTTTAAAACATTGAGTTTGAGATGTTTAAAAAGCAAATTTTTCCCTTTTAGGTTATAGAAAATAAGACAAGTAGGTCAAATGTTCAACTTATGTGAAACATTTAAACTAAGTTTAACTTCTACGCGTTTAGAGCAAAACCTCACTACAAAACAAAAAACGAAAAAATTAAAACTGATCACCGATGCTATTTTGGCAATATTGTTTACGCACGTTAATAGACCTAATTTACTTGATAAAAGAAAAAAGGTCTTTCTAAAATGGTTTGGTAAAAGTCAATAACTGATACTATTTGAATTTTTCCGTTTTTTTTAACCTTTGGGCTGCTACAGTAGACCATAGATAAAATAAAATATGAAATTCGTTTGCAACCGGTTGTTAGTGCCCTCGAATGATTTTCCATTCCGCTGGTGCGTTTCATATTTTCTTCAGTTTTGAAAGAAAAAAAAAATATTTTTTTTAAAAATTTATTATAAAAAAAATATAGCTACTATTTGTAAATAAAATAAGTAAATTTATATACACTATGGGTTGTCCATAAATTACATGACGCGCGCAAGTAAGGTCCAAATTTATTTTTTTTTAGCTCAAATGTTTTTGAGTTATTGTGATCACAAATTTACCCGACATTTTTGCGAAATTAGCTTGTTTGGCGTAAAAAAAATACTTTTTAAAAATTATTTCTACCAACGCAAGACTTTCGCATCAGTTATGATGCGGGAAAGTAATTGTGACATCAAGTTTCACTGATTCGGGGTCCGTGAACCCAACTTGGGTGACCTCATTTATGGATAAGTGATCTTGCATGCCTTACATATTAGAAAAAGCCTCAAATTATATTATCCAGTTCTGCAGAAAAAAAATGCTCATCTGAAATACACTGGTACTCCATAAGATTATCCTCAGCAGATATATTAGTTATCTGTAAACCATGTTTCGATTTTAAATGGCTCTCCAAAAACCGAAATTCTATAAATGACTTCTCACAATGTTCACATGAAAATGATCCAGAATGAGACATAAGGTGTACTTTAAGATTGTAACTGGACCTAAAGCCCTTTTTGCAGTACATGCATTGATATGGTTTTTGACCAGTATGTATAAACTCGTGCTTTTTTCTTTCACCAGTTGAGAAAAACTTTTTGGTGCAGAATGAACATGAGTATGGTCTTATACCTGTATGTGTTCTAACATGTCGTTTTAAACCATTTAAAACCAAAAAACGTTTTTCACAATATTTGCATGCATAATTTTTTTCGTTTTTGTGATATCTCATGTGATACAAGTAGCCACCACGATGGTTAAAGCCCTTTCCGCAAATCGGACATAGCATAACAGTTTTGCCGGTATGTGTGACAGCATGATTTTTTAGCGAGCTTTTAGTCAGAAAACTCTTACCACATATTTCGCAGGTATGCTTTTTTCCACCATGAGTTAGTTTATGATGTGCTGCAGAACTACGTGAGTTTGTCAAATATTCACATTTGTCGCATTGATAGGTTTTTTCTGCATGGTTTAATTTTATATGCTCGACTAATTCTTCTTTTAAGGTAAAGATTACCTTACAATGAGGACATATATTTATCGGTTTACCTGAAACATTATCACTACAAACTCTTAAATGATTTAAATAGTAAATTTCACTTTTGTAAGTAGCAGTGCAATTATTACATTGATAAACTACAGTTGCATCTTCAACTTGATCATCATGTGTCAGTTTTATTTCTTTTGGTTTGTGCTTGCATCCTTTCCTCATCACATGCTTGTCATATCTGGCTTTAGAATTAAAACACTTTCCACATTCGCAAGCATATTTATAATTTATTGCAGATTCAAATAAATCTTTTTGTTTCTCATTACTTATTGTTTTTGCATATTCATCTCCAAAAATGTCAGTTATTATTACTGGTGCATTTTTTTTTGTTTTTACTTTTTCCAAGTCAATGATAAATTGATCTACTAGATCGCTGTCTTCATTGTCTATTTGAATGCATTCATTTAAATCTAAATAATTTGATTCAGAATTTTCTTTTAAAATCTCAACTATAATAGGTTGCTCAGGATGCTCAGTGTTTTTTCTGTTTTCTATTATCAAAACATCAGTTTCTGGTTCTGCATTCGTGTATTGGTAATCTTTGTTTACTATTTTGGCAGAAATTGTGCTTCCCAAGTTGTTTAAAAATCCTGAATAGTTTTCAGGTCTAGTATTTTCCTCTTCGACAATTACTAAATCTTTTATGTCATATTTATTTTCCCCAATAATTATTTCAACAGGTGCTTTATTTTTTATTTCAGGTGTTTTGTCAGTCTTTGCTTTTGCTGTGTTGTTTGGGGTAAAATCGAATTGATTTTCTGCTTCCAACTTTTTTGTGGAGTTAATAAACTGAACTTTTAAATCATAGGCTATTCTCAAAAGACCATGACACATGCTGCAAATCATTCTTGGTGTTGACTTGTTTCCATTATACTAAAACAAATTTATTAATGAAATATATAAATATTGGTGAATATATAAAATAATTAAAACTTTTTGTAAAAGAGCAGTTTTTTGACGGTGCGGAAAGTTTTACTTTTTCGCACGAACTGTGGTTGACTGAGGTACAAAGTGGAGTCAAGCATTCAAGTGCGAAAATTATACTTTTTACAAATGATACGAACATTTTTTTTTAAATCGTACGAAAGTAACATTTATATGATAATAAAACGCGATATACCTTTATTCCGCTTGTAGAAACGCTGCAGAAGCAGAGTTCAGTCAAGCAGTCAAGTGCAGAAAATATACTTTTTGTGTTATCCCTATTGAAAATGACGGGTCTGGGCAGGTATAAATGGTAGACAAACCCGTCATTTTCAGTAGGGATAACACTAACATGGTTTTAAATCTCTTTATTAATGGAAAACAATAATTACACAGCCCTGCATATTTAACTTATTGTCTACTTCATGGATGAGGATATATGATTTTGGAAAACTTGAGCATGCTGAATTCGAATCTGAATTTAGTTTTTTCCATTACGTCAGAATTTTGCGCAAATGAAAAAATAGTAAAACAAATATATAAATATTTTTGATTAAATGGTAGGAAAGGGAAGTTTAAGCCCTTTACAATGATTTATTAAATAAGGTTTATTATAATTTATCAATAGGTATATTTTTCTCACACTGTGCCATCAATTTTTTTTACTTACCAAAAAAAAAATGTTCCTATAAAAAGTTATAGGCAAAAACACATTATATATTAGATACTCAATTATACATTAGAATCTGATTATCTGATAAGAATTTGTTTTTCGTTTGATAAAAAATACATATTTATAGATGGCGCTGTTTTTTACTCATTTTAATTCCGCAAAATCCTGACGTGATGGAAACAAAACTACGTACAGCATCGAAATCAGCGTAGTCGAATTATCCAAAATCATATATTCGCATGTATGAAGCAGGACCTTGCAGGACTGTGTTATTAGAAAATACAATCAATGTATGACTATGAAGAGATAGTATGCGGCAAGTGCATTCATTTAAAAACATAACATTTCTTCCCTCCACACGATGTTTATTTTGAGTCGAGTCGGGTTGCCCTCAACTGGGGGAATATCGTTGCGGATGGTGACGAATACGTGAAGACCTTGGTGTATTAGGCGGTGTCACAATCTGACCAGGAGGCGCATCTGGCGCCGGGGCTGTAAGCGGGTGCGCTATCAGTGCTTCTTCCGCTGCAGATGCCGGTAGTGGGTTCTCGGACCTTGATGATGCAGCAGGTTCTGTTGCTAATGAGGTTTCATGATGAGCAGCCGGATCAACTTCATAAAACTGCAATCGACTTGACTGCTCGAGCTTAGCTTGGTCGGGCGTATCTCGGTATTAGGGCAAAGCATGGATTCACTGTTTTGATGTGCTCGAATTTGATCTGTATGTCTTTTGAAGCGCTTTCCAACGTAATCAGTCTCGTAGTGAAGCGAGATAATCGTGCCCGGGATCCATTTATCCATTCGTGGGTTTCCCGAAAGGAAATAAACTGTCTGCGAAGGGTGAAATGAACGAAAAGATGGCTCAAAAGATGCTCGTTGCTTTTCCGTGATATTCTACATGTTCTTCGGCTTGATTAAATCGAGACGAGTGGGCAAATAACGTCCGAGGAAGATTTGGGCTGGGGAACTTCCGGTGGTTGAGTGTGGAGCCATACGGTACTTTTGTAGGAACTTGTTTAACCCTTTAAGGGGCACATTAAAAAAAAAACAATCATTAAGGCTAAAGTAGTCAAAGGGGTTTTTGGGGTCTCTGATTACGAATCTGATGTTAGATTTGCGAAATTCAAGATGGCGGACGAAATTTAAAAAAATCAACCGTTTTATGCCAAATTTAATATACGGGGGTTTTTGGGGTCGCTGATTACGAATCTGAGGTTAGATTTGCAAAGTTCAAGATGATGTATCCAACATAGTGACTATTAAAAAATTAAAAAGTCCTAAATAAAAAAAAATCAAAATTAACTTTTGAATACTTATAACTATAGTTAATTTTTGATTGCGGATTTGTATTCGCCACCTAGTGGTGGAATATGGAATCATTCGCCTTAAAATTATATTATTTTCATATGCAGCGCACCCTAAAACATAATTATGTCAAATTTGATTATTGGGGTTTGGGGTTATTCAAAATTCAAAAAACCAGCGTGTCAAAAAATTTGCAAAAAATATACATAATAGTCCTAAGCATAGAAAAGATGTATAAAAATTTTCAGAGCTCTAGCTCCATCTGTTTACCAATAGCCGGTTTTTTCCGGAAAAAATTGATTTTTTTTGAAATTAATTGTTTATAAAACTTAAAAAACAATTCAATTGGCCTAATTTTTCATAATGGTTACATTATGTCTAAAAAACGCCTTAGTACAGATTAAAGCCTCGAACATCGAAGAAATTAAAAAAAATTAAAATAAAATAGGTCGGAAGTTGTAATATACCGACGCGCATGCGTCAAAACCGCTAAGTCAAGTCGGCACGCGGCGCACGCCAGTTCGAGCTTCCGCCTTAGTAAGCTATGTTATATGTATTCCCGGATAACTATATGTCGGCAATAAACTGTGATATTAGGATAACTAATTGTGTTAATGTATCGCATTAAAAACCCTCTCACCTCTACCCTGTCCATAAACATTACATGGCGACAGGATTGTGAGATTAAAACAAAAAAAAGTTTTGTGAACCTCGCGCATAACCAGCAAGATGGCTTCCGCGTTATCTTCGAAGATGGACGAGTTCAATTGTGAGGAAATCGATTGGGAAATCTACAGCGAACGGTTGCAGCATCATTTCAACGCTTTCTCCGTAAAAAATGAGGTACGTGTACCTATGTTGCTAAGTTTAATGGGAACGAAAACCTATAAACTATGCCGCGATCTGTGTTTTCCGGACAAACCAAGTGACAAATCCTTTGAACAGTTGAACGAGTTATTGTTGGAACATTTTAATAAAAAAGTTTCGGTTTGGAAAGAACGAACTAAATTTATGGATATTTCTCAGGGTGACGGTGAGAAAATTAGCGATTATTACGCACGTTTGTGTGGAGCCGCCAGCGAATGCAATTTCGGCGGTAATTTAAAGGACATTTTGAAAATAAAATTCATTACGGGGATGAGAAAAGGAAAGACATATGATAGAGTAGCGGAAGAGAAAGAAGACACTAGCCTGACGAAAATTCTGGAAATTGCAAAGTCAAAAGAGAGGCAGCATGATGACGAAGTAAATATTAACTACGTGAGCAGGCGCAGGTTTGATTCGACGAATAAGCGACGAGATTACGGTCACGTGGGACCAACGTCAGCAGCGAGACCAACCGGCAACGTACACGGCTCGACAAGGCCAGCGAAAGCGTACGACGATAACCGGACGGAACCGAAGCATCAGTTTGACAAGAGGACAAACATGGCTGTCCAAAACAATAACTTCAACAACAAACGCAAGTTTAACAAATTTTCGTGCAAAATTTGTGGTTCAAAAGGACATCAGGCCAAGCGATGTTGGAAGAAAAAATTTAATTACGTAGAGAATGGTCAGGAAGATGATTCTAGTGGAAATTCTAGCGAAAACAACGAAGGAATGTGGTATTTGGGCACGGACTTATGTAATGTTGACAATGTTTGTAACAATGTGAGTGTTAATCAATGTAAACAGGTAAATAACGAGACAGGTATTAATAGGTTTAAAGTGGATGTAACTATTGACAAAAAAATTCATAATTTTCATATAGATACGGGGGCGAGTATAAGTGCTATCCCGATCGACGTTTATAACAAGAAATTTGGTAAATATAAGCTAAAATTTGACAATTTGACCTTAAGGTCATACAATAACACTGTTTTTAAACCGGTGGGATATTTTTATGTCAATATAACTTTTGAAAACAAATGTAAAAATATAAAATTGTATGTTGTAGATAAAGCTGGATGTTGCATCTTGGGACGAAACTGGCTGGATGAATTCCATGTATGTCTAGGATCAGTGAATCATGTTTCGTCAGCATCATCTACGGCAAAACCCGAGTCCATTATAGCAGATTTTCCGGAGGTATTCAGTGGTAAACTAGGCAAATTTAAGCACGCAAAAATCAAGCTTCATTTGAAGAAAGATGCGGTTCCTGTTTTTGTCAAAGCACGCAACGTCCCACTAGCTTATAGAAAAAAGCTTGACGAAGAACTTTCAAGGCTAGAAGCTGAGGGAGTCATATCAAAAACGTCAACAACAGAGTGGAGTACGGCTTTAGTTTGTGTGATGAAGGCATCAGGTGAACTACGTTTATGCGCTGACTATAAAACCACGGTAAATAAATCCCTAGCAGAAATGCAATACCCATTACCTAGACACGAGGAAATTTTTTCAAAATTGTCAGGGGGAAAAAAGTTTTCCAAACTCGATATGAACAGAGCGTATTTGCAATTCGAGGTCGATGATGAGGCCAGTAAGATATTAACCTGGAATAGTCACAGGGGGCTTTATAGGGTCCATCGCTTGCCCTTCGGTATAAAAATAGCGTCTTTTGCTTTCCAAAAAAATATAGAATCTTTGCTTTGCGATATAGAGGGGGTAGCCGTCTTCCTCGATGATATTATTATCACAGGAAAAAACGATGAGGACCATAAAAAAAACCTTTACAAAGTACTCGACAGGTTCAGGGAGGCAGGGCTCACTTTAAAAAAAGAGAAATGTAAATTTTTTAGTGACAATTTAGAATTTTTAGGACATAAAATTGACAAAGAGGGCATTTCGAAAAGTAAAAAAAAGGTAGAAGCTATTTTAAAAGCACCTAGCCCAACGAATTTAACGGAGACCAGAGCATTTTTGGGGTTAATTCAATATTATGGAAAATTCATACCCAACTCTGTGAGCATATTAAAGCCTATTTATGACCTATTAAAAAAAGATAAAAAATTCAATTGGAATAAAGAATGCGAAAAAAGTTTCGAGACGGTAAAAAAGATAATTACATCAGATTCGGTACTTGTTCATTTCAATCCCGAGCATCCCGTAATTCTTACCGTAGACGCGAGTGAAAAAGGAATCGCTGCCTGTTTGGCGCATTTAATTAGGGGGACGGAAAGGCCTATAGCGTTCATTTCAAGAACCTTACAAAAAAGCGAAGCTTTATACCCCATTGTTCACTTAGAAGCGTTAAGTATATATTATGCGTTGCAAAAGTTTTATCCCTATCTCCAAGGTTTAAAATTTACCATAAAATGCGATGCAAAAACAGTCGTAGGCATGTTTAGACACGACAAGAAATTACCTATAATGTACGCGAACAGATTACAGAGATATGCAGCTTTCTTATCAAATTTTGATTACGAAATAAAACATGTGAGCGGAAAATCTAACTTAGTTTCAGATTTTCTAAGCCGACTACCAGTAAAAATAGCAAAAGAAGAAGAAGATAAAGGAGAATATCTAAACTTCACCGAGCAGATTGAAGATTGGCCCTTGAATAATCAAAATGTGAGAGAAGAAACAGAAAAAGACGAAAATTTGCAAGAAATAATAGAATATGTGAAGAAAAATAAATGGCCAACAAATATCAGGGAGGAACTTAAAAATTATAAAAACAGAAGAGATGAATTGGTGGTGGAAAACGGAATTTTAATGGTTGGCTATAGAATAGTCATTCCAACGACTTTAAGAAGACAATTATTGGAAGAAATCCACAGTCACCATTTTGGGATTGTTAAATCTAAAAATCTCGCAAGATCTTACTTGTATTGGCCAAGTCTGGACAAGGATATTGAAAAAACCTGTAAAAGCTGCGAATATTGCCTTCAAAATAGTAAGTTACCACCAAAAAGCATACTTACACCATGGAAAATAGAAAAAAAACCATGGAGTAAAATAAATATGGATTACCTAGGCCCAATCAATAACCAGAGATTTTTGATTGTCACAGATAGTTTTTCTAAGTGGGTCGAAGTTTTTCCAGTGAAAACTATGACGTCACTAGAAACCGAAGAAAAATTAAAGGAATTGGTATCAAGATTTGGATTTCCAGTCAAGGTCACGTCAGACCAGGGTACCCAATTTATGGCCGAGAATGTGCAGAAGTTTTTCAGACGAAACGGAATAGAGCACATAACATCACCAGTAGCAAATCCCGCCAGCAACGGCGCCGCTGAAAATAGCGTGGGAACTTTCAAAAGAAACCTAAAGACGAGACTTTTGGATCCGAAAAACAAAGGTAAATCTCTAAATATGATCGTTTCTGAGTATTTATTCTCATACAGAATAACCCCACACTGTGGAACCAAAGAAACCCCAGCAAAATTAATGCTAGGACGAGAATTACGATCAAGGTTAGATTTACTGAGGGAAAAACCAGGACCAAATATGGTAGAAAACAATATAACAACAATAAATCACCAAAAAGAACAAGAAAGACAAAAAAAATATCATAAAGGGAGAATCAGAAACTTAGAAGTTGGAGAAAAGGTTATGGTCACAGATTATAGAATACCTAACAGGAGAAAATGGACAAAAGCCGAAATTATAGAGAAAATTGGCAGTTCCGTGTACAACTGTATGTTAGACAACGGAAAAATATGGAAAAGAAGTATAAACCAAATAATAAGACGCGAAGAAAAACAAGAAAAACCACCGATAAGGAGCGAGATAACACAAAAAAGGACAAATTTCGAAGAAAAACGTAAATACGCAACATTTTACGAATTTCCCAGAGACACGGACAAAAAGGGAAAGTCAGAACAGGGGAATATTCAGGAAAAGGACGACACAGAAAGAAATTTCGAAGAAAATGCAAGGCAAAATGACCCAGAAGAAGATTTCGAAGGAAATGCTGGACGTAGCAGCCCGAGAAAGAGGGAAAAGCTAAAAATAAACGAACATGATTCACGGATATCTGGACAGCAGGAGCGCATTCACCCGGAAAACTCCCAGGAGGCAGGACCCAGCCTACAGGGTAAGAAGTCTGAAAATGTTCCACCTAAAAATAAAAAGGGAGAGGGGAAGGGATGTGTGAATACTTTACCTGAAAAATTAATACCTGAAAAATTATTACCTGAAAATGAAAACCCGGAAAATAATAAAAAAAATATAGATTCTAGTAGAACTAAAAGGGAAATAAAAAAGCCAAATAGATTTAGAGATTTTATTACAGATTTTATAGATTAGTATACGTGAATACAAAAATACAAGTTTTAATCATAAAGCTAAAATAAGTATTAGTTTTGACTTAAAATAAATAAAAAAAAAAATACCTTAAAACTAATATTTACTATTTTACATAAAATAGGAGTTTACAGGATAATAACCATCGTCGCACAAAATCGAGGGTTTCGCGTAAAAAAAGGGCAAAACCACGAGTTTGGGGCTACAATGGTTAAATAAATCAAAATAAGCACATTAAGAAACCTGAAAGAAAAAAATATTATAGAACATTGCAAATTACATGAATTTCAGGGTACAAAAGGTAAATAGAACTTTAAGTTGCATAACTCCAGAGTCCAGGCTACCTTTTGGACACGGACATTCAAATTGGTAATTTTCTATAACTAAATTAATTTAAATTAATCTTGTAAGAAGTCATATATTATTACTTTACAGAAAGGATAAATGAAGCACTGTGTATAAAGAAAACTTTTATTTAGGTAGTTAAAACATTTTAAATTACAGTGTGTATTCTTATTAGATTAAGCTGAAATATTTAAGATCTAGGTTTAAGTGAAATACTTAAGAAATTCTTTCGGGTATATTCCGGAATTAGCCCGGGGGTGTAATGTACCGACGCGCATGCGTCAAAACCGCTAAGTCAAGTCGGCACGCGGCGCACGCCAGTTCGAGCTTCCGCCTTAGTAAGCTATGTTATATGTATTCCCGGATAACTATATGTCGGCAATAAACTGTGATATTAGGATAACTAATTGTGTTAATGCTGTTAACTGATGTGGTTAACAGTGCACGGGAGCAATAGTCAGCGTTGACATTCAGGTTTGTAGGCTTAAATTTAACTTCGTAATGTCAGGCGTACAAATAGAAGTGTTTTTGTACCGCCCACACTATAGCAAGTGCCTCCTTGTCAGTTTGGGTATATCTTTGTTCGGTGAGGCTCATTGTCCGGCTTGCGTAAGCAATTGGTCGCTCTCGTCCATCTTTTAACTGATGCAATAGGACAGCGCTGATGCCTGTCTTGCTGGCGTCCGTTGCTAGGATTGGGGGTCATATGGCATAAGAACTTGAGGCGAGATCAGTGCATTCTTTATGTCCTTGAATGCTTCTTCAGCTTCTGGTGTAGATTTAAAGGGGTCTGAGGAGCATGTCGCGCAGAGGGCGATTTCTAGTTGCTAAGTCTGGAATAAATGAACTGTAGTAGCTTTGCCCAAAAAAAAAGTTTTATATCTTCGGGCGAGGCTGGTTTAGGTGCATGGGGAACAGTTTCAATGTGTTTGTCTGATTTATGAATGCCTTGATCATCGATTTTGTGTCCCAAGAACTTGATAGAAGTTGTTTCGAAGACGCATGTGTCACGGTTTAGTCGAAGTCTGTAAGACCTAATTCGTTCCAGTATTATGTCAGTGATTTCCAGCAGTCTATCGAAATCTTCCGCGTGTGTGGCCACATCATCAAAGAAATTTTTGACATTAGGAAGATCTTTCAGTACGGTCTACATCCGCCGGTGCCAAACAACGTGTGTTGTTGATGCCCATTTTGAATACTCTACTTTCTTGTAAAAGCCTGATGCGATTTTTGCGTTAATTTCCTTAGCGTATGCGTCGCGAAGTGCCATAGGAATTTCTCTCGCTTTTGCGAAAACTGGTATTGCTCCGGGTTTCAGGTGAAGTGTGGCAGGCAGGCCTTCCAATTTACCAGCTGTGCCACTGAATGCATCCTCATATTTAGCTAGTAGCTGCTCTAATCTGCTCTGGGGTAAGACAAGGTGCTCAATATGTTATCGCGTGGACTTCTTCGTATGCTGGGAAAAGTTCCTTAAAGTTTATTTCTTGAATGAAGTGCGCAATCCATTATCGACCCAAGAGAGCATCAAAGTCGCCTTTAATGACGTAAAGGTTGAGTCGCCGTGTTCTTTTTCCAATTTTCGCATGAACAGGAATGCGGCAAAGGCATTTTATCTCATTGGCTGTGTGGTGCATCGCCTCAAGCTCGTGTACGATCTTATAAGCGATTGTGAATGTTCCAGGTTCTTTTCAGATGACATCGTCGCACATTTCGCGAGATCGGAGTCCGTGTGGGAGTCCACCAACATTCGATCTCAAAAAATTTTGCATCAAACGTAGGGAAAATTGTGCGACTGTTTCATTTTACTGTTGAGCAATCCGTCGAAATTTAATACTTTCAGAATATTTCTTTTTAGTTCGCTCATAATGCTCCATAAGCATTTTTTTAATATCGTCATATAGAAGTTCTTCGGTAGAACATGGACTAATTAAGAATTTTAAAGCATTATTTAACTCTGCGCCCATGTAAACTCTTGCATAATTACCGTGGTCTCTATTTGGAATCTTGGAAAGTTGCAGGGCCCAATTAAATCGTTTAAAGTAGTCCTCTACTGTTAATTCTTATGTGGACCGATGTTCATTTACAGAGAATGCTGGTTTGGCCGACACATTTGTTTGTGCATCACCTGCGGCATTTGCGGGAATGGAGTTTGCCGCTGCTACTTGAATCGCGTTGGCAATCATGCTCGAAAAAGCTTGTAAAAGTTCGGGAGAAAGATCAGCTATCGTACCGGTGTATCGTGCGTTCGACTATCCCACTCCTGACACCACTTTTAAATCTCTTTATTAATGGAAAACAATAATTATTACCAAATACAATAAATGTAAAATATTTGTAACGTTCATGTAAATACTCTTAACTTGTAACTAGACTAACTGACTATGAAGAGATAGTATGTGGCATTCATTTACAAACATAACACATGGAAGGTATCTTTTCTACACTTGGCTACTGGAATGAACTGTGTTAGTGCTATAACATAACCAGTGGTTGGATCGAAGGAGCGTCGGACTTTACAGCGAAAATATTACCGCAAAGACCATTGCCACGCAGTCCATTGCCGCGTATAACTCTTACAGCGAAAATCGTTTACTGCGCCATTTTTACACTGTTCACAGTGCAAGCGTTAGAATAGAATATTATACGGTAGTTTCAAATTTTCCAAAATTAACAAAAAACGCCCAGGACAAAAAATTCTTGGATACAAATGTGTTTCATGAAAAAATAACAAACTTTGAAAATGTCAGTCTGTCCGCCTGTCTCTCTGTCTATCCTTTCGTCGTGACGTTTTTTGTGGACACGATAACTAAAGGACGAATATTTAATTTGTATTTTTATTGATAATGTTGTGAAACCTTTATATCGATTTATTTTATCAGTCATGTCCATCGAAATTGTGAAAAGTACTGTATATAAAAAAAATTATATACAAAATCGAAAAGACTGTTTAGAATAAAATGTTTTGGAAGTGCGTAAGTTACGACGTTCTTTGCTGTAAGGGATGTTTGTATTCTTCTGACTGAGATGTTGTAAAGGAAATAATTAGGCGCGGTAATGGTTTTCGATGTAGGGTCTATGCGCGGTATTATGGTAATTTTCTTCGCGGTGATGGTGTTCGCGGCAAAGTCTATGCTCGGTAATTTCTTGCGCGGTAACGGTGTCGCGGTAATGGACTGCTACTTTAAACTATATTTTAGTAACTTGACTGTCACTTCGACGGTTTTGACTTTTTTCTTAAACAAATAAATATACAAAATAGTAGTATTCAGTCGCAAGTTTAATTAATAATACAGAAAAATTCGTTAAAAAACATAATTTCCACGCCAAAACCGAAAAAAACAAACCTAACCTCAAATATGGGGCTACAATCGGATGGTAAAACTAACGATGCAGCAATGTCCAACAGCGCAAACAAAGGGGCCAGGAAAACTAAAAACAACTTAAATCAATCAAACCTCAGAAATATTATTGATCTCTCTTCAGATAAAGACACTCAAGAGTCAAAAAAGAAGAATGTACAAAGTTCACCGAAATCCAGACTACTCAGAACATATTCTTTTGAGGTCCTACGTAGTTGAACATTCTATATTGTAATATCAACAGCTACAATCCTAAAAAAGCACTAGTCAACTCACTCATAGAAAATAATGATATCTATTGTGGTTTATTCCTAGAGTCAAAAATTAAAACTTGGCAAACTTTCCAGAAAAGCGGAATTGTAATTAATAAAAATACTAGAGGAGGCAGGCTTATTATCACTGAACCAAATCTTAAAGCAAGAGATGAAAATCCGCCAGTCTTCAATGAGCCTCGTAATGTTACTCACATATCAATTCCTTTTCAAGAAGATCGACTACACGTTTTTTGGTTTATATTCCCAATAATATAAGTATAGAAGACCCTTTTCGCAAAAGGCAGCTTTGCATAAATATGGTATTATTATTATTGGAGAGCAGAATGTAAACCCGAGAAAGAAAATTCAACTAAATAACTTAAAAACTTCATCTTACATGCAAACACAAATTAGCTGTATATATATATATATAACCTACCTCTGCCTAAATTTATAGTCAGACTAATAAAAGAAAAAAGGAAAAAATATAGACAATACCAAAGAACAAGAAAAAGAGACACTAAAAAAGAGTTGAATGAAATGAATAAAAACGTTCAGAAATTAATCAGGTCTATTCACGTGCGTAAACAATATTGCTATTTTGGCGATATTGGCAAAAATAGCAAATTGTTTACGCACGTGAATAGACATGAATGAAACAGTTTAGAAATAGCACTTGGTTAGAAACATGTAAAGAAATAAATAATGAAAATGGAAGAAAATATTGGTAAAAAATAAAAAAAAACTTACAAAATACAAATTCTCTAACTCCTCTTGCAACTTAGAACATAACGGACAGGAATATACTTTGGATGAAGACAAGGTCAAGATATTCCGCTCGCATTTTAAAAAGCTCTACAAAATGGATCCAGACCCCAACTTTGGGTCCTGAAACCTCTCAAGATGTTTCACTGTGGTATGAAGAATACTTTAACCAACCACCGCCGACAGACTAAAATGAATTTACGGAAGAGAAATACTTTAGAACACTAAAAACAGGAAAAAATACCTCACCTGGCTATGACAATGTTTCCAGACACATTCTTAAAAACCTCTCAAACAAAATTCACCGATACATCTTAAAAATCTACAATTTCTGCCTAGGAAAATGCTACTTTCCTAAGGACTGGAAAAATGGTATCATAATAAGGGGTCGTCCATAAAACACGTCACGCAAATTGACCAAAATTCATACACATCATACCCCGTATCTCGCGTTATTAAAGTCTGTAGAGATTTTATATTTTGGCTACACCCCCTAACACCCCCCCTATTTAATAACGCGAGAAACGAGGTATGAAGTGTATGAATTTTGGTCAATTTGCGTGACGTATTTTATGGACGACCCCTAAAAATACTAAAAAAAACTGCGGTATGTCTTAAAGCACGAAATTTCAGACCCATTACTCTCCTACCCGTTATAGGCAAAAATTTTGAAAAACATATTAAGGACTACAAGAGTGTATAGGCGGAATGATACCAAAATACCTGTTTGGTTTAAAGGCCCAACGCTCAACGATTCACCCTCTTATTGCTCTTGTTTCTAACTTTTAAACAGCTAGACTAGATGGAAAAACTAGTGTGGCAGTATTCTTGGATACCAAAGCTGCGTTCGATAGTGTTTGGCATAAGGTTCTGCTGAAGCTTATGGATGGTCCAGACTTTCTTATCCACATTATTAGAGACATGCTTCAGGATAGAAAAGTACGGGTCATAGTCAGCAAGTGTCTCTCCGAAAAATTATTACCAGACCAAGCTCTCTTCCCTTTTGTATAATATTTACTGCTTTGACATTTATAACTACCTTCATGAAGACCACAATTTCTTTGAAAAATTCGAATTTTTGCTTCAATTTGCGGATGATACTACGCTGGTGGCACACAAGAAAAATCTGAATTTGAAAATATCAAGCTTGCAGGCCCTAATGACAAAGACGGAAAGATGGTATAGTAAAGGGAGACTAAAACCCAATCCCAATAAATCACTACTAATAATATTTTACCATAAAATTACTGAATCACCTACAATACAACTTCTTAACTCGGAGATTTTGCCAAGACCTCATGCAAAATATTTAGGACTGTAGATTGACTCTATACTTAAATTTAACCACTACATGTCAGAAGTTAAAAAAAGCCACTACAAGAGCAAAACACTTTAAATCGCAAAAATTCAAAACCCTACAAATCCCTCCAACAACCTGCTTTATGAAAAACCTGAAATAGAGCCAATCCATCTAAGACTCCAAGAGCTTTCCAAAAAGTTCGCTTTATCTTAAATATAAATTTATATTTAAGATAAACACCAGTTATCATCGGCTTAGTTGCTGCTCACTGAGTTCGAATAATAATAATAATAATAATAATAATAATAATATGGAAGTTATGCAAGATATGTTGATATCCAGAGAGGGTAGTACAGCCTGCAGGTATCAAGAAAAAAACAATTAGGGAAATGCTGGAAGAATTTTAACAAAAACTAAATACCCAGATACTTCTTTAAAACTATTTATTTTTAATTAATTAAAATTTAATTTAAACCTATGTATAGGAACCTAAACTTGTTAATTTTTTTTTACACATATATACCTTTGTTTTTTTTTTATATTTTATATTTATTATATACTTAATTTTACATTAAATGTAAACACAGGCTGAAGAACTTCGGTCGATGGCCATTTGTAAGACTGTTAGTAGTACAATAAATGACGTTTTTTATTATTATTATTATTGTTAGTGTTTTAATACTCTAATGTTTTCAAGCCTTTGGTTAATAGTTAATAATAGTTAGTGGTTATTACACACAGAAAGTATATTTGTCGCACTTGACTGCTTTAAAGGTCTGGGTTCTGTAGATAATCCTAGACTGGACTGTACTCCACTTCACGTAATTTAGTCGACTGCAGTTGCTTTTAGAAAAAAAAATATAGTTCCTATAGGAACCAATTTTTTTTATAAAACCGTGCGGAAACATGATAACCTACCTACAGAAAATTTTCACATTCATTTGCGTGCATGCGAATAATACAACTTTTTAAACTAAAATGCGTGTGGAAAAGTGCTACTTTCTGCACTGCATGTTAAAAAAAAAACAACTAATACAAAATATCTACATTTGTTATAATACGTTACCTGGACCGACATAACCTCTTCCAATGTCTTTAAGATAGTCATGTTTGAATACTTATCCAACTTTTCAGAAATTCCTACCACATTTACACTATGTGTCAAGCATAATCTGCAAACTTCTTTTTTTATTTTTCTTGTTTTCTTCATGATATTTACACAAATTTAAGGTAAATCCGTTAAACAATCATAACATGAAACTTTCTAGGTTAGATTCTGTAATGACAATGATACATTTGAACTAATCTTCGAGCCTGATGTGCGTTGGTACATAGAAGCTACCGTAAAATTTTTGCTGTGAATATGAAAGTGTTTGTATTTACAAATCAGTGTTTTGTAATCTCTATCGAATATGATTGTATTGGTCGCGTAATATTCAATTTAATGAACTAGATAAAAATTACCGTAAAAAATTGATCCTTATCAAAATTCTTACGTAAATGTCAATAATTGAGGTTAAAAACGAAATTTGATACTTTGTAAATACATCAAATGAAAATTCCAATAATATTCAAGAGCATCATTCTTGGTATACCTGTAGGTATTACGTTTGTTGACTGTTTTGGATATGTAGCAAGAGTTGATGGTATTTCTATGCAGCCAGCTTTGAATCCAGACAAGAATCAAACTGATTATGTTTTTCTGAATCGATGGGCTGTTAAATCATATGATATTAAAAGAGGTGATATAATTTCGTTGATTTCTCCAAAGGACCCTGGACAAAAGATTATCAAGAGAGTTGTTGGGGTACAAGGTAAGAAATATCCTTTTAAAATTGACCCATGAAATTATATGGAAACCCAATGGGTTTTTAACTAGTGACGTCAGGTAAATTGACATTAAATTTGGGGTGTTCAATGTGACTTGGTTTAGGGTCCCTATTAGAATTAGTATAGAATCCTGTAAGGTTTTTAAATATTATAATTATTACAATACAGAACATTCAAGTATTATGTAACGCAAATTTTGATTTTGATTTTGGACCCCCCCTGTAACGCTATTTTCCTATACCATTAACATGGGCGTAACACTACAAAATGACCCCCCCCCTAGGAGCATTACGTAATACTTTAATGTTCCCACAGTGAGTGGCATAAGTAATGAAACTGCCACATTTAAAGTCTAAGCTAATATTACAACAAATAAACTAAAAAGGGGGCAGTTCCACTGCACTTTATCCAAATGTCTATTATGAGATTTTTATTATTTTGTTGTTATTTTTATAATTAGTTTCCATTTACTTTTGGTGATTATCATAACCTGGCTAGAATATGTCAAAAATAAACACAGATACATACTGTGTGTGTATGTTTCTGTTTTTATTTTCAACATTTATGACTCATAACTGGGTTCTAACCAGGTTATGGTGATTATGAAAAAGTAGCTCCTAAATGTAAATCTAAATGCCTTCATCAAAATAATTTTAAAAAAAATTACGCCCTTATGCGATTTTTCCAGTGTAAACCTGTGATAACATGTTTGTAATTTACTATTAAAATACAAAATTGAAGCAAAATTGTTAAATCCATTTTTACAAAAATCGAATTTTTCGATTTTTGTTCATTAGTAAACTATTTTTATTTAGTAGAAAAAAAAACTAAGAACAAATATGCCAAAAACCTTAAGTTTGAAGTTGGGTTTTGATCCATCAAACAGTATGGCCTGTGGGCCTCTGGATGGACAGATGTACGGAAATCGAAAAACCGTTATTTCGGAAAGTGTAGACCTTAAAACGGATGGACGCGTTCGGACGAATAAAAAACTTTTTTTGCCATATCAATATTTTCTTCTAGTCTAGTGTCCTTATACTAAGGCGGCCAAATTTCTGAAAATTGAATTCGGGACGTTTTTTAAAAAAAACTTACTGAAGTTGGTTATTTATAAAATCATACTTATCGCTATAGAGTGACATTTTTTAACTAGTTCAGGTTTTTTGTTCAGAATCCCATAGAAATTTTCGCAACTGCCTATATTAAATTTTAACCTTGACTAATAGGCCTATGACCAGTCATCGGCGAATTTCCAGTGCTCGCATAGGCGCCGCGTCGATTCTATCGTTGACGCGAGGTTTTAAATATTTACATTTTTATTTTCTTCGAAAAACACCGATATATTTACATATTTATAGTTAATATGTATATTCAATATTGTTGTGTGTAACAAATTAGTCGTCAAATGTTTCGATTTAGTGACCTTTATAAAAATTTCCCTCATAATTCGGCAAAATTATTCCGTAAGCCTATGTTTCTGTGTTTATTTTCAACGTTGATGAGTCATAACTGAATTTATTCCGATTAATGCCTATGACATTTCTCTCTCTCTCTCTCTCTCTCTCTCTTACACTTGTCGCGCGAAACGAAACAAAGCGATCACAGATGCTGCGCGGCGCTGCGCTGTGTGTGTGTGTGTGCGTGTCGTGTAGTGTAGTGTAGTAGACTTAAAAAATAGGCATGCGGGACGTATCCAACGTTTTACGGGACTATTTTACTAATTATTGCAAAGCGGGATTACATCTGGCATTACGGGACGGTTGGCCGCCTTATACCCAAGGTGTCCTTGCCTCACTCCCTGGTGGGTCCCTACCTCGATTTTTTTCTGAACAGGGTCCCAACTAGAACTTTGTGTAAGGAACCTAAATTCTTTAGCTCAAAGCTTTCTTGAGATATCGTGGTTAGGGATCGACCGATTGGATTACCGATAATCGGCCGATACCGATATGGACGTTGCCGATATGCGGGGTGTCTCAAAATTTGCGACAATACTTAAAGGTACACATACTACATCAAAAAGTATAAAAAAAAGTTTATATAAACTTAGACCCGAAAATCGCTCCTAATGGAGTTATGTCCTATTAAAGGGGAGACTAAAAATGGGGTTTTTATTTAATATCTCTGGAGCCCTTTGAGCTGTAGGGATAAGGTTTTGCATGTGGTTTAGTATTATTAGGGTCAATTATTTTTAAGTTATTTTAGTTTTTAATTTTACTGAAAGAGTGCCTAGGTGGGCGAAATGGCTGTGACTTATCACATTTTTGCCCAAAACCTCTTTCAGGGAAAATTTTTGCGTTCTTTTTGCAAATTGTGCATTTTTTAAGTAAAAATACGCGAAAAGATTTTCTTAGTGTAGTACCGTAAAAGCAACTGTTTTTGAGAAAAATCCATTAAAAAAAAATTACAGGACATGTCCCTAAAAAGTGTTACTATTTAAGAGTCAATAACTCACTTAATATTTATTGTTGGGCCAGGGTGTAACAAACTCGAGAAAAAACTTTTTTCTTATATTTTAATGTCGAATCGCTCTGCTTTCATATTATTTTATTGGCGCTTTTTTTGTCCTATTTAAGGGACCTACATTCAATGGGCCGTAACTCCATTAGGACCGATTTGCGGTCCTATGTTTATATGACATTTTTATCATAGTTTTTGATATATTATGTGCCACTTTAAGGATGGTCGCGATTTCTGGGACACCCTGGTAATCGGCATATTAAATATGACAACTAAAAATAAAATAACTACATGTAAATTTATTTTTCAAAAATGGAATATAATAAAAAGTAATATACATTTATCCATCCATTAAGTACTGACTCATGGATTTATTGTATAATATATGAAATATTTTTCATTTTTCAGATATTACTATAATTAGTCCATGGACTAATGGATCCATTAGTCCAAATAAGTCATTTTTACTAAAAGAATTGCAAAAGATTTTTCACGTTTTTGCTTGTGAAACGAGATTATTAGTAATGTTGTGAAGTTGAAAATTCGAACACTAATTTAGTGAAGTGGTATAAATATGGTTATAGCCGAGCGGTTGATTATAACTTTAATTATAACTTACTCAGTTAGGTTGGCCATACAATCTTCTATCACATTTAAAGTATACCCGAGCGGAGAATATACTTAACCACTTATCACTTTATTCGGGAGCGGGTATTCTTGGAAACAGATAAAACGATTTCTTCTTAACTTAAGAATAATATATTAAATAAATGTGAATAAATTCTTCAAGAACATGAAAGATCAATTCTTACTTCTAAGTCCTATTTCTATGCAAAGCCCTTAAATTCTAATTTCCATTATGTAATAGTTTTCCATTAAATACTTCTAAATTAAAACATTCTATGTTTGAAAACCCAACTATTCGCATTCATTTTCAAATCCCAATTTATTGTCCACATTTTTCTTAGTGTATATTAAAACTGGTTCGTATAAGTCATTTAAATAAGTTTACAAAATATTTTTCAAGATTAAATAATATTCGTCAAAATTTCTATCAGTGTTCATACTAACAGTATTTATAAGTGTCCAATTATTTTTATGTCTGATAAAACGAGTCTCAAATTTTTTCTATGTTTAAAAACTATTTTTTAATTCAAGAATAAATCTCAAAATTAATTCTCACAGAAACTACATTTTCACTTTTGAATTTGACATAGCGACACACTGAATAAAACTGAATAAATATGAATCTTTTCATGAGTTTATATAGCTAATAAGAAGGTCACTAGTTAAATTTATTTGACAATGCTATTGGCGAAAAATATCTACAAAGATACCGCGTATATTTAATTACCCCGACAAAAGAGTTTCAGTCTCATCAATTTGCAAACTAATTGCTATTTCTGAAATCTGAAACGATCATTTTGACCATAAATTAAATTTGTATAAACAATTAAGATTACTAGACAACTTTTAAGTTATACCGACAAGAATTACCGAGGAGGGGTCCGATCAAATGTAGGACAAACCGAACTTTGCCGAAGCCGAATCTTGTGAAGCCAGATTGTATCATAGCGCAATATTAAAGAAATATTATTTTAAAATTTTAACAATATATAAAATATTCGGATCATAACAGTAAAATGTAAACAATTTACTCGCTAGAAAAAAAAAAAAAACATAATCTTTGCATATGTTAAGCTATAAATAAATAAATTGGAAACTACATGCATTTTAAAATACTCCTTACAAAAATCTGTAAATCTGTATGAATATTTATACGGTAGTCCTTAATGGGTTAAGACCAGGCAATATAATATTCAGAGTGGTCCAAAAGCTCCTGTTAACTTTAGAATGAATTGAGATATAAACTTGAGATATCAAAGGTGGGCACGGGGCATAGCGAGGATTTTTTTAATGTAAAGGGGGTCGTGTGATGTGATAAAGAGAATAAAATTCTCGGTTCAACCATTTATTTTATTTTTTTTTTTAAATGTGTTTTTTCAATTTTTTTGCTAAATATGCGTTTTTTTTAATATTTATTTATATCCGGGTTTATATCATTAACTACATAGTTAAAAAATTTATATATTATTTTACTTTTTTTGCACTTACCCTAAAGCTCGTATATGGGAAAGTATTTATAAAATTATAAAAATGTTTAAATTGAAGTTGAAAATTCGAACACTAATTTAGTGAAGTGGTATAAATATGGTTATAGCCGAGCGGTTGATTATAACTTTAATTATAACTTACTCAGTTAGGTTGGCCATACAATCTTCTATCACATTTAAAGTATACCCGAGCGGAGAATATACTTAACCACTTATCACTTTATTCGGGAGCGGGTATTCTAGGAGACGGCGCTTTGGAAACAGATAAAACGATTTCTTCTTAACTTAAGAATAATATATTAAATAAATGTGAATAAATTCTTCAAGAACATGAAAGATCAATTCTTACTTCTAAGTCCTATTTCTATGCAAAGCCCTTAAATTCTAATTTCCATTATGTAATAGTTTTCCATTAAATACTTCTAAATTAAAACATTCTATGTTTGAAAACCCAACTATTCGCATTCATTTTCAAATCCCAATTTATTGTCCACATTTTTCTTAGTGTATATTAAAACTGGTTCGTATAAGTCATTTAAATAAGTTTACAAAATATTTTTCAAGGTTAAATAATATTCGTCTAAATTTCTATCAGTGTTCATACTAACAGTATTTATAAGTGTCCAATTATTTTTATGTCTGATAAAACGAGTCTCAAATTTTTTCTATGTTTAAAAACTATTTTTTAATTCAAGAATAAATCTCAAAATTAATTCTCACAGAAACTACATTTTCAATTTTGAATTTGACATAGCGACACCCTGAATAAAACTGAATAAATATGAATCTTTTCATGAGTTTATATAGCTAATAAGAAGGTCACTAGTTAAATTTATTTGACAATGCTATTGGCGAAAAATATCTACAAAGATACCGCGCATATTTAATTACCCCGACAAAAGAGTTTCAGTCTCATCAATTTGCAAACTAATTGCTATTTCTGACATCTGAAACGATCATTTTGACCATAAATTAAATTTGTATAAACAATTAAGATTACTAGACAACTTTTAAGTTATACCGACAAGAATTACCGAGGAGGGGTCCGATCAAATGTAGGACAAACCGAACTTTGCCGAAGCCGAATCTTGTGAAGCCAGATTGTATCATAGCGCAATATTAAAGAAATATTATTTTAAAATTTTAACAATATATAAAATATTCGGATCATAACAGTAAAATGTAAACAATTTACTCGCTAGAAATAAAAAAAAAAACATAATCTTTGCATATGTTAAGCTATAAATAAATAAATTGGAAACTACATGCATTTTAAAATACTCCTTACAAAAATCTGTAAATCTGTATGAATATTTATACGGTAGTCCTTAATGGGTTAAGACCAGGCAATATAATATACAGAGTGGTCCAAAAGCTCCTGTTAACTTTAGAATGAATTGAGATATAAACTTGAGATATCAAAGGTGGGCACGGGGCATAGCGAGGATTTTTTTAATGTAAAGGGGGTCGTGTGATGTGATAAAGAGAATAAAATTCTCGGTTCAACCATATATTTTATTTTTTTTTAAATGTGTTTTTTCAATTTTTTTGGTAAATATGCGTTTTTTTTAATATTTATTTATATCCGGGTTTATATCATTAACTACATAGTTAAAAAATTAATATATTATTTTACTTTTTTTGCACTTACCCTAAAGCTCGTATATGGGAAAGTATTTATAAAATTATAAAAATGTTTAAATTTCTGTTATTTTTTTTCTACTTAATTGAAAACATTATAAAAATTAAATTTATTTAATAAAGTATAAAACATAATCTTTGCATATGTTAAGCTATAAATAAATAAATTGGAAACCAGATGCATTTTAAAATACTCCTTACAAAAATCTGTAAATCTGTATGAATATTACGACGTTAGTCCTTAATGGGTTAAGACCAGGCAATATAATATACAGAGTGGTCCAAAAGCCCCTGTTAACTTTAGAATGAATTGAGATATCAACTTGAGATATCAAAGGTGGGCACGGGGCATAGCGAGGATTTTTTTAATGTAAAGGGGGTCGTGTGATGTGATAAAGAGAATAAAATTCTCGGTTCAACCATATATTTTATTTTTTTTTTAAATGTGTTTTTTCAATTTTTTTGCTAAATATGCGTTTTTTTATATTTATTTATATCCGGGTTTATATCATTAACTACATAGTTAAAAAATTAATATATTATTTTACTTTTTTTGCACTTACCCTAAAGCTCGTATATGGGAAAGTATTTATAAAATTATAAAAATGTTTAAATTTCTGTTATTTTTTTTCTACTTAATTGAAAACATTATAAAAACTAAATTTATTTAATAAAGTATAAAACCATATTTTATTTTTTACTCCGCTTGTACAAAAAAAAGTTCCTAACGCATGCGTAAAGAGGATTTTCTGCACAGGCAAATGCAATCTAGTGTGGAAAATTGCCTCTTTTTACATTTGTTAGAAAAATAGTTTTTTTTTTTTAGGGGATATAATCCAAACTCTAGGGTACAAAAACGAAGTAGTAAAAATACCCGAAGGCCATTGTTGGATAGAAGGTGACCATACTGGTCACTCTATGGACTCGAACAACTTCGGCCCAGTATCCATAGGTCTGGTAACTGCAAAAGCTTGTTGCATTGTTTGGCCACCATCGCGTTGGCAAATGATAACTTCGTCTCTGCCAGAAACTAGAAAACCTTTGAATTTAGGTGTAAATAAAAGTATTTTAAATTTCATTTAATTTAGTAGTCAATATATTTTTATAAGGATGAGGTCTATATCCTTAGTCAACAGGATAGAGCTGGAGTTTACGGGAAACGTAGTCAGGAACGCGCTGTGTCTTGGAGATGTTGACAATGATGGGTATAATGAACTTGTTATTGGAAATGAAAAGGGCGATGTTGCTATTTTTAAGGTGAGTTTTTGTACTTTTAAGTAGGTTAACCTAATAGTAGGGAAAGTCGGGTTTAACTGGACCGCTTTTTTTATATCGAGTTTTTGAAAAACCTGTAAAAAAAATTCAAATATTTTCTATAGCAAAAGGTAGATTATTACCATAGTTAGAACATATTAATACTTCAGACAAATATTATTTATATAAGAAAAGTTATTAACGATAAACCAGTTAACCCCGCTGGACCAGTTAACCCCATGGCGCAGGGTTAACTGGTCCACTAACAAAAATGTTTTGTATTGTAATTATTGTGAATAAAAACGATTTGAAATCAAATAAAATTTAATTCTAACATAAAAATAGACAACATAATATGTTAAATATTAGATAAATATGTCTCAGGGTTAACTACTCCGGGGTTAACTGGACAAGGCCCAGTTAACCCCGAACTAATTAATGTTGACATAAGTGGTCCAGTTAACTCCGAACCAGTAAACCCTGAGTGACACCACTGAATGAAATCATAAAATTTTTATACTTAATAAGATATTAGAAGGCGGCAATTATGCAGAATAATTATTCAGTATATTAGGTAAAATATTAGTCTAGATCCTCCTATTGATAATAAAGTAATAATTAAAAAATAAAAGTTAAGGTAAATACCTACTTTTTATTGAAAAAAATGAACTTTCTTTACTACAACTTGCACGAGGACAACCTGGTCCGTCATAATACTTTAAACAATACTACTAACTAAATATCACTAGAATTTGCCCTAAGGCGCCAATACTGATAAAAAGAGTTGATAAAATCCGGGTGGACCAGTGAACCTGTGGCCCAGTTAACCCTGACTTCCCCTATAATAATTATTATACTATTCACAGCGCGTAGCGCTAAAATAGTATTATAAGGTGGCTTCGAGTTTCCCAAAATCGCCAAAAAATGTACTAGACAAAAAATTGTTGGATACAATGGTTTTTCATGAAAAAATATAAAAAAATATTTTAGGTCCGTCCGTCCGTCCGTCTGTCTGTCTGTCTGAGTTACGACTTTTGTGGACACGATAGCTCCAGAACGAATTATCCGATCGACTCGAAAATTTTCAGGAAAAACCAAGTTCTGCGAGGGAAAGATTCCTATTGCTTTTGAAAATAATCGCCCCAAAAACAAAAAAGTTATTGGGGTAAAAAAATTAAAAAAAAACTGTTTTTAATTTTTATTTTTTTTTTCGTTTTTAGTAAAAAAAATAAAAAAATAGAAATTTAATTTAATTTATTTTTTATTTTTTTGAAACAAATAAATTCGTTTTCACGATTTTGAAGATTGCCAACCGTGCTCGAAGAGGAAGATTTATGTCCGTGTATTAAAAACTATTTTTTATGCGGCTATAGAGATTATAATCGAATAAAAAATAAATAAATTTCTATTTCTGACAACAAAATTGAGTTAAAATTTAATCGGTTTCAAAATAAATCAACCAATCAAAGTGGACTATTTTACTTTGCGTAAAGCCAAAACTCGACAAAAAAGTAACTTTTTCATTTTTTAGGGAAAAGAAAAAATCCAATCCATAACGAAGTTAAGCTTTATAACATGCATTGCTGTGGGAGATATTTTAAACCACAATAAAAATAGTCTTGTGATTATAACAGCCGATGGTTGGTGTTATATTTACGAAACTCCGGAAGTTGAAGATACTACAGATGATGGGCTGGAAGAAGTAAGACGAAAAATACTGCTTTCAATAGAACAGTTGTTCTGATTTTTCGTTTCAAAAAATCATTTTTTTTTGCTTTTTTATATTTCTTAATATGTGTAGAATACGCTGCTAAAATATTTTGACAAAATTCGTCTTTACGGAGTTATACATACAGGGTTATTCAGAAATAAATACGAGAAATTTAAGAGGTGATTCTACTTTAAAAAATATGAAAAAAAGTTCCTATAAAGTTGGTCAGGAAATGAATCCTAAGGGAGCTACGACTCTTTGAAATTGTAATAAAAATAAAGTTTTTAATTAATAACTCGTGTACCCTTTAAGCTAGAGTGACGAGCTTTTGCATGTATACTAGTATTAATAAGGGCAATAAGTTTATGTTAATTTATTTTTTTGAATTTATCCAGAGGCGTACCTATACGGACAAAATATGTGAGGCTGAACACATTTTTGCCCCAAGAAGAAGCTGGAGCTTTGTTCCATATAAATTATATGTATAACTTAACACTCTGTGTTGTAAAATACATTATAAAAGGTCCCTAAACGAGTATAAATAAATACTAAATACTATTACTAAATACTAAACTTTTTTATGTGTATTTTTTTGTGTTTTTTTTTTTAATATAGATTCCTTCAATAAAAATACATAAAAAATGTCATATAGTGTAACACTGTAGGAGCAACCGTTTAAAAAAATGCAATTAAGAGGAAGTAACATTTTTTGCCACTAAAAATGATACTTTTTAAAAGGCTTTTTAGAATCACATCATAAATTTCTCCAAGTTATTTCTGAATAACCCTGTATACAGGGTGATTTAATAAATCGGATTTATTAGCCCGTTTACAAGCTTTGGCAACAAGAAGTAGATTTGATTTTATGAAGAAATGTTCATATAATTATAGGTCCTATCTTTCATCGTTCAGAAGTTATAGCGTGTTTAAAACTTTTAAGTTGAAAAAACATAGTAGCCATAATTTAGCAAAACAAAATTTAGTAACTATTATTTTAAACAATCACCTGTCAAAAATTGTTTGTTTCTGTCATGATTTGTTAAAATTTTACCATGGTCACCTAGATCACCCGACCTTAATCCTTGCGATTTCTATATGTAGTTTTCAAGCATTGGCCTAGTACTTCATATTCCCGTAATGGCTGACAATTTTACTTTTGTTTGGCTTGGGAAAAAAATAATTTGTATAACATAATTTTAATCATTTTATCACATTATTTAGTAGCTGTTTAACTTGTTTTTCCATAAAACATTAATAAATTGACAAACAAAAAAAAATGACTCGGCCGAAATGGCAAAATTAAAAGCAGTTAAAGCAGTAAATGTAAAGGGGTCGTGTAATCATTTTAAAGAAAATAAAATTCTCTGTTCGGCCATTTATTGTTTATTTTTTAACATATTTTTAATTTTTTTATTTTTTTTTTTTGCTAAAAAATGCAATTTTTTAAGATTTTTTTGTAATTTTTTATTAAAAAAAAAAAAAATGGGTTGTTTGATGCCCTAATTAATCCATAACATACCATTTTTATCTTTTCAGGTCCATTTTCGTGTCATCACTCAAATATTTGTATTTTTATTTTTTTTTCTAGGTGGATGGACAAATGAACTCCACAAGCAGTTTGGAAAGTAGTGACTCAAGTTTTAAGAAACCAAGAAAATATTCAGCTTCAGCTAATGATAATACTAAATTAATTTGTGTTCATGTACAAAGAATTCCTGCCAACGCCAAGGTAATAAAATAAGGGGAAGGTAGTATGCAAAAGATTTTGCATGTTCCATATGCGTGTTTGCTTTACTTGCAATTTTTTCAGGTGACAGTTGGAAATAATCAGACAGTACTTTCGTAGTACGAAAAATTAGGGTTTTATTCTAAAATCGAATAAAAATACTATTTTGACTCAAACAGCTTATGTGTGTTTATTGTGATGAAAAGTAGTTAACGCTATATTTTTTTATAAAAATTTTGCTCTCATATAAATATTAATTTTTATCCAATACATACAGTTAATAAGACAATTACCAGCTTTATTTCAAATAGATAAACTCAATAATAACCCCTGCGTGGCTTTTACTTTATTGAGTGGATAATTATTTATTTTACCCACTCAACTGTCACTTGTCAAATTATTTTCTTGTAAATGTCATTAACATTTTTAATAAAAATATGAATTCGTAAGCTATTTATTGGATAAAACCTTGTATGGCACTCATGGGTAAACCGATATTGCCCTCTTGAAAATTAACCTGCTTGGCTGACGCCGAATTTTGTCATGGGCAATATCTTACTTTACCCACTAGTACCATAAATAATTTTAAACATTTAAAACTTACCCTCCAGGGTGTCACAATTATGACTTCTTTATTTTTTCTTTAAGGCAATATTAGTCCAAAATACTTTTATAGGCTTTCTATGTATGCAAACAAATATGCAAATTTAATTCAGTATAATACAGCTCTTCTGAAACTCTAAGGAAACAAAAACTCGAGCAAAAACTAAAAAAAAGTGGCTTATTTTTCTTTTTTTTTCTTTTTAGGCATAGCAAATATAAAAAACAAAATTAAATCTAAAAATTATTATTAGTTTAGTCTCGGGACGGTAAGGGTTAAAACAGATTTTTTTCGCAGAAATCAGTTTTTTTGGGTCTAAAAACGTAAAAATACTATACACTTTTTTTATTTTTTACTTTTTTATTTTTTACTCAAGACACTTACACTTTTGAGATGAATCATAACACAGGACCACAAAAAAATTAGGTAACTGTTTTATAAACCATACTATATTTTTTATACGTATTTTCCGGGGCTGAAAACGTATATGGCAATGAAAAGATATCTTGATATATAGCGCAAAAAAAGCCATGGATATATCGCTAAATAAACATGATTCATGCCATAACTTGCAGATTTTAAATATCTACTCTAGTTAATTTTTTACAGGGCCACTAAGTCCAAATATAGCACTTTGCTCGTTTTTTTCCGATATATTTTATTAAAAATTTTATATACATATACTTTATAAAAAATGTACAGTTTTTTTATATCCAGTGGTCAGTCTGGTTGCATTTAACGTTATACATGACAAAAGAAATATCATAAAATTGTCTAATATACATAGAAAAAATATAGTTTGGTTTATAAAAAACTAACTCAATTTTTTTTGTGGTCCTGTGTAATCGAATTCGATTAATTCGCGAAGTAATCCACACTTGCGGAATGTAAAAGTTGTACCTAAAAGTATTAATAAGTCAAATATTTATTTTCAGAATATTCTAATAGGAGACATAGATAATGATGGTATGATTGAAATGGTACTAGGTTTAACTGACAGAGTAGTAAGATCATACAAATGGTTTGCCAACACCCATAAACATGGGGCAATGGTAGATGCATCTATACCAAATGAGATTATTAGCAAACCTTTAGGTAGGTTTCTGTAACATACAGTGCGGTCCTGGGGGACATTTTTTTAAATGGAAAGGGGTTCGTGTGATACATCATTTTAAAGCTTATACAATTCTCTATTTAAACTAACATTTTTAAATTTTTTAAAAATGTTTTTTAAGGTTTTGATTTTTCAATTTTTTGTGCTAAAACATTCGATTTTTTAAGTTTTTTTTTTATAAATTTTTATTTATGTCAACTAAAATTAGTTTAAAAGTATAATTAACATTTTTTTATGATGAAATTAGGCATTTTTAAAATATTATTTGTTTTTGGAATTTTGACATTAATACCCATTTTTAACCCCATTTTAAACCCAATTTTTTTTTTAATTTAAAAATATGGAGTTAAATGGAGAATTTTATAAGCTTTAAAATGAGGTATTACACGACATGTCCACCCCTAAAATTAAGATTAATCTTCACTCAATAAAAACGAAACTTTGTTGATTTATATAATTTTAGGTGGTAAAAATATGTTTTTTTTTAATGGAACATCCTGTAGTATTTTACATTTTTAAATTCAGCCGAAAATTCTATGTATAAAAAACTTGTTACTTTTTTTTTGTTTCCACTGGACAAAAATAAAACTCACCCGGTATGTTATGGATCAAAATGGCTTTTTTAACATAAAAATTGGCCTTTTAAATAAGAATGTCTTTTTAGATTAGCTGTTTACATTAAAATGGGTATTTTTGCGTAACAATGTGTATTTTTTACATTAAAATGTATATTTTTTAGATAAAATATCGCCCCATTTACATAAAAAAGTGTCTGTTTTATGTATACAAATATATAAAAGATTCCCTTTAACATAAAATGGGTATTCGGAAATTTTATCCATCGTAGAGTTTAGCTTAAAATTAAAAGTAAATAAAACGGTCTGTATACCCAATATGTTTAATTTGTTGACAATAAAAACTGAACATATAGGGTATATGGTCCGTTTGATTTACTTTATAAAAAGTATAAAAATTGGTGTTTATTTACATAAAAATTGCTTTTTTTTTGCATAAAATCTTGCTGAATATTGGCCAAATTTAAAATAAAGATACTCATAAAATTGTAGAACTATTATAGTGCCCGTTTTTATTCCATAAATGTTCCCATCCCCACTGGGAATTTCCCAGCTTCTAACACAATTTTTTTATTAAAATTTGAAATTTAAGAAATAGTTATAATATAGTCGTAGTCATAAATTATTGTGAGATTTTTTTTTGTCTAAATCATTTTATTTTTTCCTAAAACATCGAGAAATATCAATAAGTAAATAAAACATTAACTCTGTCTGTATCAATGATAACTTAAAAACGCTTTGAGCTAGAGACTTGAAATTTAGTATTTTTATATAATCTTGAACAAGTTCGTATTTGAGCAAAATCGGTTAAATTTTAGTTTTGGCCGTAACTTTTTTAATATTCACAGTAGAGGGAAAAATGAAAAAAACCCTAAAAGGTAACAAAAAAAATATACAAAAATTTTTATCTACAGGGCTATCCTAAATATCATATCACTATTGAAGGAGGTAATTTCTTGGCTTATTCTATGACTAAAAATTCATATAAATATGTGTATTAAATTGCTTTATTTTTAGATACAGGGTGTTAGTCAGTCAGTAGTAAATTTTTGGGTTGGCCAAAGCCGGACAACTAGGCCATTTCTGGCCCTTTTTGTCACCCCAGGCAATCCTCCTTGAACCTGCCAGTCCTTTCAATAAAGGTCAGGATATTGGCCCAGGGGAGATCTCTTAGTTCCTCTTGGTTGAGTCTTTGAGTTTCAAAGACTTGCAACCTGATCCTGTCGTATCTGACACACTCGGCTAAGTAATGAGAGGATGTTTCATCCTCTCCGCAATCTGGGCATAGCGGACTCTCTAGAATGCGCATTGTTGCCTACAAGTTGTCAGAGTGCAGTTCTTCCTTTTTCCAGCAACCAGTCGGTCTTTGATTTGCTTGGGCCAGCCAGGAAATCCCTAGCTTGCACAGGGTGTTAAGTTAAAAATAATCAATTTTTCATCCATATCACTTTTTTTAATTTGTTTAGATTAACCAATTAAAAACAAAACATTTTTGTTTCTTGAATTTTTTCCGTATCTTGCATCGTTTTCGAAAAGACATTTTTTTGCATAACGTTAATGTTTTTGTGTAAAAATTTTGTTTTTTTTTTCGAAAACGATGCGAGATACGGAAAAAATTCAAAAAACAAAACATTTGTGTTTTTAATTGGTTATTCTAAAAATATTAAAAAAGTATAAAAAAAGCACAGTGGCGTACATCTTTTCTTTCAAAAATATCAATTAGGTTGCCTTTCGGACGCCACTAATTTTAATCTAATCCGGTCTAAATTAGCCTCTTACTACTACAAACAAATTTGCTATGATTTAAAAAGTTCGTTTCATTTGCCTATTTTTTGCATCGCAAAATGTAAAAATAGGGTCTAGGTACAACAGGCTCCCCTATCGTTTTTTCCATGGCCCTCTACGCCAAAATGTATTCTCACTCATTTGAGACGGCTGTTCTTTTTTTCAGGAAAATTTGTAGCTATGAATAAATGGGAGTGCGCTAATCAAATTGGATCAATTACTTTACATCACGCCTGGGATGGGAAACCATCTTTGCTAGTTGCCCAGCCTGGAGGAACCTTCATGAGAATTCAATGCCAACTAGAACTGACGGACAAACTGGATAGTTCGGATATGAGCAAATCAAACAGGTAAACAAAAAAACAATTTTTATCACTACCACCTACAGGGTGGCCCAAAAAAAAACCGGACACTTTTTAAACCATTATAACTTTTTTGCCGTTTGATCGATCTTTACTTACTTTGAAATAAATAGGCTAAAAACATGTAAGATTCGGTGTATAATTTTATTTATTTAAATTAATATTATACATTTTAGTAAGAAAGCTTTTTCTGAAGGGGTTATTTTAGACCCATGGGGATTAGAGCAAAATATAAAAAATGATAACTTTTCATCTGTATTATGTTAAAGGTTAAGGTCCATCTTCAATAGTTTTGTGTGTTTACCTTTTAATTTAAAATTTATTTTTTATAATTATTTTTCCGAAAGGCTACAGATAGCGTTAAATGAATTTTTTAGCTTGAAAAAAATTATTAAGTAGGCGGTTATCTAAAAGTAATTTTGACATGTCTCAAAAAATAGTATGTCAAATTAAAAATATTGAAAATCACCGATCAAAAAACTAAGAAAAACGTATTTAAAGAAGATGAACAATAAAGAATGAATATATGTAAAAACAAAATTGTGTAGAAAAATAAGAAATAAGTCTAGTTTTTGTCAAAACGAAAAAAAGTGCTTAACTTAAAATAAAGGATGATGGGAATTTTTGTAAACCAATATGGAATTATTACTACAAATAACCAACCAAGATCCTGTACCATAATGTGCTTTTATATTATTGTTAAAAAATAAGACAGTGTTTAATATAATTTAATTTATTTGTAATAAAAATATATTTCTTCTTTAAATTCTTTCTTCGTTTAGCAAATACTTAAATCTTGTTTTATTTTAGCGATTTATTATTTCTCATGTTAATGTAGTAAAATTTTCTAATTTCCATACGCCATTTATAATTTTTGTGTTATTTAATACCCATTTTCCTTAAAATATACATCTAGAATTCAGCTTTTACATTTTTCTCCTTAATTTTTAAAGTAATTCGACATTTTTTCAGTTTTTTGCTCATTTTAAATACTTTTTAAATTAAGACATTATTTTTTGAGAGATGTCAGATAAATAACAAGCCTACTGAATTGTTTTTTTTTTTGCGTTTAAAAATCAATTTACTGCAATATGTAACCTTTCGGAAAAATATGAATAAAAAATAAACTACAATTTTAAATTAAAATTTAAACATACTCATCTATTGAAGAAAGATCACTGAACATAGTTAGGTCAGAAAGTTTTATATTATACATTTTGCTCTAATCCCCAACGCTTTAAAACAACCCCTTCGGAAAAAGCTTTGTTACTGAACAATATGATAATACTTTAAATAAATAAAATTATCTTCCAAATCTTACATGTTTTTAGTATATTTATTTCAAATTTGGTATAAATCGGTCAAAAGGCAAAAAAGTTATAACGGTTTAAAAAGTGTCCGGTTTTTTTGGGCCACCCTGTAGGTAAGTTGACATTACTTAATCAAAAAGCCGACAGTAATGGAAAGTACTATATCAAGCACACTTAGTAGTGATAGATGAAATTAATAAAATCAATACAAACAAAACCGTAACTATACTCCGTCCAGTTATGCAAGATAGTAAGGGACGCGGCCCGTCTTACACCACAGAGCGCATAAATAGCATAATTATGCATAAATCGTAGGGTATCAAAAATTTAACAGATGTCGGTACTGTTTTTCTGGAAAGAGCCTATTCAAACTCTCGCATAACGAGCATAGTACATAAGAATGTGATGCCAGGATTGACTTGATGTGTCGTCATGTATCTTGTAATGGTTGTTATGCGAGCCTTTGGATAGGCTTTAAGTTGTAGTTGTAACCTAAAAATTTGACGTTTTCCTTGTGTTCAATATAATTTACGTTTGTACAATATGTAGAATATGATAATTTAGTGTGAGTGTATGAAGAATAAACCAAAAAAGTACATTTTCCAATACCATACAAAATAACATTAAGAATAACAATTTTTTTTGTGTAACTTTCTCTTTTATTAGCTTTAACGACCGTCAATCATTGTCATATACAAAAAATGTAACAATATTTTATATGTTAAAAGGTGCGACTTTTTAACCAATGATGTAGCTTAAAAATCGCGGGAATTTTAAACTACTATCTTGTATAATTGGACGGACTATAGACAGAAAAAAACCATCGTCCGACACTTACCAAAGGGGGACACCTAGACACAAGACTACTATTATTAATTTTTTTCATAAAAAAAATGATTTTTTGAATTGTCACACACATAAATGTCAAAAATATTATTAATAAAATACGATTTTAACTCCTTGGTAGTGAGAAAAACGTAATGCGCAACTCGTAGGTAAGTTTTTTTCTGTCTTCGGTCGTGTTTATTGACCTCAGCTCCGCTTTTTCACTTAACTCTACTAGAAGCGCAAATAACTATTTTCTAATTTTTCATATGCACCCCTCCTATATTGTTTCAATTAAAAAAGTATGATTGCATACCAAATTTCAGGTTACTTGAACATTTTTTGACCCCTGCCCAACTCAGTTATAATAATGAGGTATTTGTTTTGTTTAATTTCTTACATTGTTACTGTTTTAAAGACAAAACAAGCCGTGAAGATATATAATGCTACGCATTCTATTATATACTATTCACACTTGATGGTATATTGCATTTTCCCAAATAACTGAAAATAAAATAAAATACATTTTTTTTTTCACAAAAAAATTTCTTTTTAAAAAACGAAAAAAAAAATGTTTGGAAGTTTTCATCAACCTTTCAAAAATCTGAACAATCCCAACATGAATCTCGCTATACACAGTAAAAAATGCAGGTAACTCTTCATTATTAACTAAGTAAAATATATACATGATCAATATCGTCTTGTAAGTTTCAGAACGTCGTATCTCAAAAAAGACAACTTTACAGGAATGAGAAATAACTCTTTCTCGCATTATTCATAGGTTGAAAATTTACTTTTTTAATATAAACTCAATACATTTTTAATGATTGACTTACCTTAAATCATTTTATTGTGTATAAAATAAATAAATACAAATAAAAACCTAATGTTTATAGATACGACATTTTGATGCTCAAAATTAATAAATTTTTTTAAGATACGAGCTTTGAAACTTTATTATATTAATATTTTAACAAAATATAATTAACTATTATAATAATATTATTAATTATTGAAACATTTAAACTTCAAAAAGTTTTATAACATGCGCATAAGATGTCAAAAAAGCGTCGCCAAATGCAAAAAGTGCGTTCCAAAATAGTCAGTTAACTAGAATTAAGAGATACGAGGTTTAAAAATTTATTAATTTGTTATCATCTAAGATACGACGTTACTATTTTGCTTATATTTTTGTTATTTTAAAAAAATAGCGGGTGAAACTTATTTTTTAGATGTAAATTGATAATATAAAGCGTTTAAGTCCAAAATCTCGAAATCGAAAAAAATTCAGATAAGACGTCCTGAAATTTACAAGACGATATGTATCTTGTAAAACGTTTATATTACACGTTTCGTGCTGTAATTTTTACACAACATTACCTGGGTCGGTTCGCTGTCAACGTTTAGTTGTGTATTTTTTTTTCTGTGTAGCGAGAAAACTATTGTTTTTGACAATATTTCTGAGATTATTCAGAAATATTATCGAAAACCCAAAAAAGTTGGTTTTTCAGGATCGTTTAATAAAAATATATTCGTGTAATACTCTTGTCGGACGCCCTATAGTTAAGGGTTGGTCCCAAAAAAAAAATCGCCCCGCTACCGACAATTTTCTTACGTAAGAAATTGTTCGACTGGACATAAAGAACACATATACAAAGTCTTTCAACAAACGACCTTTTCTATTTGCGTCAAATTAAATACGGTTAACATAAGTGTAGGGCAAGGGAGGCAAAATGAACAAAAACTCTAATTTTTAGCGATATCTCACTTATTATTTATAGTAGGACAACATTTTTTGCATAAATGAAAATAATATTTAATTCCATACAAAAACATATGTAATCATTTTTATCGTAGGGCTATTAGTTTCCGGCATTTTAATAAATTTTGATATAATTTTACATTTTTAATTAGATTTACAATTTTGACACCATCCTATTGAAAATGACGGGTCTGGGCGGGTATAAATGGTGCACAAACCCGTCATTTTCAACAGGGTAGTAAAGTTTCAATCATAGGTAAAATTAATTTCAATTAATTGTTCTTTTGATAAATTTCTGATAATGGTGCGGCCAGAAAAACAATCCGTTAAAGCTACAAAGAAAAAACAAAAGGAAATACTCCAAAAATACAGGAAAAGTGAAGTCAATTTGATATCTTATTTTATAAACTTCCTCATTTTTCCACCCGTCTAGATACCTAGGTACCCGTTCCATATTACATCGGCACTTAGTGCTACTAAGAGTGCCGATGTATTGAAATCTTCGCCGAAAAGTCAAAATCTTTGACCACGTTTTTTTCACATTTCTCGACGTTTTAGACCATTCTGAGTCGAAATCAGTAAAAAATTTTTTTGCGTCCGTCTGTCTGTCTGTCTGTCTGTCTGTCTGTCTGTCTGTCTGTCTGTCTGTCTGTCTGGGTGTAAACTCTCTAACTCCATTTCTACATGAGATATCGGTTTTTTGCATATTGTTTCTTATCGTATTCCGAAGAGCTGATTAGATTTCGGGGGTAAACGATTGGGGGTAAGGGGGTAAAAATAGGGTAAAACTACTATTTTTAGCGTTTTTGTTTATAATTAAGGCAATTATTATTGTATTTGGTTAATTTAGCACTTATATAAAAGATAATTTTAAATTGGTCAAAAAATTTTATAAACAACGTTTTCCTAAAACGCATTGTTTTTGAGATATTGGCGTTTAAAGCAGTAAAAGGTTTTTTAGCATATCTCACATATTTATAACCCGATTTCAAAAAATTATATTTTAAATAAAAGCTCTTTTTAAGACCTATAAAAAATGTTATATACAGTTTTAAAGATACAGAATTTAAAATCAAACAAAACACCTAGTTTGAAATTTGCAAACTAGATGGCTCTAGTGTACAATAGTGCCGATGTTTTGACAGGGTGCTTGCAACGTTTCATCTAGTTTTTTATTCATTTTCTAATTTTAGTTCTCACGGAGAGAACATTCCGGGCTCGATAGACTATCAATTTTTGGGAATCTCGAGAATGCGAAATCAAAATATTTCGACGGAGATTTTGGGCGATTTTCGATGTTTCGACGGAAACATCGAAAGGAGTAACAGTAACAGCAGCAAATCGAGTTCGAAATCAAGTATCACTAAAGGAAGGCCATATGCTGTCGCCACCTTGGATGGTACCATAATGTTGGTACAAGATGAAGTTATTTCATGGTAAGTACACGGTGTTTGCATTTTTTTGGCATTAAATAAAGGGGATGATTCAGAATCATTGTTTCTACATCACAAAACATGAAAAACAAGGATATGAGCATAGGTCCGGAAACGAACCCTAAGAGAGTTACCACCCTTTAAAATTGTAATAAAAATAATATTTTGATTAATAACTCTGGTACCCTTTGATCTAGAGCGACTAGGTTTTCATATATACCATAAGGGCAATTAGTTTGTGTTAATTTATTTGTTTAAACCTATTCAGAGGCGTGCTTAGACGGATAAAATATGCGAGGCTTAATAAATTTTTGGCCCAAACATTTTTTGTGTATTTTTTTGGATTTTTTGTAAAAAATACAGATTTCTTAAGTAAAAATACATAAAACATGTTATATAGTTTATAACACCGTAGAAGCTACCGTTAAAAAAAATTAAGGCAATCAAGAGGAAGTAATATTTTGTGCCACCAAACGTTACTTTTTAAAAGGTCATTGCTGCTTTAATATTAAATTTAGGTTTTCTTCTTCGAAGGCCCGTAGCTCCCTTAGCTTACTTCCGGACACATATTCCTTTGTTGGTTTTTCATTTCTTGCCCATAGATTTTCTCGGAAATGATGCCCGAACGGTTTGATTTTTATTTTTAAAGGACACGTATTTCTTTTACAATTAACCTTAAAATTAAACACTTGTCTCTTATAATATTTATTTTAATTTTAAAATGTAATTTTAAAGCTTAGAGATAACTTACTTGTACTTGTCCTTTTTACTTTATTTGCCAAATTGTTTTTTAACAACTAACCACAACTATACTGGAAATTCAATAAAACCTGCAGTGACTCATACCTCTGCTGCTTTCGTATAACGGGTCCGCCTTTGCGAAGCTTCGACGAAATTACGCGAGTCGCACCCGAACTGGTATGATCTTCGCCTTTTACCACATATTCTCAACTGAGACACTGCAGGTTTGATTGAATTTCCAGTATATTTAGAAAAAAGGCTTAAAACTTAGTGTACGGAATTGTAGGTACAATCATTTGTTATAACCTATAATTATCCTATTATAGGATAAATTTTAGTACCTATCCTATTATAGGATAAACTTTAGTATATTATGTATAAGGTAAATTAGTCAAGGCAACCCGGTTATGTTTTGTCTGTCTGCGCTTCCCCGAAAGTCCTTAAATACCTACGTTAAACTCTTTTGTGAAAATTAACCGTAATTATTTAAAAAATGGCTTATTAACTTGGTTAGGAGTTAGACCTAAAATCCTTCAAATATTTGAGGCAACCACCTTCAGTTTTGTTCCATATTCAATATGCCATGGTAACCCGTTTGGACTTTTTAACCGTGTTTGTGAAAACTAACCGTAATAATAACAGCTTAATAACTTAGTGCATGTGTTTAGACCCAAAATCCTTCAAATAAAGGACGAATTTTAGGGCAATCGCTGTCGATCATCAAATATTCGCCTTGACGAAACTAGACGTCACAGGTAACGGGTGTGACGACATTGTCGTCTGCTCCTGGGACGGACAAACGTACATTCTAGATCAGGATAAAAATTGCATCCGATTTCTTCTCGACGAACCGGTCCAGGCGTTTGACAGTGGGTACTACAACCTAAACACAAACGAACCTTCAGTAACATGTTTGGTGTATGTTACATTTAAAAATACGGTAAGCAGTTTATGATAAGATGTAGTTTTTTTGTTTTAGTGTTGTTTTATTACATTTTTGGTGTTTTTTTTAATTAATAATCACATAACATCATCCTATTATATATTTCCTCATAGAAATTGGTCTTTAGTTGAAAACATTCTTAGTTCAATTGGTATAAAGGTTCACTTTTAGAGAAAACCAAGTTTTATTTTGGTTATTTACACTTAAACTAATAATCTGCCATACAAAAATTAATTCTATCAGTCGGGTCCAGTGTCGGACTGGGCAGGCCGAGGCTAGTGAGATTTGTAATCCGTTAGGGACCCACAAGTTAATATTAATACCGACTTAAATCTTATCTTTTTTCCCTCCCAAGAATTTTGATCGGTAAAACAAACTCATCGCCCCCAATTTTTTTTTACTACTGCCCGAAATTTTGATAATAAAAGAAAACAAAAACTCATCACCACCTAAAACTTTTTTTAACCACTGCCCGAAATTTTGATGACTAGAAAAAAGGTGATCACCCCAAATTTTTTTTTTACCCCTGCCACAAATTTTGATAAAACTCATCACCCCCTGGCGGAAATTTAGTTGACTGAAAAGAAGAATAAACAGGTGATCGTCTCGACAGAATTTAAAATTCTTGGTCTTAACATTTAACCACAGTCGTCCGGTAAATTTTACCGGCGAACTTATTCAGACTGAATAGTAAACTGAGGTTTTACTAGTTTCTGACCAGCTCAACTACCTGTGCACATATGTTTCTGCTATTCTTTCATTAAAAACACTTTAAAACTTATTCTAAACATAATTAAAAGTAACAAAGAAACTGACAGTTACTGTAAAAAATACAGGGTGTTAATGAATACGTGTGCCAAAAGTATAGGGTGTGTAGGAAATCCGTTGGTAGTTTTATTTGTGGAACACCCTGTATAGTGACTTAATCTTTTTTATAAAATCGTTTTGTAACTACAAAAAAAAAATACAGGTAAAATTTTCCGGACAACTATGATTAGGTCCCTGTAACAGGACCAATGTGGTTAAAAGTTTAATTGGCGTATTTAATGTAATATGAGGTAAAATATTTAAAATTATATTATCCAAATACACCCTACCTATAATTTTGAAAATAAATTTAAACATTTCTTTATTTTTAGATAATTTTATATTATGACATACCTATTAAAGAATTGGTTTGCAAAAGATTTGAGCCAAACATTGACAATCTGAGTGAGCTATTTGTATACAATGGTAAAGCAAAAGAAGAGGCTGTGGAAATATGCAAAAAAATGGACAAAAAGTCAAAAAAGGAACTAGTTGAATATTTGTTATATAATTCTAACTAAATGCAATTTAAGAATAAGAAATTTTTAAAATTAGTTCTGTTCACTTTTAGCAAACAATTTCCTATTACAGACCTGTCTCAGGGCTGGATGGTGCTATGAGGAGCTGAGGCTAGTGCCCTAATGTGACGTTTTCTGTCAAGAAAAAGAGTAGAGACATAAAAAATCTCCAGTGAAATGGAAAATCCGCAAATTTAGCCGTTTCTGGGTATGCCAAGTTACTCTTCTAGTTATAAATGTGTCAAAATATATTAAGGTTATTGAACATGACATGCATATTTTTGAACCTTTTCTTATTTTCCAGTTGGGATTAACCATTTTCTTTCTCCATTCTGTACCAAATAGAGTTTGGCTTAAATGGAATCCATTTTCTTCACATTTAAAGCAACATTTAAAAACCATTTTCTTGCGCTCATGTAATTAATGACATCTAATGCCAAAAGATAGTTACCAACTATAGTTTGCCATACGGATCTAAAACAGTGAAATAAATTCCATAGAAAATTTAACTTGGAAATAGTGTAGAATAGATTTAAAATACTCTTAAATAATATATATTTATTGTAACCTTAACTTGGTCAATTGACAGAAATATTCTTTTAGGTTTTTAGTCTGGGAACCTCGTATTTCCGATTTTAATTTTCTACCGCATTCCTTTGACTGGCACAGATCCGTGTGCCAAAGTTTAACAAATAATAGTTATTTATCGTACTAGTGGGTAAAGTAAGATATTGCCCATGAGGAAATTAACCTGCGAGGCGTCAGCCAAGCAGGATAATTTTCGAGAGGGCAATATCGGTTTACCCATGAGTGCCATACAAGGTTTTATCCAATAAATAGCTTAGAAATTCATATTTTTATTAAAAATTTTAATGACATTTACAAGAAAATAATTTGACAAGTGACAGTTGAGTGGGTAAAATAAATAATTATCCACTCAATAAAGTAAAAGCCACGCGGGGGTTATTATTGAGTTTATCTATTTAAAATAAAGCTGGTAATTGTCTCATTATCTGTATGTATTGGATAAAAAATTTTACCAGATTTTTGTTTGTTTCTTCATCCTGACAGAAAACGTCACAATAAGTCACCTTAGGTAAGGCAGCCGCCTCCCTAAAAATATCGGAAAGCCACCAAACCCCATTTTGAAGGGCGGAAATAGTGCCAAATTTACGTCCCTATAGGTAGCAAACAGTTTCAAAATGTTTTTTGTTCCTTTGGACACCATACCTTTTGACACAATGGATGTTGAATTCTAAACCAGTTTTTAAACATTTTGAACAAACACTACACCATACTTAACTTGTTTTATTAGTAAGGACAGAAATTTTTAATTTTAAACAAAATTATAAAAATATTAATTTATTATTCCATCAATCTATTTTCTAATCATCGTACAGAGTGATATTGGTAGACTGACAGTTTCGGGCTGCTGGCCCTCTTCAGTACCAAGAGTCAACTCTGCACGCTGATTAAGAAAACGTTTTTAGACTTTACTCGCAAAAGGAATATAGCCATTAGATTGATGTAGACTTGTGCGCTATCTATTTCTAGATGTAGACAACTACTCATACCTCTCCTTATCTGGAGACTTTGCTACCATTCAAAGTCTCCAGATAAGGAGAGGTATGAGTAGTTGTCTACATCTAGAAATAGATGGCGCACAAGTCTACATCAATCTAATGGCTATATTCCTTTTGCGAGTAAAGTATAAAAACGTTTTCTTAATCAGCGTGCAGAGTTGACTCTTGGTACTGAAGAGGGCCAGCAGCCCGAAACTGTCAGTCTACCAATATCACTCTGTACGATGATTAGAAAATAGATTGATGGAATAATAAATTGTTTTATTAGACTAAAGTGTTAAAATATAAAGCAGTTTCATCTAGGAAAGACTTTGGGTACTTGAAACCCTTAACCACTGACGCTAATAATCAAATTATTGTGATTTTAATAAAATACTTATTATAAATTATTCAAAATTAAATTATAGATTATAGAAACATTATTTGACCAATGTATAAGGATAAAAATTATTTTTTAAATTTTAGTATATAAATTTAAATTGCATATAAAAATGGTGTCAAAGAAACTATATCCCAACAACAGAAGCTAGTAGAAAACTTTTGCTTAAACACACTTATAGCATGTGTTCATTAACTGACATAAATTTTATTCCGATAGCTTTAATAATAAAGCCAAAAAACGATTGATCTGTGTTAGCTGGGACACCCGGTATTTCATTGCATAAAATTACTACTTATAGGGATTTCCTATTTCCAGCTCGGCTGTCAAGCTAAAACTCGCCAATATAACAATATAGGTAAATATTTTTACAAAATTTTAAGATTATCGGTTTAGCGGAGAATGACAACTTATTATCTCATATTAAGATTCTCAATACTCTTATTTCAAATATTTTCCGTTATATCGAAAACCTTATTATTTAATCTTCTAGCAGTCTCAGGTCTTGGCGCAACAAAAATGTTCACGGATGTGGGTAGGGGTCTTTCGTTCGCAAAAAATATCTTCGCGACTGAAACATCGCAAGCCAAAACTTCGCAAAACCAAAACCGCCTGGCCATTACATCACATACCAAAATTACGCTTACCCATTACATCGTGTATCAAAAATTTCGCATGGTACAAAACTTTGCAAAACTGGACACATACAACAATATTGCATATTATTGTTTTTTATTATGTAGGTACCTAATAAATAAAATAACAACCAAATTTTTAATATTTTAAATATTTATTTGATTTTGCAACACAATATTTTAAAAGTCGAAAAAAAAAGAACCTACCCAAAATTGTATCCTGTATAATATATATTATAAAGGGAAAACCAACAATGAAATTAATTCAATCTAACGAACTAACTAAACTTAATAAAGTTGATAAATACAAAAAAAAAACTAAAACAAATTGTGGCATATGCCCCTTCAATAAGTCAATTTATTATTTTTATTATATGTGAAGACGATTTCCTGTAAACGTTTAGCACGATTTTTAAATTTTTTCTTCGGTAATCTAACTTTGCCACGCATATGGAACATCCTGAAATCAACAAACCAAACCAAATTTCTTAACATTCTTGAAAGCAAACCAAACAGCGTACTAAATTAAATTCGATTGAATTTATAAAAATATCCTTAAAGACATTAAAAAAAAGAATTTTTTTTAATTCACTTCGACAATTGGCATTCTGCGAAGTTATGGCCCGCGAACTAACTATTTATGCGATATAATGATTCGCGAAGTTTTGGTTCGCGAATTAATGTCATTACGAAGTTTTGTTGTTGCGAAATTAAAATTTGCGTTGTTTCGGTGTATCAACAAACCAAACCAAATTTCTTAACATTCTTGAAAGCAAACCAAACAGCGTACTAAATTAAATTCGATTGAATTTATAAAAATATTTTTAAAGACATTAAAAAAAACATACAAAGATTTTTTTTTAATTCACTTCGACAATTGGCATTCTGCGAAGTTATGGCCCGCGAACTAACTATTTATGCGATATAATGATTCGCGAAGTTTTGGTTCGCGAATTAATGTCATTGCGAAGTTTTGTTGTTGCGAAATTAAAATTTGCGTTGTTTCGGTCGGGATATTTCGGTCGCGAAGTTTTTTTTTGGAAACGAAAGACCGGCTCCCCACGAATGTATCTCTTAGTTTCACAACTTTAATTATTGAAATAATATTTCAATTTTGAATTATCGGCATGTATCTGTTAAATACGCGCGACTACCGGAAGGTTAATAGCGCAGCTCACAAGGAAAGATAAATTCGGTAACCAACATGCTTGCGATATATCATTTCCTATAAATTTTGGACCACTGAATCCGAATCTGAAGGCAGAATTTCTTTAGCACGTCAGGTTTTCGAGAAAAATGAGCTTAAAAACGCCAGAAAATTGCAATTTTTCCTGATTTTGACACTGTTATTCTCGAAAACGATATCTGACAGCTCTATAGTCATTTTTGGATTCATCTATCAAAAATCTCTATGATGCAGTTACTTTCTGGGCCGTTTTTATACTTTTCATACAGAATAGACTACAGGAATATGTACCCCCACGGCGCATTTTTTTGGGTCGATAATAAAAAAATGGCCCAACGTGAAACTAGGCTTAAATAATTTCTTATAAGTCAGCCTTTAATTTCAGATTAAATTTTAAATAATCCATCGACGAAAAAAAAAAAAAAAAAAAAAAAAATATATATATATATATATATATATATATATATATATTCAATTTTTATTTTTCATGTATTTTTTTGGACCAAATTTATTAAATTGGCCAATAATATTAAACTTTTGTCCTAGCGCCTGGACATTTTAACTGTTTTTAAATAATTTGGGTCGCTGATTTTAAAAATATTTATACATTGTATACATACTTAAGCGAAATATGCAGATCTATCATAGATTGCCATGGTTTATTTTTATTTAACAAAAACTTTTACAGCAAAACTGATATTATTTTTAAAATCAGAGACCCAAAAGCAGTTAAAAACTGTAGAAATATCTAAAAAATTTAATAACTTGGTTCAAACACTACACTAAAAAAAATAAACACACAAAAAATATTTTTTTCGTCGACGAATTATTTTAAATCTGGTATCAAATGAAAGCTAGACCTAAAAAGAATAGTTTAAGAATAGTTTCGCGTTGAGACATTTTTTTTTTGTTACAGACCTAAAAAATCGCGCCTATGCCCCCCCCCCCCAATCATGCTTGAGTTGGGAAAATTAACTGTCGAACTGGGAAATAGTTAGTTAGGAAAATTGGAGTAGTGCAATTGGGAATTTTGTCATAAAAATTTTGCGTCAGGGGTAAAGCAAGAACTTTTTTTTTTAGTCATCAAAATTTCCCTTCAAGGGTACCTAAAGATTTTTTTTAATTCGGAATTTCTCAATCTTTAGTTGGGGAATATTAGTCCGGGCACCTTTTGCGGAGAAACTTCCCAGTCAAATTGGCAGAAATGTTACTATGAAAAATACAACATAACCAGGACAAAATAATGTAGTTTTTTTGATGAAATTAGAGCCGAAGAATTCTAAACTAGGTTCATACGGAAATTCTGCTAGGTTCATCATATTTGAATTCCGCGATCAAATTCGGATTTAGCAGCCTAAAATCTATGGCAACCTACACTTTTCGCGTAAAAAAAAACACGCATAGTAAATCGGCGCGGCAAAAACTTCGCAAAAAAATTGCGCAAGAATGTATTTTCACGCAACACATCATTTGTGCTGTAAAAGTATGCGTAAAAATCGCGCGAAAAGCGAACTGCGCTGTCTTTTCTTTACGTGAAATTTGTATAGCCCAAATAATGAACTGCCGGAAAAAGTCCTGCGCGAAAGTTTTTTACGCAAAAAATGCTGCGCAGTTTACTGCGCGTTTTTTTTGTGCAAAAATCAAATCTGTAAAAAGTTGGTTACTGATTCTTTTTTGAACTGTGCAATTTACGGACGCTATACTTTATTTATTCGTTATATTTTTATAGTTATTTTTTATTTCCATCTTAATTAATATTTCAAGAACAGCCCAGATAACAAAATGCGCGCACAGTGAGCGCAATATGAGACACATGTGTGCGATTTATCTCCCATACGTGCACTCATATCCCCAGTCAAATGTGTCCTCAATTGAGTATCATTTGAGTCTCATTTAAGACTCACGCGTGTGCCTTACGTGCGGCACAACGTGAGCCTTACGTGCGGCCAATCTGACGACTGAAAATTATTGTTAATGATGTTTTTGAAAGTGTAGGTCTGATTGAATTTATACATCACATGTCAAAAACAATAATTTATTTGAACAAAAACCGCAGGAATTGCGTAACATCGCAGTGTTTGGCAATCCAGATCAGAAAAACTTTCAACTTTACAAAATTTTCAAAATTTTCTACAAATCCAAAATTCACAAAATATTCAAAACTTTCAAAATTTTTAAAATTTTCTAGTTCCTAAATTTTCCAAAATTAAGACAGTGAGAAAGCAAGTGATTCTCCCATAATAATATATAATAAATATATATATATATATATATATATATATATATATATATATATATATATATATATATATATATATATATATATATATAAGCTATAGCTATAGGTCTGCGAACAAGAAAGTTTTTTGAACCTTTGGCAATCTTTTGAGCTTACAATTTTTTCTATACTTCAAAATTTTCCCGAACTTAAAAATCGCTTAGACAAATGTGTATAAGTTCAGGGACATTTTAAAGACCACGAAAATTACAAAGTTCAGAAAAATAATAACGTATACGTTTATAAACGTGAGCGGCTATTATATGATTGCATATATTTTCGGGGTCTTTAAAATTTCCCTGAACTTAAACACATTTGTCTTAGTGATTTTTAAGTTCGGAAAAATATATTTACACGCGTATAAGTCACGTCGTGCTAAAAAAGTGCGACGCACGATGCTGGCATATTACATGCAGACCGTGCGCTCGCACGTTACTGCCTCTCCTATGAATAGATATTTACATGCACGCGTGAGCTCGCACGTCGTGCTAGAAACGTACGACGCACGATTGTTATCTGGGCAGCGTGTTAAAGTTCGAAGTATGTTTTATTTATTACAATACAGTAACTTTTAAAGATGTTAAAAATAGGTTTTATTGTTAGTACTTTTTTTATTTTACTTTTTTGGGAATGTATACAAAAACAAATAAACTATTTTACATAAATGTTACATAACTAGTTTTATTAACGCCTTAAATTAGAATACAATCATAACAGTCACTGAAACCTAAAAACTTGGCTAAAGTATATTTTCCAAAAAAAAAATAACAATTTTTCCAACAGGTCTTTATAATAGCGTTTGTATATTTACACGGTGTATTTAAAATAGCATCACAAATTTTAAGGGATGATTTTACATCAGAAAATATAAAAACTCCCTTTAAAAGTGGCTAAAATATTCGTTTTTTATTTAATAACTCGGGAACCCTTTGAGATATAGCAACGAGGATTCATAATATGTATATGCTATTTTTATGTAGCTAGTTATTTTAATCGAGAGCGTGTAAAAAGGGGGGTTTATTATTTTGCGTTTATAAACGGTATTTTTTCTAAAATCCAATAAAAATACCAGTATTCTTCACATATACACCATTGCCAACAACAAGCGAAAAAAATAATACTTGTTTGTTGTTAGGGTTTGTTTGTTTAGATAACAGGTCTCGAAACAGTTGAATGGATCATAGAAAAAATAGTTTATAATACACGGACAAACACTACGATTTACGTTTTAATAGTCAAAATATATTTTTTAATGTACTTATTGCATTATAAAGATATGTTGGATGAAACAGTGCACTGAATATTTGGGTTAAGAATATTACCCCCACTTTCTGGGTTAAATCTTAAGATATAACCCAGAAAGTGGGGGTAATGTGTTGATCTTTAACTATCTATATTTTTAAGAATAAAAGTATTTAATGTAAATATTCAGTTTGATAATATACAGACTTAAAAATTATATTAAAATTTAAATCTATGAGATATGTACACAAGAATAATTAAGCTTATTATAAAATTTTTCAAAATCCACTTGGGTCATTTCAGCCTAATGGAGAAAACATTCGTACCAACCGAGAAGCTTAAATTAGGGTTTAGAATCCAAGGAACGGTATTCTCCTTACTGAAGGAAATATTCCACACAAGTCCTGAGTCCCAGGATCCAAAATTTTTCCTAATGATTACATTTTTTAGAAAAAATGAGATTATATTTTTGGTAGTAAAAAAGCTTTTATTTGATTAAACCTTTGCAAGCTTAAAAAAATATATATTGGCGTTCTAGCTCATTAAATAAGCTTTTATTCACAACCATTTAGTAATGGGCTATTTATATATATATGTAAAAGTTGGAAAATGAATTATTATTAACTGCAACTAGCCAAAAAGTTAGAAACACCTCATTTCCCTCCCTTGGTCGGGAAGGCTCTTGTAGCTTCACGTATTTCACTTGTCAAAAATTTAAATTTATCGACCTAAATTTTACGACAAAACAGTTTTAATTGCATTTATTTATTCATGATTTATTTTTACAAAATAATATCACATATAAATTTAAGTTACATTTTTTTGGCATTTATGAAAAAGAAACAGTGACTACTTCCAGCTTTATATGTTATTATTATATTACTATTTTTTGGTTTAGTTCAACGTGATAAACTTTAGTTCAAAAAAATGCATTACAGTATAAGATACCTAACTTGATATAACAAATAACCAAAAATAGTTTTAAAGTAAGATAAATTCAAGAAAATTATTTACCTTGGTGGCCAATCATTTGTCGTATTTCTTTGGTGTATCCCTACTATAATCAAAATTGTCATTAAGCTTTAGTTAGTGTATAAATTTAAATTTTCTGTTTTTCTTCGTATTTTACACGGAAAACTATAAATAAATAGTTTATTTATTAACCTAACCAAGTCTCAATAAAAGTCTGCTGTCACAAAACAAAACAAACGCACTCAAAAACAAAAACAGGTGCTGCATGTCCTCTATCGCTAAAATAACGAAGTAACGTAGGCATTTCTACTAGTTTTTAGATAAAAACATTTAAATGTATTACTTAATTTATATTGGTTGAATATAAATGTTTTAAGATTGTTAAATAACAAAAAACAAAGTTTATTTTATTGATTTCTATTTATTATTCTATATTCTAAAATCAACCCTTGTAACAAACTTCACTGCAAATAAACTTTTCAATATGGCGTCAAAATTCAAACATTTTTTGTAGTGGGAAAGAAGGCAAATAATTGCATATAAAACAGGTATGGTTGTGAATAAAATAGTATACAAATCTCGGCGGAAAATTTCATTTTCCCTTCGGGAATTAGCTGACCGCGGGGCTAACGCCCCTTGGTCAGCTAACCTTCCTTCAATATGTAATATACTATTAAAGACTTGTTGTTGGTGCCCAAACCCCCAGGCACCCACGATGTTGGTACATGACTAAAATGATTCACTTGGCACACTTGATTTGACTAGTATTTTACACTTTAAATTCGTTTTTAATGTTATTGTATTGGTCATAACTACCTCACGGCACTCCTAAAGCATGAATAGGTTTAAAAAAAATGTAGCGCAATTCTGACCATGGATCATAGTAGAGGATGGTCTTGACATTAAAGAACTATTGACAGTGAAATCCTGAAAACTCGTTCTTGGTAAATAATGTTAAATATTCTTCTGCAGACATCATGGCAAGAACATCATTAATTTGCAAATTCTGTTTGATGATTTTTATAGTATTTTTCATGTTGATTCTAAATATGTTTAAAGCAAAGCTCAATTCTTAGTAGTTTTAAAGAAAAACACATTTAAATATTGTAAAATATTTTTTTGAGTCTTTATTAAATTCGTATAGGAAAATTATTAGAATACATGGAGGGCTTTATTTAGGCTTAAATTAAAGTTGGATGCTTATTCTTTAATGCTTTATTAAAGCCACCCAAGACTGTTTGGGTAAAAATTTAAATATTTAAAAAATAGTAATAATGCATGATCATCGACGCTCAGAAAATACCCCTAAAGATCCAAAGAAATATGGAGACTAAGCCTTCCAATGTATCCAAAATAGCATTTTTTATTTTTTTACTCGGGAATTGTACCTTCAAGGGGCCTATTTTAACCATTCTTGTGCACAAAATCTAAAATAAAACATACCATCTATAGGCCCCCAACTATAGAAAAGCCTCATACAATAGTTTATACTTTATTTATTTATAATCTCCCAAGAACGACAAGGGCACCAAAACGAGCAGTGCCTTTTCCAAATGGAAGTAGTAACAACTACAATAGGCATATAACCAAGGTTTAAAAGTTGATAATAGGGGGCCCCCAGAAATTATGCGGCTCAGGGCCCACTGCACTGTTAATCCGGCTCTGAGTACACAGAAGTTAAAACCTTTTAAAAAATGGTAGTTCTGAACTCAATCGCAAATGCACACATTCCAAATCAGTTTAGAACTGCGATTTTCGAGAAAGACTAATTAACATAGTATTGAAAATAACCTTACTGTAGATTATATATAACTGTAAGTTACTGCAAATAAAAAAATTGTGAGTACTCTATTTTAAAGACATTTGGTTATCATTATTATGAAGCTCTGGCTTTTAACTGTATTTGGCCTTTAATTTAAAGGACTATTTTATTCTTCACTGCTCAACCAATTGTTCAAATTTCGCAGCCACACAAAGCGGTATTCCAGACAAAGATTTTTAAGAGCCTTTTATTAAAATTTACAATTGATGGTACTGTATTTTTTTTAACAGCCATTGTCAGTTATTTACTCTCGTACCCTACTAAATAAAGCTTGGATCTTTATTCTGTTTATTCTTTATTTTTTTAATTAGTTTTAATTACGTGTTATTAATTAAATATTAAAAACCTTTGATAATTAAAGTTTGTTTTATTGGGTTTAATAAAACATATTACAATGTCGCGTATATGTAAATTATTTTCGCTTCTACTGAAGTTTGGATTAACGTGTCAAATAATAAGGTCTTCAAGTCTACTGTTTACCACAAATTTTGTTGCTTTTTGTTTGCCAAATAAAAATTTTTTCCCGCAGACGGTACATACTTTTGTTCGATTATTTTCGTGATCGCACATTTTACTAAAAAAATTATAGGATATTCAATATATACTTTATAAATAAATGTAGAATACTTACATAGAAAAAAGCCTTTGAAAATAATAATTTATGATAATAATTTAAAATAATAATCAAATTTTATCTTATCTGTTTCTATAAGTGACAAAATTTGACAAAACTAAACCGAACATCTGTTTTGGACAAATATGTCAAAAGTGAAAGATCTAATAACACTGTAACAAAGAAAAATTTAATTTAGTTTAAACGCGAATAGAGGGGTATTTAAAACATGTTTTTTAGTTAATAAGCAAAACGTTTATCAAGGCTTTCTAATAAAGCATGAAAGTACATGTATCCTACTTTAATTTGAGCCTAAATAAATTTTTCAAAGTATTCTAATAATATTTCTATACGCATTTAAAAAAGACTGAAAAAAATATTTTACCATATTTAAATGTGTTTTTCTTAAAAACTACTAAAAATTGAGCATTGCTTTAAACATATTTAGAATCAACATGAAAAATACTATAAAAATCATCAAACAGAATTTGCAAATTGATGTTCTTGTCATGATGTCTGCAGAAGAATATTTAACATTATTTACCAAGAACGAGTTTTCAGGATTTCACTGTCAATAGTTCTTTTATGTCAAGACTATCCTCTACCATGATCCATGGTCAAAATTGCGCTACATTTTTTTTAAACCTATTCAGGCTTTAGGAGTGCCGTGACCTAAGTTTATCCTATTCTAATATTTTACAGTTTTGAACAAAATATTTACAATTTTTTGATATGATTTTTACATACATAAATATTTAGTACCCGGAAAAAACTATTTAGTTGTCTCAACCAAACAGTAAGATAGGACTCTCAATAAAATATTTTTGCCAATACATAATTTTCAAAATCAAATTTTGAATGGGGCTTGTCGCACACAATAAAAACATTGGTTGAAAGTCAAAATCAATGTATTTCACCAACATGGTTAGAACTGACTCAGTGCCACTGAGGTAAAACTGTGCACAGCGCTGTTTTGACTTATTAGCATCAGTATATTCCTATTAGCATCGCGACGGTGTGCCTTAAATTAGTAGGTAGGCTAACCAGCGAATTAACAAAGGTTCAAGACCAGACATAAGAAAGTGGTGGTCAGATTCATTATGGTGAGACCCCTGCTAGGAGCCGTCAGCGCCGAAAAAAACAATTGATTTTGCTCAAGGTAATGTCAAAATAAAAAAAATAAGTTAGCTTCTTACAAGCAGCTTCTTTCTGAACGCTGAAATAGCAACAGATCTATTAAATAGTAGCAGGTAAAATTAGAATGAAAATCAGCAAAAAAGCGAAAAAAAAATGAATAAAGTTTTGATATTTTGAGATTATGCTCACTATAAGGTGTAAATTAAAGGACCGTAGCTTCCGCTCTTGAGCCCCCTGAACGTGATGCGCCGCTGATTTTCCGTTTTTTTCTCCAATGAAAAAAAGCAACGGAACCAAAAATATTCCTTATAAAATTCTGCACAAATGCGTTGTTTTAAATATTGCACAGGAACTTTATTTACCCTTGTTTTTCGGAGAGGTAAATCAAGGGTATTTTTTAACACCTTGTCTAAAAATAGTTCAAAATAAATTAAACGTGTATTTTGTAGAGGATTCTCCGCTCTGTAAATGTGTTCATATAAATTTTCTTCGTAAAACTAAACAGTTCCGATATATTCCTTGTACAATTCCACGGTGGCTGATTTTTTACAAAAAGTTCAAAAAAACGTCCCTTATCTTTCCGCTACATTAACTATGGTACGAGATATGGGGTTTGAGCAATATTAAAAAAAACCTCTTTGTTCAGATTTTTGTAAGGAAATAATGCAAAACGCTAAATAAATAAATAAACTACAGGTTTAAAATAGGAAATATTATCCGAAAAATAAAGAAGGAAATTACCAGGAAAAAATAGCTCAGTCATATTTTACTGTTTAGCTGATTAAACAGTGATTTCTGTGTAAATGATGCTGTTGCATAAGAGTAACAAAGAACAACAAGGATAATGAATGCAATAAATCACATTCTGTTCGTTATTTTGTCGAATTTCGATTAGGTATTTTTCAAAAATACATATTGCACCGGTTTGACCCAATCCACGCTGATATACCGGGTGTAATAATAAGTATAGTTATATATTGCCTCCGTAGCTATAAGAGATAACTCCCTGGAATTTACAGTGCGTATATGAGCCACGAAAACCCCCATTTTGACATAGCCATAAGAAAAAATATCACTTGCGGTCTAACCGGAAGTTATAATAACTTTTGATTTTTAAACCCTATATGTATACCTATTTGTTTATATTTTTAGATTTGCCTTTAAATTCTCTTTTCAATGATGTATCGCAAGTCGATATTTGCTTTAAAGATGGTGCCACGTGAGATTTTTTTTGGAATATTTCAGAATTTTGGCATTTTAACTCTTTTAGTAGTATTTTAAGAACTCACTGTTTTTGTGTATTTGATTTTTTTTATGGAAATCGCTATATTTCAATTTTTTTTTAATCATCAATTTTTAACGCCATGAGGTGCTTTCAAATGGGTTGTTACATTTCATTTTTTTTAGAAAATGGTTTTTAATGACGTTTTCAAAAAACTGAAATTAGTGCCACAAAAGAAAATCAGTTTTACATGAAACTGAGTTCTTAAAATATTACTAAAAGATTTAAATTGTCAAGTTTCTAAAATATTCCAAAATGGACGTCACAACACCACCATGTTGCTTTTTTAATGGCTTCTGTGGCGCCATCTTTAACACAAATATAGACTTGTGATATATCACTGAAAAGAGAATTTAAAGACAAATCCGAAAATGTATTTCCGGTTCGACCGGAAGTGACGTTTTTTAAGGCTGTGTCAAAATGGGGGGTTTTCATGGCTCATATAAGCTTTGTAAATTTCAAAGAGTTATTTCTTATAGTTACGGAGATAATTCGTGGGCAATACTTCTTGTGAGCACCGGTATATTGTATACAACCAAAGCTAGTCTTGCATTATTCAATTTTGAAGATTTGCAGATTGGTATCAGGACTTTTGTTTCTTGCATAGCATGAAACTTGTATCATGTAGAGGTAAAGTCTTATCTTAAGAAAGATCATCATTTAGTTTGTTTGAGATATTTAAGAGACAGCCTATGGCTCATTTATATTAATAGCAATCAGTTTAAATGCATAATCATCGGAGAGTGAGTCTCAGCTCACTGATGCTGGAGTTGCATCTGTCATGCAGGGGCGGATCCAGGAAGTAGTCCTTGGGGGGGGGGGTTTAAAATCCAAAAACTAAAATTTTATATTCTTAAATGAAGAAATAACGTAAAAATTCGATGTGCTATTTTTCTTTAAAATCAGTTTTTTTTTTAATTTAAAATGAACTAAATTTAAAATTTCACCTAAAATACAAGAAACTCTAGCGCGCAGGCGGAAATTTTTACGAATTTCACTCCTAAGTTCTACAAAAACGTATAATTATTATTATCCTGGGGGGGGGAGGTAATTACCCCCCATTATCCCCTCGCGGATCCGCCCCTGCTGTCATAAATTGGTGAAAAAAGAGGGGGGAGAGACGAGGAGGATGGGGACTTCTCAAGAAGGAGGGCGAGCCGGTTAAGTGACTAAAAAGCAGAACCTAATAATATTAAATTTAAATGCGTTCTAAAAACATTAGGCACACCGGTCTGGAAACAATTTTTAGCTCAAGTTTTTTTTTTCATAATTTTATTGTTTAAAGCTTTGGCATCTTTTTAAGACCAAATTTAAAAAAATCTATCGGTGCGTTTTTGAGAAAAACAATTTTCATTTGTTTTAACAAAAAAAAATGACATATTTAAAAATTATTTTAGATATTCAGATTTTACGTCAAAAAGTGAAATTTTTACTGAACTATAGAACCAATAAACGTTAACATTTAGGGTTTTATTAAAATTAAGATTTTGACAAGGGGCGTAAGTTATTAAGTGAATAATATTCTAAAAATGCCCCTTAAACGTGTTCTAGCTCCTCTAAGAAGCCATTTAACAAAAACGTTCATATAAACTTTTTGTCGCACTTTTTGAGTAAAAATTTAAATACTTATTTAAAAATAAAATAAATTTTTAAAATATATCATGTTTTTTATGTTAAAACAAATGAAAATCGTTTTTCTCAAAAATGCATAGTTAGATTTTTTTAAAAGATACCAAAGCTCTAAATAATTAAATTATAAAAAATGAAAGTTGAGCTAAAAATTGTTTCCAGACCGGTGTGTAGGATAAAAAGATTTTATGTGCTCACTTTATTCATACACCTCAGAATTTAAGTTCAGCGCCGAAAGCAATTTTTTTAGAATTTTCAAGGTGGCGCATTTTCCAAACACCTTAGAATCTGAAAATAAAATTAATTTAAAAAATCGTTGAAAAAAACAGTTCAGCGCCGCAGGTGATTTTTTTTTTTTGAAATTTGAACTAAGCGTATCTTCTAAGGATCTATTATACCCTGAAAACCTTATGGGGAGAGAACTATTAGAATTTAAACTGTACCTTTTGGGATGGCGGACCGTGTGCACACTTGCCACATAGTAGTTACGCCACTGACCGCTGTACAGAAACAAAATTTGTCGAAATTTAATGTCGACATTTTCAGAATGTATCTCTATAATTTTTCAGTGGATAGGATAGTGCGCATTCATTCTTAGATTTTTTTTAGATAAAATTTTACCTCTAAATGTTAACGCCTGTGTCCTATCGGCTTGGATTGGATCTATTATAAACAGGGGGCGTAACCAGGTCCAAATTTTAAGGGGGGATTTGAGCCCCCTATACCGGGTGTCCCAACTCTATTTACCCAGCGATTTTCTCGAATGGCAACTAAAATTAGTTTAAAAGTATAATTTACGTTTTTTCATCATCAAATTAGTATCTTTTAAAAAAATGTTTGATTTTTTTAGAGTAATTTTGACAAAAATACCCATTTTCAACCCTATTTTAAACAAAAAAAAAATGTTTAAAAAAATTAAAAAATATATAGTTAAATGGAGAATTTAATAAGCTTTAAAATGATGTATCACACGACCCCCCTTTCAATTAAAAAAAAATGTCCCCCTATGCCCCCTGCCCACATTTTAAGAGCTGAAAGTATCAAATATATGCTAAAAGATAGTTTAAGTTGTCTTATTTAAGAAAGTTTTCTCAGAATTTGATTATCTCTTTAAGTTTTCGAGAAAATCGTTGGGTAAATAGAGTTGGGACACCCGGTATACACAGGGTTATTCAGAAATAAGTTCGAGAAATTTAAGAGGTGATACTACCTTAAAAAATTTGAAAAAAAGTTCCTATAATGGTTGGTCCGAAAATGAGCCCTAAGGGAGCTACAGCCCTTTAAAATTGTAATAAAAATAAGGTTTTTAATTAATAACTCTGGTACCCTTTAAGCTAGAGTGACGAGCTTTTGCATGTATACTAGTCTTAGAATAGAATAGAATATATTTATTGATCAACTGCTATTATAAAAAATAGATGTGACAAGTCAGATTACATTTTCAGAATAAAAAAAAATTAAATTAAATTAGGGAAAACGTTCTATTTTTAAATTTTAAGTTGTTCAAAAGTTAAAAAAAAAACAGTCGAAACTGAAAAAAAAAAAAATAAAATAAAAAGGGAAAAAAAGAAAAAAATAAACGGCCAAGAAGCCGAAAAAAAAAATAAATAAAAAAGATGTATTTAAAATAGAACGATTACCCGAAATCACAATTAAAATAAAGACATACATTAAAAATTAAACTTAAGCTATTAGTTGAAGCATTGCTCAAATTCTTCAATAGAATAAAATACCTTATTAATTAAAAATTCTTTTAAATTAGTCTTAAATTTATTTTTATTTGGTGAATCTTTAATTCTAGCTGGAAGTTTATTAAATAGTAAAATACCAGCATGAACTGGAGATTTTTTATGCATTTCTAAAGAATGTTTGTGGGATCTTAAGTTATGACCAAACCTTGTAGCATACTGGTGTTGGTCACCTGTAAGTGAGATTGTGTTTTGATTTAAATATATATAAGTTAAAATTTTTAATAAATAAATAGACGGCACAGTTAAAATTTTATTATTTTTAAAAACATCTTTACACGAATCTCTAAAGCCTAAACCAAAAATCAGTCTTATTATTCTCTTTTGGGATACAAAGACCCTGGATATATCCGAGCTTTGTCCCCATAATACAACATTGTATGACAGTATTGACTGTACATGTGCGTAGTATACACTGAGAAGTCCCTGTAGCTCTATTGACCTTTTTAATTGTTGCAACATGTAATAGGTTTTGTTAAGTTTAGAGCACACAAAATCAATATGCTTCGACCAAGTTAGGTGCTTATCAACAATAACACCTAAAAATTTAGTTTCACCAGCAGGAATAATAGTGGAGTTATCTAAAGTAACTGTAAGGTTTAAAAAAGTTTTGCGCTGATGACCGAATTCAACCATTGTTGTTTTATCAATGTTAAGGATCAAACTATTTTTATAACACCATTCCTCAAAAGCTTTTAGAATTAGGTTTAGTTTACGCTCCAAGTTTGCCTTAACTTTATCCGAAACAACAATGGACGTGTCATCAGCGTACATAAAAAGTATACCCTCCAGTATAAATAAGGGAAGGTCGTTTATGAAGAGTAAAAATAATAATGGACCCAAAACACTACCCTGGGGTGTGCCAGTACTATTTTTAAATAATTTTGAAAATTTTGACATTATTTTTACTCTAAATCTACGAGATTTTAAAAATGAAATCAACAGTTTGTTAATATTATCCCTAATACCCAACTGATAAAGCTTATTCGACATAAAAGAACTATCTACAGTATCGAACGCTCTTGTCAGATCAAAAAGAATAACAACCACATACTCTCCCCTATCAATACTATCATACAAATGCTGCACAAATTCAATCGAGACAGTTTCGGTTGATCGATTACGTCGAAAACCATGCTGTCTGGAAGTTAACAAGTCATTGCTGTCCAAAAAATCCATAAGTCTGTTATAAACTACTTTTTCAAAAATTTTGGAAAAGTTACTCAAAAGAGCAATGGGTCTATAGTTTTCAACGTTATCAGATTTGCCTTTTTTAAAAATTGGTACAATAATTGCTTCTTTCAACTTATCAGGAAAGACCCCTGAAGCAACAGAAATATTTATTAAATCAGCCAAAGGGGCGGATAACTTTTCTGAACATTTTTTTATTACGCTTAAAGGCACCTCGTCAGCACCTGTGGACTTTTTAAGTGGCAATTCTTTGATAATTTTTTTAACTTCTGTGGCAGTAACAGTGTTAAATGACATTTTTACATCTTCATTAAAACATGTAGTACAGTTGTTTGATTTACCGTCTGGAAAAGCACTAGCTAATTTTTGGTCAACAACCGATGATAAGTAATAGCCAAAAGTATCGGCCATCTCTTCTGGATCAGTTATTGTTTTTCCCTTATAATTTAACGAGTTACAACAGTTATGTTTATTCTTTTTTCCGTTTAGTTCGTTTATCAAGGTCCATGCAGTTTTAGTTTTATTTTGTGATTGATTAATTTTTCTATTATAAAATCTTTTCTTTTCTAAACTAATTTTATTTTCAATGCGTTTCTTTTGTGTTTTGTAGTTGATTTTCAACAATTCGTCTGAATAACATTTTCTCATAGTGTTAAGATCCCTTAATTTATTAAGTTCGTCTAACAAATCCCTAGATAGGGGTATTTTTTTATTTTCTTTCGTTATTACTTTTTTAGGTTTTTTTGGAAAAGCTTTATTGAAGCAGTTCAAAAAAATACCAAAAAAGGTATCAAAAGCATTGTTAACTGTGTAAGAATTAATAAAGGAAAAATCAACAGAGTCAATTAAAATTTTAAAGTTATTAAAATTGGTATTATTAAGGTTTCTTTGTTCAATATATGTAATATCACTGAGATTTTTATTGATCGGCGTGGATAACAAATTGCAATACAAGAATTGTGCGCTATGGTCTGAATATCCGGGATCAAAATTAATACAGTTAGGATTTTTAATATTAGTGATGATATAATCTAATGTTGATCGTTTAACTTTATTTCTGATCTTCTGCACCCTTGTAAAACCTTTAACAAGGGACACAAGCCTGTTAGATAAAATTATATCAGAAAGTTTTTGTAAATTTAGAGAGTGCACACTTTGGTCAATATTAAAATCACCACAAACTATTACGTGTTTGAACTTGCAGGCTATGTTTAAGACATGAGATAATTTAGTAAAGAAAGAGTCAATATTACCCTTATCTGAACGATATATGTTTAAAATACATACTGTTTTATTAAAAGTGATGCTAGAACATTCAAAATGCAACTGTTCAGAGACGTTAACTATGATTTTGTTTTCTTTACAATTTTGAGCAATGCTTTCATGTACATAGATAACAACACCTCCATGTGCAATTGTATTACGGCAAAATTGACTAGCATTTACATAACCATTAACTACAATAGAATTTAATTTATCAACTTTACACCAGTGTTCTGTGTTCTTAATAAGGGCAATAAGTTTATATCAATTTATTTTTTTGAATTTATCCAGAGGCGTTTTTAATTAATAACTCTGGTACCCTTTAAGCTAGAGTGACGAGGTTTTGCATGTCTACTAGTCTAAGGGCAATAAGTTTACATCAATTTATTTTTTTGAATTTATCCAGAGGCGTCCCTAGACGAAAAAATGTATTAGGCTTAACACATTTTTGCTCCAAAATTTTTTATGTGTACTTTTTTTTGGATTTTTTGTAAAAAATAAATAAAAAAGTCCTTGAGTAAAAATACATAAAAAATGTCATAGGAGGAAGTAATATTTTGTGACACCAAAAACGTTACTTTTTAAAAGGCTATTACTCCTTTGATATTAAATTTAGGTGTTTGGACTTTTTTGCTCAGTTTTAAATAAAGAATCACCCTGCAGCATTAAAATTTTATTGATGCTTTTTTTTTTGTTCCCCATTCAATATGTCATCTTCGAAGGGCCGTATCTCCCTTAGGATTCATTTCCGGACCAACCTTTATAGAAACTTTTTTACATGTAGAATCACCTCTTAAATTTTGGCATGGCAGTTACTGATCACCCTGTATACTATATACAGGGTTATTCAGAAATAAGTTCGAGAAACTTGAGAGGTGATTCTACGTTAAAAAATATGAAAAAGTTGGTGGGCTAAGTCCCCCTTCCCTAGTTACGCCTATGTAAACATTGTAGAAAAAAATTACTCTAGACTATCTAGATCCTCTTTTTCTATTTTGATTGAATTTCATTTACGATCCCAGCCTGAATTATAAAACCATGACTCATCACGTCCTTTGCTCCAGCTGGATTCTATCCCATTCTCCTGTAAAAATAAATTATTTACTGTTATTTCATAACAGACAGTAGCTATGGAGGGAATAGGGTGGAACATCCTCCCACTTCATGCTAATCTTGAATTGTCAAGGTACTTGCCAACGCAAACTAAGAGTTAACCATGTTAATAGGATGTCTCCATATTACCATATATAACTATTAACAGTCAAATCTGATGTACTCGGTTGCGGAAGATAATGTAGCTTATTCTTCAGAAATTACCATATATGGTTATTATATAGTTGAATAAATAGTTCTCCATTTTATACTGTTTTAGCTTATTTGGATATATATTGATCAGAGAATTTAAATCCATTCACAGAAATGGTTATTGATTACCATTCCCAACAAATCTATCACTAAGGCTTTTTGCAACTTAGTTTCTCAAAAAATATGCATACTATGGTCTGTTTCATCAAGCAAGATAGTAAATTAAAAATCGCACAGTAAATATTTTTACAATAGGTTTGAATACTATATGTTTGTGTATAAAATATAGTTATATTTTATAAAATAAACTACGCAGTATATTCGCACATTCAATATTCGAATCCTTTTTGAAAATATTCACTGTACGATTTTTAATTTACTATCTTGCTTGAAAAAACAGACCATAGTGTAGCGATTAATGTCAAATTATTTGTTAAACACTTATTATTACTAAATTATTATTCTTAGAGGAAAGTCGCCTAATTTCGGATACCATTTACAATGTATTCAATATTTAATACTCGGTATTACTTTTTGATATTTTTTTTATATAACCAGATACAACTTATAGCGAACCATAATTTATTATAAAAGCAACTTTATTACAGTTTATTTTTTCCAAAAAACACGGTTAAAAAAAATCAGCGCATTTTTGTGCATTTAAAAAAGGGCTCCGAATTTCGGACATATCCGAAAAATTTTTTTCAAGAGTAGATCTGGATCCCATTGCTTATGTTTCTTGTTATTCCTTCACATTTAAGACGTAATTTAATCATTAAGCGATTTTCTACGAAATACTATAGGAACTATAATTTTAGATTCCCAATTTCGAATATCTTAGTATCTTAGGTAATTTTCGCTTTTTCAAAATTGTTTATCCTAGTTTGTTGTATCATTATAAAAATAATAATTAATGGTTGGTTATCCTGAATAATAATTACCTTGCGGATATCCGAAATTGGGAATCAAATGCACAAAAATGGTCTATCCGAAATTAGGCAACTTTCTGCTTTTTAGATTAGAAATTTGTAGAATGTTTACGTTTTCAAATTGCTTAATTATGAATAGTGGATCAACTTAACTAACATCATAACTTACCCAAGACAGAATCACGAACTTTTATAACGATTATTTATAAAATAAACAAGCATAATAATGCAACTGAGCACAAAACTGCCATTTGCAATATAAACGATTTGTGCTGCCATTTAAAGGGGAGAAGCTCTACCGTTATCATATTACAGGACGGATTTAGTTTGACTTTTGGCTTCACATAAAAGTAGGTTTCTGTTTACCTTTGCAGACAGTATCTTAAATACACTACTATCCGAAATTTGGAAACCATCCGAAATTAGGCGCATTTCCTCTACACATTATGACAGAAATTTATACACTGCACTAATTTAGGAAACAAGCTTCCAAATACCTCTGCAACTATTTTTTCTGAATTAAGAATTGGTAGACTATCTTTGTGAACTGATTTAAAATTACTGACCAAAATTCATATAGGATAATTTAAAACAGTACAAAATAAAGTTTTATTGAGTCCACTATGGTATTTTCTGAGGTAGAAAGTCCATTATCTTTCGAAACCGGGCACCTCAGATTTTACTGTTGATAGTTTTAAATGTATAGACCTTCTACTAACAGGATTAACTCTTGGTTTGCGTTGTAAAGTCACTTAAACTTGATGTCTGTTTAAGGTCAGCGTGCCCCCACTTCAAAAAATTGAAGAAAATTTTGAACAAGGTTTTTATGCGTTGGACTTGTTACAATTACTTATACCTTGGTACAGAATTACCTTTATCTTGGTACAGAATATTTGGTTTCCAAAATAAGGTAATGAATTAGTTGGAAATATGGGACCCAAATTTTGGGTGAAGTTTTCATTATTTTATTTAAAATCTGTTAAAAAATGCTAAAATTTCCCAGATATTTTTGAATAAAATCTACGAGGAATTCGAGAAGGAATTAAATTTTGCAAAACATTTTGTCGCATTTTTAATTTTTTTTATCATCTTTCATGCGATATGTAAATAAACTTTGCGCAGAATTTAAATGAGTAAAAAACAGGAACAAGGCAGATATGATTAGTGGTTTAAAAAATGATTTAATGCAATTTTTATTACCCATTATGCTTTTGATAAGTTTTGACATTTAATTTAAATTAATTGTTATTTTACGCCTTACAAATAATTATAAGAAAATATTTTTTAAAAGTTTGTTTAAAATTACAATAAAAGTATTTTTTTTATTCGTAATAAAAATAATAAAATTTTACACTACACTTTCTTCTTGCCTTTTATAAAATATTTGGACTTTTTTTTAAATTACAAAATAATGTTTTGACTGCTCACAGTAAAATAAGAAAACAATGAGCATCAACTCACACACTGCTACTGCGGAGTTATACAGGGTTATTCTTTTTAATGGTACAGTGCCTCTAACTTTTAAACGGAGTAAGATATCAAATTAAAATTTGGAACAGGTATATTTGATTACATAAACTATGTTTTTATGTAAATTACACATGTATATATTTTAAAATAACACAAGGGAGGCAATGGGGAGCAACATTTTAAGTGGAAGGGTGGGTCGTCTAGCATATCATTTAAAAGGTTTTACAATTGTCTATCCAACACTGTATTTATTTTTTGATTTTAGGTTATATTGAAGGGTTATATTTAGCTTTAAATTTTTAATAAATCATTAATGGAATGTGACAATCCTCCCTGAATAACTCGAGTGAAGTCTAATATCAAAATTCTAAAAAATAGGTCAATTTAACCTATCATAAGGGCTACCTAAATCTGCATAATATGATGTTATAAAATTTACGCCCATACCCCCCACTACCCCCAACATGAAAATCTTAAATAACAACCCCCTATTTTTATACCATTGAGTTCTTTATTTATAAATTTAAAAAAATATATTATTGAGCAACCCCTTACTTGGGGGACAGGTATATTTTCAGGGGTAATATCATAAGTGATACTAGGTTAGGTATCGGTGTTTTTTTACATAAATTTTACGAATATTAATCCAATGACGAAAATGCAACGACTGCAGGCATTGCATTTTCAAAAAATTGGGATTAATGAGTAAAATTTGAAAAAAAAGCACCGGTACCTAACCTAGTATCACGAATTAATATTTAGGGAGAGAATATAATTTATATTTAATACACATACCTCTTAATTATAACGTATTAATTCACAAATAAATTATATTTTTGTAAATTAAAAAGTCCAAACATTACGATTTTAGATTAGAGAAAAGAGGGGTAAAAAACCATCGTAGGGGTAAGGTATTTTCACTTATCAGTACAGCATACTACATACACATATACATATGTATAAATTATATTCTCATTAAAATTATCTCGGGGTAGGAAGGGGTAAAGCGATTTAATTTTTTTTATAGCCAACGTAAAGCATTTTTGATAACCCTTAATATATGACATAAAAGTGAGGGGGTTGCTGTTTAAGATTTTGAGGTTGGGGTAGTTGGGGGTATGGGGGTAATAATTATAATGTTCAAATTTAAGTTGCTCTGATGATGAATTATATTGACCTCTTTTGTAGAATTTTAATATTTTTCTAGGTTTCGGAGATATTAAGGGAGAATGATCACATTCGAATGCAATATACTGACGGCTGTTCAAAATTTAAAAGCTGAATAAAATATTACAATTTAATCGAAAATCGAAAAATAAACATACGTTTGAATAGACAATTTGAAAACCTTTCAAATGAGGTATTACTCGACCCTCTTTCCATTAAAAATTTTGCCCCCCAACGCCCCCCTAAAAGTTATAGTTATAGTTTATATCTTGATACATATTACATAAGCATGGAGAGCCCCAAATAAGCTTTTGGCTTATTTAATTAATATACAATTTATGGCAAAGATACTTTATTTTTTCCACAATTTTCCGAATTTTCCAAAAAAAAAAATTTCACAAACACATCAAAACAGATACTATTTGATATTTTGTAGGTCGGTTGAAAAAGTTGTGATTACAAAATCAATTAATTTTCCCGAGCCAGAAGGTATATAACCCCTTAAGGTATTAAATATCTTACCCCAAACTGAGTATGTCCCACCGACCCGGTGCTTAAATACTCCATATTAGAATAATACGGGTAGTTGTTATAACAATTCGTTGTTGAGTTAGTCGTGCTAAGCACACTAGCTTGCGACGATGAGCACCACGACCTGTGTTGGTCCAGCGAGAAACTGTCGATGGAGGCTGGGGACCATATGCTGGAGTTGGCCGGATTTGTATACGTTGATGACGAAATCTAAAAAAAATATTAAAATTATAAATATTAAATAAATTTGAAATCGTCACTAGTAATAATTACACAGGCCCACAAAAAATTGAGTCAATTACTTTTAACACTATACACACTATATTTTTTGGACGTATTTTTGGCCGCTTGAATACGATGATGAAAAATCTCGTTCGCAACTACCCAAAGTACCCCGCTCCCTTCGCATGTAAAAGGGGGTTCAGTCAGAATTGCCATAATTTTGAATATGTTCTCAAAATTCTGATTAAAAGTCTCCCAAAAATCAATAGTTTAGTTGCTAGAGCACTTTGAAAGTCTCGAAAACAAGGTATGGGACTAAAAATTTTTCTTCGTAAATCAGTAATTATTTTAGGGTAATTCTGTTTAATAGAACAAATTTATAATATTTTTTTTTCTACTACCTAATTAAGTGCTAGCTTAGATATTTTCTACCGTTTTCAAGGCTTGTTTACCTTGGCAACCAATAAAATCAGTGAACTTATTTGTTATTGACCGTTGTTAAGCATTGTTTATTGACGACGGTCAATAATGAAAAATTTTTGAGACCTCTACTAACTTTTTTCAACTTATTTATCAAACTGACAGCTATGTCAAAATAATTTTTAAACTTTATTTTTAACTGATATTTGGAGTTACTAGCTTTGGGTAGTAGAAAAAATAGTATGCGTATGCGAAGTGTTCTCGACTGATTTTTTGCCTCGACTCCGTCTCAGAAAAAATACTTCAGTCTCGAACACTAAAGACTTAGTTCACATACTAGGTGCATAATATACTATTTTTCAAAATCAGATTAAAAAAGAACGGGCCAGTAGAATCATGAAATACAGTAATTATTAGTACATATAGGGAAAATAACCCAAAATAAAATGGGCTGAATCTTTCATTTTTTTTGTTTCGCAAAATTTAAAAAATAACTCGGCCATATTTATTCCTCCATTTTGAATTTTAAGTTTTTGGGTATTGGCCCTTTCACTTTTTTTTTCTCGGACCACTGACCCTGTCTTATGAAAAAGTCGTTTCGGTCCGATTTGTTTCAATTTTGGATATGTTGTAGTTCTCGACTTTTTGCTCCAAAGTGTTTTCGGCTAAAACTCTCAAAACTCAATAGTTTACGTGTTAGAGCACTTTGAAGATCTCGAGTAGGCTCGTCCAGTATTCTTTTTTGCAGTTTTTTGAAAAAGTTATGGGGTCATTTAGCTGTTTCACTGTCAAATTTGTTTTCAGCACACAAAATGAGTATAAGTGACTTTTTTTTGAGGGCCTATGTTATTTTATTAATAACAAATGTTATAACAAATTATTATATTATTATTATAATTAAGGACAGAAATTTTTAATTTTAAACAAAATTATAAAAATATTAATTTATTATTAATTATTATTATTATTATTAGGGCCAGCAGCCCGAAACTGTCAGTCTACCAATATCACTCTGTACGATGATGGAATAATAAATTAATATTTTTATAGTTTTGTTTAAAATTATAGTTTTGTTTAAAATTAAAATTGTCTGTCCTTAGTAATTCTACGTCTAACCACACGTTAGTGGTACTATGTGCTTGAAACACACAAGTCTTTAACTTGCTACCATACAAAGTCTCCAGACTAGGAGAGGTATGAGTAGTTGTCTACATCTAGCAATAGATGGCGCTCAAGTCTACATCAATCTAATGACTATATTCCTTTAGCGAAAAAAGTCTTAAAGGCTTTTCTTAATTAGCGTGCAGAGTTGACTCTTGGTACTGAAGAGGGCCAGCAGCCCGAAACTGTCAGTCTACCAATTTCACTCTGTACGATGATTAGAAAATAGATTAATGGAATAATAAATTATTATAATTGTTTTAAGACAATTATTTCTGATTTTTAGTACAATTTTTTTTAATAAATTAGAAAAAAGCTTTGTCTGGAGAACCGATATGTACGGTTGCAAATCAGCAAGATTGGCAGATAGGCAATAAGTGGAGACCTTTAAAATGTGGTGCTATAGCCCAGGTAGCAAAATAACATGACATTCACGTGAAAGCCACGTTAATATGTGACATGTGATGTTAAGATTGTAGTCTCATTTAACAAGAATGTAGCATGGTGGGGATGTTCTAAGTCCGCCCCTAATAACATCACACAATGACATCCCGAAAATAACGTGTTTGTGACATCATAAATCCACATTCCTGTTATATCTAATATCTTATGGATGCCGTTACTGTTACTTTAATATTTAAATAATATCCTAGGATATTAGCTTTTTCTAAATTAAAACCATTAAAAACGCTATAACTCTATAAAAAAATCGGATTTAAAATCAATCAGTAATTGAAACAATCACAGATTGAAACAGATAGATTCTAAATACGAAATTGCAGGTTAAGCGAAGAATATATTCCTTTAATCCGTGTCCGTGGTATTGAGAAGCCCGGCAGAGCCCCCTATCCATTGGAAATCGTATAATGTGTATACAATTTCCTTATAATAATTTACTCTATCAACATCATCTTATATCGATTTTTTTGCTTCGAACGTCGGTGAGAAGCAAAATAACATGACATTCACGTGAAAGCCACGTTAATATGTGACATGCGATATATTCACAGCGTTGTTAAATATTTGTTATTTAATAACATGGTTGTCACGCCACACGTGTTACGTTGCAAATGTGATGTTAAATACATGTTATTTTTCAATATAATGTGATGTTATGATTTAGTTTAAAAATACACCCAAAAGTGATGTTAATTTCTTGTAATATAACATCCTTTGCTACCTGGGAGGGGAAAGCTAAAGATGAAATAATTAGGGTTAAAAACGAAAGCGTATTGGAGAGAATTCTAGAAAAGCGTATCTTATTAAAAGGACTAGTTTGAAGAAGGGACATAAGAGCTTATAAGCCATATAAGTATACTTACATTAGTCCAGTAAAATAATAAATGTAAATTGCAATAAATGTACACGGGCTGATATTTTAAAGGGTAGTAGCGGATGGTAACAGAATCACCGGGTGATTTGCGTAAGGGGTATCCGCTATCTTGAATTTTAGGGGTGAGTGCGGTTATCTCGCTAAATATGCAACTTACTATAAAATGCATATTGCCAACTTTGTTAAGGCAATTTCCAACAATTTTTGTTTGCACCATTTTTCTCAGGCCACGCTAACACTGAATAATTTTTCTTTTCGGACAAAAGTTTTCTTTATAATTTTATTTTGAATAAACCCTGTATAAACTTTTGAGGGTAGCTGATTTACTTACCGTTGTGGGACTAGTGCTGCTCGTGGTGGTGAGTAGCGAAGACTTGATGTAGTTCGGACTATCTCTAAGATGGGGCGCTGTGTGTACTGAAGGCGAACTTGCTGAAGAACTGAAAAAATAGTTTTTTATTTTTATTTAACATTTTTATTTGCTAAAATATTTATACACGGTGTATTTGAAATAGGGTCCAAAATTTTAAGGGGTGATTGTACATCATAAAATATGAGAAAAACTTCCTATAAACATATGTCCAAGAATGCGTCGTAAGGGAGCTAAGCCCCTTTGAAAGTGGCTAAAATATTCGGTTTTTATTTAATAACTCAGGAACCCTTTAAGATATATTAACGAGCTTTTGCATGTGAACTAATCTTCGTATGTTATTTTCATGTACTTATTTTAAAAGGCCTAAAATGATCAATATTTGCGTTACGTAATACTTGAACGTTCCCTAATGTGTATTTTGATCTGGGGAATCATATTCCAAAAATATAATATAACCACATGACCTTGGCTAGGGGGGCATCGGTGAACGGAAAGAAATTCGTTGCCTCTCATTCACCGCTATTCACATGTACCATTGAGATTGAAATGTGTGGCAATATTGACGAAAATTGCAAGGTCCTTTACGTCAACTGTATTAAAATTGCATGGTATTGTAATTTTTGTCAATATTGAATAGATTTCAATGGTACATGTGAATAGGCCTGATTGGATGTTCTGTGACCTCTCCTAGCATATATGTGATTGGATAGGGATAGGCGGCATAGCGCGACGTTGCCAATATAAAAATTCCTTAAACTTGCCAAGGTCACGTGGACAGATAATAAAATTATAAAAAAGTTACACAGAAAAAAACAAAAACAAAAAACTGTTTCGCACACCCCTGGTTAACCCTTTAAGTGTTGGTGGTCCCTATATGGAACACTTCCTTTTAAGGTCATAGTAGGCTGAACGGTTGCACGATTTTCACCTTAAGTGATAGTTCAGGATATTAAAAGTCCATATAGTAGGTACTGTGCTAGACCACTTATTGCGCATGCTACTTTATGACATAAGGGACCACCATTACCTACATATCGAGGACATCATAACATAGACGTATCGTACATATGGTCAACACCGAAGCCCTCGATATGCCCGAATGTAATGTAGGTTTGTGCATTTCATGCTTTTAACCTTTTCATAAGTAAATAACATAACATAGTGCTCCCTATAGAGACCCATTATAAAAAAATGGTTAGTGTATTTTTGTAATCGAAAAAGTGTCGAATTAATTCGTTTAATGCGTTTTGACCTAAAGGTAACAAAAAAACAACACTTAAAATAGAGAAAGCTATTTTTTGGAAAAAATATTTATGAAATTAAACACATAATAGAATTTTAGCAATATTTTTAGATTTAGCTAAAGTCTTCGGTAAGGTCATCCACGGTATTCTATTTGGTAACTGTAATGAGGAAACTTCACTGAAACTACACGGAAAAAAAAATTATAGCTAGGAGCGCTATAACACACATACCAAGCAAATTATAATCGCATATTATATAAATACAAGGCTTTCTCTTACAATTATGGCAGTCAGTGTAAAAATTTATATGAAATACTTTAATTGTTTAGTGAATAATAAAATATAACAAATATTATGGCATTTATAGCTTAAATAGATTTAATTATTGTCCGTGCTAATAATTTTTATAATATAATAAAATTTCTGTAAATTTATAATAGTGCCTGTAATAAATATAATCGTGTCTGTAATATATATAATCGTTTCCAACTTATTTTTAACATTATTATTTATTGTGTCCCTTATAATCTATAGCTTAAATCACTATAATTTGCCACTGTTACCAAATATCTTATAATGTATAGCGCAGAGCCCACTAATTTCTTTCCGTGTAAATGGATTTTTTTTAACTTATTAACAGTAAAACTAAAATAATAAAATAATAAATCTTTAAGATTTACCTTGTACTAGTATTGTTATTGCTAGAAACAACGGGTGTCGGTGATGATTTCGTTATAACAGCCGCCGTTGTTTTCGTTTTTATTTTTGTCGTTTTTTCCACACTTTGTTGTTGATTATGTTGTTTTTGTTGTTGTCGACATTTTGCTCTCCTGTTTTTAAACCAAACCTAGAATTAAATATTTTTAATTCAAAAATGTTTTAGAAAATTCGAAAGGTAAATAGGGGTTACCCCCTAAGGGGTTAAGAAAGGGGAACAACGTGTTCCTAGACATTTTCAAAGATATTTAAATGAAATATCAAATAAAACGTGGTAAAAAGACAATTTACATAAAGCAATGATTATATTAACCTACGGTTCGATCGGTATTTTGTAACTTCATCCGGGCATTCATTTTTTTATTTGTTATTGCACGGATTATTTTTTACCCAACTATAGCAACACGGAAGGAGTATTGTGTTTTTAACAAGTTTGTATGTATGTATGTTTGTTCCCCTGTAGAGCATAAACTACTGGGCCGATTTAGCGATCAATGCGTCAAAAGATTCGCCTTGATCACGCGAGTTATGCTATATAAAATTCCATGTTTGGACAATATTGATAGTTATCATCAGGTATTTAACGTAAAATCAAGAAATGTATGGATTTGTATCATGAATTCGGTATCATATGGTCTATAATACATTTAAAAATGGATTTAGACATTGTATGTATTAGATCATTTTGAGGTATTTTTTGAGGTTATGTCGAAACCTTGACGTTTTTGGTAAATTTGAGTGCAGATTCGTTTTTAGCGCCCCTAAATACGAATAAATAATATAGCTTTCTCGTTTCAATCCTTAATAAACTCTTTTATAAAAAATAAGGTCAATTTTGGCAATTTTTGAGGTTATCTCAAAATCCGTGGGTGATGAGCCAATTCTGACTTCGGGTTCGGCGGAAAAAAAAAATAGAAGTACATATATGGTTATTAAAGTACAGACCACTTTTTTTGTGTCCCTCTCTCATTATTTAATGAAAAATCTTTCTTTAATTCTTAAAGCTAGTATTTTTCTTAATTATTAAGTGTGGTCCATAAAATACGTCACGCAAATTGACCAAAATTCATACACTTCATACCCCGTTTCTCGCGTTATTAAAGGCTGCAGAGATTTTATATTTTGGCTTGGCTACCCCCCTAACACCCCTCCTATTGGGGGGGGGGGGTAGCCAAAAAGTATGATCCTCCACAGAATATATTTAGTGTAACTATGGGGCAAGCATTGTTTTATCTTCGAGGTAGAACTCAGCACGAAGTTAAAACTATTTTAGAACTGCCGAAATTTTTTTTTCTATTTTGCGACTCTTATAAGCTCATAATCACACGTATTTTGCGTGTTCTTATAGGCCCATAAGAGGTCTCTACTTTTTTTTCTGTTGGGTTGGCAACATACGAAAGCCTATCTCTTGACGTTTGTCTATTTAAAGTTTAATTTTTTACAAAATTTTGTGTTTGGGTTATTTTTTACAGTGTTAAAATTGTGGACTGGTTAATTGCAGTGAAAAAAGAAGAGATGACTGTAAAATATATCAAAATATCATTTGTTCTTAGAATTTTAAACATAGTGTAAACTGTAATGCCAACCCAAAACAAAAATCCCTTAATCAGTCATCAATTTAAATGTAAGTTTTTTTAAATTTTAGAGCAAAATAGAAAAAATTGTAAAAAGCACTCGTTTCATAACACGTTTTTAGCGCACTATTACTTAAGAAAACTCGCCGCAAGCGGCTCGTTTTCTAAACTTGTACTCGTGCAATAAAAACGTATGTTATGAAACTAGTACTTTAATATACTAAAATAGGTTTTAACAAGAGAATACAGTAAGTACTGATTTTTTTGTTAGTTATTTGTATTGTACTATTTAAATTATTCTTATAATGCTTTATATTATATATTTATAATTAGAAAAGTTATGTAAATTAGGTTGTTTTATTTTTCCGATAAATTTTATTCTACTAATTTTAATTTTTAGAAAAAAAAAATCAAAACGGATACTGTGATTTTGCTTTGATATGTTTTGAATTTGACAAATAAATAAGCTTTGTTTAAAAATTAATTGTTACCTGTTAAACTAAATCAAACTATGTTGTAAAATGTACGATTTCAATGCCCACCTTGATAAAACCTATTAATGCTTTTTAAAAAAAATCGACAGAGAAGGGCAAATACAAGTAATTAGCTTTTGAAATGGAATATAGACAGGCCCGTAAATGGAAAAAAAAATCCAGGGGTACTGAGCACCCCCTGACAGATTTTTTTTATAATATTTTCAGTGTGGTGCTCCGAAGTAAAGAAAACTGTAGCAAAATTAGCAAAATATATATTTTTTACCATGAAATATTGAATAATTTAATGCAATTTAAAGTTTTGCGTTAAAATTACATAAAGTTTATTAGTTTTTTTTGATATTTGACCAGTTTTTTATCAATTTAGTTCAAAAAATTAAAACTGCTCCATCTATTGTTAAAGATTTCAAGCTGATATATGTCACAATAATCTGACATAACCTTCAATTTTTGCATTATAATTTGTAAATATGTGCTAAAATTAAATAAAAATATATTTTAAGTACTGATTTGATAAAATTATTAAATAATTGCTTTATTTAAAAATATGTGTTTTGTTGCATTTACAATGTCGAGTCATAAAAAACATTGTTTTTAACCTTGTCCGCAGTTTAAAGCCATACAGTGTTTCATATTCGCAGTCGAAGAAAAAGTATAGTCTACAACGTATGGAATAGTCATTCCGCGCTCGCGGGATCGTCATACTCGCCTACCGGCTCGTATGACAAACTTTCCGTTGGCGCGAAATATTCTCTATTCCATACTAGTTATAGAATATACTAGTTTAGATGTACCCTTCGGAGGGTCGAAACTCTCATTTCCGGGCCCACCTTTATAGGAACTTTTTTTCATATTTTTTAACGTAGAATCTCTTAAATTTCTCGAACTTATTTTTGAATAACTCTGTATTTCCATACGCGTGCGATCCTGTATTTTAGAATTTATCATATTTATTCCGGGGTCTGGTAATATTATAATATTGTATCGACATTTGTCTATATCAGTATCGAATACCTACATAATAATATTTTTACGGATTCATTTGTAACACTGTCGCACGTAAGTATACTATTTTTATTTATTGATTTCTCATTTAAAACAAGGATATTTGATATTCCCATTTCTTATATAATGTATGTGAATTAATGTTTTGTGTTTCACAGTTAGAATAGGGGAAGGGGGGAACCAAGTTGGTTGGACCATTATCGAGCGATAATATCATTTTTCTTTAGATTTAAAATGTAACATGCCGTGAAGATATGTAATGCTACGCATTTCATTATATATTATTCACAGTAAATGGTATATTGCATACTTAAAAAATATAACAAAAAAAAATACATTTTAAAAGATCTTTGTTGTAAAACGAAAAATCATTGAAAAAATAAAAAAGTTTTTAAAAAAACTTATTTTTTTTTAATATTTAAATTTTTATTAAATTTTTTTTTGCAAAAGACGAGAAATTAAAAAAAATATATAAAAAAAATAAAAAAAAATAAATTTCTAAATTTTTTTATTTTTTTTTATTTATTTATTTTTTTGTAGAATTGAGCCTTACAATAAAAGTAATTTTTCCTGAAAAAATTGCGTTAATCAGAATTTTCTTTCAGCTTTTTTCGATTTTTTTTTTAAGTTGAACCACCATAACTTTTTTGTTTTTGCACACAAAAACGCGACATCAGACGGACGGACTTTTCGAAAATTCGAAACTACAGTATAATATTATTCTAGCGCAGGCGCTGTGAATAATATAATAAAACAACGAACAAGTGTGAAAAAGTTTTTTAAAACTACTGTCTGCTCGCCTGTTTATTTGTATGCAACGTTTGAACAGAACGTCCAATTTAAAATTTTCTTTTAATAATTTAAAACTTCCTTTCACCAAAAGATTCAGAACATTTGTTAGTTAGTTAGTTTGGGTCAAGTCAAATATGGTTAAAATTTTCATATGGCAAAAAGGAAAAAGGGGGTAAAAAAAACTAGGACAAAAAATCTTGCACAGTTTAAAAGCACTTTAAATTTCCTACTAAACTAATTCCTGCATTTCATCCGAAATATATTTTTTTCAAAAAGGTCTTTTTTGAAAAACGAAAAATAAAAATAAATATTTAAAAAAAAAAATTTCAAGAAAACTTTTTTTTTTAATTTTCTTGTTGCGAAAAAAGGAAAAAAAAAATTAATTTTTTTTTAATTTTTGTTACTTTTCTTTTCGTAAAAAAACAAAAAAAAATAATTTTTTTTTTGATTTTTTTTTTGATTTTTTTTTTGATAATGTTTATTTTTTTAAAAAAGTTTATCCCCCATAACTTTTTTGCTTTTGGAGGGATTACTTTCAAAATTGGTAGAATAGATACTTATAATAAAAGTAATTTTTCCTGAAAAAGTTACGTTAATCGGAATTTTCTTCCATTTTTTTTTTCGATTTTTTTGAAAATTTAACCCCCCATAACTTTTTTGTTTTTGGTAGGATTTCTTTCAAAAACAATAGGGATCTTCCCCTCGTAGAACTTGATTTTTCAAGTCGGTCGGATTATTCGATCTTGAGTATCGTGTAGACGGACGGACAGACATTCAAAAAAAATTCTAGAATGATTTTTGAGTTTTTTTGAAAATTCGAAACTACCGTATGTATAATATTATTCTAGCGCAGGCGCTGTAAATACTATAATAATGCAACGGTGATTTTTTTATAGTTCTCCGCATGAAAGAAAGTCTCTGACGTAAGGGGGAGTAATCATTCGCGCTCTCTTCTTTCCGTCAAGAGCGTTATAAGGCTTGCGTGCCTACATCGGGCCTCCCACTTGCACACACATATTTCCCGTAGCCACAGATCCGTGCGTCAAACTATATCTACTGCTAGCATCCTACGTAAGGATTTTTGGCCTAAAAAGAAACTAATAAGGTTTATTTTGTAGGATCTTTTCCGCTGATTTCAAATCTTTATTTAGAATTATTCTATCTCAAACCCTGTTATGGTGGCAGATTTTTTGTATCTTTATTAGTTTACTACATTACAACCAATATAGAAATCCTACGAAGTTTTTATTTTCTTTTTAGCCAAATACTGATTTTTTTATGCTCATTTTTGTCTAGGTCTAGTCTAGGGTGGATAAAAAAAATCATTACATTAGATTACATTACATTTTGTTTAACCTCGTACTATTCTACTTAATTAAGCATCCCCTAAGTCCAGGACTTGTGTGGGCTAGTAGTAGAGGGAACCACCGGCTCTAATTGACTTTCGAACCAATTTATAGGGAGTGTCCGCTTCACTTTCGCCTTTGCCAAATTTTAATTATTAATTAACTGAAAAAGGCAAATCGGCGCCGGTGAGAATCGAACTCACGCTATTTGTGTAGTAAACTCGCCAAGTACGACGCGGTAATCCACTACACCATCATAGTTGAATTATATTAAATTAACGATTTCTTTTGTCAAAAATCCAAAAGAAATCAAGTTTTGGTAGCTGATTTCGTAGTGCATTTTTTTGCGTTTTTTTTTTACTTTCCAGCCGAACAAAATTTATCACAGGCACACAAAAACTAGCAAAAAATCATACGTGTGTCAACAATAAACCTCGTATCGTGTACGACAAAAGTTAACAATGTCAGTCATAATAAATCAGTTGGAAAGCGATCCATTTAGCGTCAGAATAAAATAAAAGGACATAACTGGTAGTTATTTTATTAGGCTCGCAGTCTGATGCCCGAGCACGTAGTGCCCAGGGCCATTGTTAGATGTAGCACTATGGAGAAGAAAACAGAGGCAAAAAGCAACCAACAACCCCATCAAATTATGCGATGAAGGTGACACTACAGAACGTAGTCATGGTACCCATTGTATATTGCGGCAATATTATTGCCTTAATCTCGGCTTTAATGTAACTTTTTCTACGACTGCTTTAGAATGTAAGCTCGAATGTAAGCAAATAAACACACTTTTCAAACAAAGAATGAATCCATTCTAGCTCTAGATACGGTATGAATATTCCGTATCAAGTGTTAGAATGAGCACATGTAGTGCCATCTCTTTATAAAAGTAAAGAAAACTGTAGCAAAATTAGCAAAAATATGTATATAATATTGAATAATTTAATGCAATTTAAAGTTTTGCGTTAAAATTACATAAAGTTTATTAGTTTTTCTTAATTAAATTCAAAAAATTAAAACTTCTCCATATATTTAAACCTGATATCTGTCACAACAATCTGACATAACCTTCAATTTTTGCATTATAATTTGTAAATATGAGCTAAAATTAAATAAAAATCCTTTTTAAGTACTGATTTGATAAAATTATTAAATAATATTAATTGCTTCATTTAAAAATATCGTCCACTAAAGGCTCTAGTTGTCTAACTCCAAATTTTTCAAAAATTAGATTTTTATCAAATTTGCTTCATTATCTGATTACCAACATACTTCAAAAAAAAAAAAGTTGCATTAAACCAATATCAGCCTCAAAAAATGCAAAAATGTAAATATTTTAAGTCGCTAAGTGTCTAACTCCATCATATGATTGTGAGAAAACAATTAAATGAGAACTGTCACTAAAGTCAAACTATTTCTCGACAACAGGGGATCCCGTTTCAAATATTTGTTAATTTACTGTTTGATGATAATTATAATTATTGCCATTAATAATGTATATATATTATGCCTACCTAGTAGTAATATTATATATTAAATATAAAAATATAAATTTTTTGTAATAATATTACGCGATATAATACGATAGGTATCCTCTTTTATCTTCCCTTGGAGTTAGACCATTAGTGAATTTAGATTTTGTGGTTAAAATTTAATTTTCAAATAATTTATATAAAATAGATAACAATGAAAAGTTTTAAATACATTAACACATTTCAAACATTTTTACCTGTGAACAAGCTAGTTTTAAAGTTCTAAATTGCTATAATTAAGTTTTAAATCGTTTTTTACGTCTCCTGAAAAATATGACGTTTTGGAGTTAGACCGTTAGAGCCTTTAGATGACGATATGTATTTGTTGCATTTAAAATGTCGAGCCACAAAAACCATTGTTTTTAACCTTGTCCGCAGTTTAAAGCCATACAGTGTTTCATATTTGCAGTTGAAGAAAAAGTATAGTCTACAACTCGTATGGAATAGTCATTCCGCGCTCGCGGGACCGTCATACTCGCCTGCTGGCTCGTATGACAAACTTTCTGCTCGTGCTGAATATTGTCTATTCCATACTATTTATAGAATATACTATTCTGCCAAGAAAAACAAAACACGTCACATTAATGTGCTTTAAATAAAGCACTATACCCGAGGGGTAGGTAAGGCTCTATAGAGGTAATATCTAGACCTTTAGGGGTAGGGGCTAAAGCTTTGATTTTGAAAGGGTTTACCGGGTGAGTTTCAGTCGCTAAATTGGAATTGTTTTAAATCCGATCAAAGCAATGTTTTGTAACTTATTTGGGGCTCTCCATGATTCTGTGTATCTATTTCAAATAAATAAATAAATTATATTTCTTAAGAAGGGCTACAAAATGGCGTACAAAACTATTTTTTTTCACTTTCGGTTTTTGCCTGAAACTAAGGCAATTTAATTTTTTATAATGACACCCCTGTATATTTTTGCATTTTTAAATTCAGAAAATAATTTTACATTTAAAAAAAAACATTTAATTAAATTTTTATTTATTAAAAAAAACTTAATTGATTTAATTAATTTCCGGCAAAAAGTACTTTTTTGGTGCCATTTGAAAAAATTAAGTTATGAAGGAAAAGCCGTTTAAAAAAAAAACGTGCCAAATAAAATGTTTTTAATCCCTATTGTAAATGACGGGTCTGCGCGGGTATAAGTGGTGCATAAACCGGACTTGAGCGGGTGAATTTTATCCGCTCAAGTCCGGTGTATGCACCATTTATGCCCGCACAGATCCGTCATTTTCAGAAGGGATGGTTTGTTAATGTAAATTTGTTTTTTGGATCCAAAAATGCAAAAATATACAGTAGGGTGCCCAAGACCTACGGAATTGTGTGGGTCCCACCCCTCAAAATTGTTCCTTTAGGTGAAAAAACAACCCTGATTTTTTAACCCCTTCCGCTCCAGCCGGGTTTTCAAGGTACAAGTCCCCACACCGGATTAAAATGTATATGAAAAATCCATAAAGAAGGAAAGAGAACCATTAGTCCAGCCTGCGCAAGATTATTTTGTGACAGAACGGGGCAGCGAAATGACGTAACGCAATATATCTGACCTTGCGCAGTACGCATCTCTATAAGCTGTGAAATGCTGTCGGTCGTAAAACAATTCATCACCCCAGTATTCATTTGTCTTATCTCCAAAAATCCCCTAGTAAAAATCTTAAAATGTCCAAAAATAGAGATATGGCAAACCAATACTGGGGTGAAGAATTATTAGTAGTTTGTTTATACTGTCAGTACTGTCAGATGGTCGTTTGTTACTGTTCATTTTTCGAGTGTTTTAATTGTTTTTTTTTGCTGCATTTGTTTATAACTTTAAACCTAACCTGTATTGTTGCTTTATGAAGAGCAAAGGGTCAATCCCTGGTGTACTCAAAGTAGGTGTACAAAATCCCGAAACTTAAACACACCTCGAAAAATTCTTATAAAATCATTTTAAAAAACTATTTCGATGTTTCTTCGTAGATATTTATTGTTTTTTGTTGAATTTTTTACAATTTTTATTTGACTAACAAAACTAAGTTAAAAATACTCTTCAAAAACAACAATAGTAGTGCGCATGTGCAAGTTTATCTCAGATGCGCTAGGCACATTTATCACAGTATTCCGCAACGGCTTTGGAGGTCTTTCCTTGTCTATGGAAAAATCCCGTAAACAAGTATCCAACTGTGAATATTGTGGTAAATTTTGCTATATCTACAAAAATCCATACGGGGATACAATGGAGCGGAAGGGGTTAAATAGGAAATCATGTATAGGGTTTTAATTTTTTTTAAGGATATACAAACTTTGATATTGGGCGTTTATAGAACAAAAAAGTGTTTCTGGATAATAAAAGAATATTTTTAATTTTTATGCCACTTTAAAAAAATAAACCGGTTTTTTTTATGGGGTAAAAATGCTAAAAATTGACACAAGGTTAATAAAGGCTAGAAAAAAAAAATGCACTTAGAATTTTTTCCAAAGAGTTCTTTTTTTCTAGGGTATTCTTCAATATGTCCGACTTCAGGGATTATATTTACTTTTTTTTTAAGTACAGGGTGTCCAAAAAATAATTAAATATCTCAATAAAAGTCAAAGAAATGCATTAAATTGCAATAAAATATCAATTTTGTAGCAATTAAATGAAAAATGTTTTCAAAATGCCTTGTAGTATGTTGTATTTGTAATACAAACACATTAGTGTTTGTATAAAGTTTTTTTTCAAAAAAAGTATAGGACGTTTATTTTTAAAAATCTAAAAAAAAATCCGCAAAACCCAGTTTAAAAAATAAACACATTTTAAAGCAATTTGTACATCTTATTTTGCTTTTTGGCCAAATATCATCTCTTTTATCGAAATATAGTGATTTTTTTACATATTATGGGATTTCTGATTTTTTTCTGGACATCTTGTTCTTTTTCTTAAAAAATAAATATGGGGCGTTAATTGGTACTTGATAATGAATTTCTAAAAATAAATGACCCATGAGAAAAATTTCTAACTAACCTTTTTTGTAGCATAAATAAGCTTCATACGTCAATTTTTACCCTGGTAAAGCCATTTTTTCATGTAAAAGGGTAATTATTTTTTTGATTATTCCATTATTATTCAAAAATAATTTCCCTTCCTAAAATCTCGACGTTTTTATATTTAAATAATAGTAAAAAGTCTTAAGATGTTTTCTCTATCAAAAAACCGCCAGGCGCGGACCTAAATGACCCTAGAAAAATCCATTTTTTAATTTTGACTGGGCACCCTAATATACATGGGGTATCATTAAAAAAAAATTAACTTAGATTTCAACGAAACCGGAAGTGCAAAAGAATAATTTTGTATGCAATTTTGTAGCCAATGTTGATAAATATAAGCTATAAAAAAATTGCTTTATTATTATGGCCCCAGAGGGTAAACATGAACATAACTCATGGCCATAGAGGCCATTATACAAATAGGCCTCAGATTTAAATTTTGGCTAAAATAAGGATTGGCATTTACATATAATCAAAAAATCTGATTCGCCGCGACACTGAAACTTAACCGAAAACAAGTTTAAACCCTAAAATCGCACTATGTTTTGTCATGTTACCACTATTTTCCTGGGTGGGTGCGGCGGCAATTTGGTACTCCCTCCCCTTCTCAAAACTGTTTACTTTGCCACTTTTGTCGCTACCGGTTTCGGTTAATTAATTATAGTGATTTATTTCGTTTCGAAAATGCGCATTAAAAGAGCATACACACTAGGGTATTTCATAAAACGATTTTTTGAAAATTCCTATTCCCCCCTAGAAGACTCACTCATAGGCATAACTAAAAATAAGATTGTGTGCTAAATTCCAACTCAAAAAATGAAACTCGGGTGTGCCCCACTTGATTTTAAAATTGAAAAAATATACCTGGTGTTTTTTTAAACCTGAAACTTTCAAATATCTCTAATACTATGCATTTTAGAAAACAAGATGTCGAACAAAAGTTGTTTATTTTAATGGGGGAAACAAAATTGCGTTTTTATTTTTTAAGGATTTTATGGTTTTAAGGTCATTTCGAGGTCAACTTTGTTTTTTTTTTAAATAGAAACATATTTTTTTGACTGTTATTTAATTCTCCTCAAAAAGATAAAAAACCTTTTGTAAAAAACTTTTTTTGATCAGACTTAGTTGCAGAGATAACCCAGCCACACAAAATTAAAAAAGTTGGATCTCCGATGGACTCGAATAGTCAATTCCCATGTATTTTGAGCCGCTGGTCAGAATTTAAAAGTTAGCTTCCATTTTCAACATAACCTCAAAAAACACATCATATCACTGCAAAAAGTATGTTTTTTGAGGTTATTTTGAAAATGGGAGATAACTTGTAAAATACGACCTCAGATTCAGCGGCTCAAAATACATAGGGATTGACTAGTCGAGTCCCTCGGAGATCCAGTTTTTTTAAATTTGTGTGTTTGCGTTATTTCTGCAACTAAAAGTCCGATCATAAAAGTTTCCTACAAAAGATTTTTTTTTTGAGGAGAATTAAATAACAGTAAAAAAATATATGTTTCTTTTTCAAAAAACAAAGTTAACCTTGAAAACGTAAATATCCGTAAAAAATAAATACGCCATTTTCGTTGTTGCACTGTAAAAAATAATGGAAAAATACCATACGTTTTAAAGTTTTTTCCATACATATGTAGTACATACATACATATTAAGTACAAATGTCGCCAGTATAGTAAATACCTTACTCGATACAACTACATTTACAATGTTATGATTTTTTTAGATACTTACCGTTATTGAAAAATTACCATGGTAATTTTTCAATAACGCGGTATGCATACATGTATGGGTTAATTACTTCCATTACATGAATGGGAAGTTTTTTTAGAGTGTGATTATCGTGCTTACTTAAAACGTGACATCGGACGGAGAGCCGGACATTTTCAAAGTTGTTCACCTGCACAATTTTTCATTCAAGATTTTTTGTCTATTTTCGAAAATTTGAAACTATCGTAACTTCCAGCGCTCGCGCGCTATCAAAAGTTGAATAAATAATAATAACAAGAACAAAAAATAACAAAACATGCGGTGAGCAGTTTATTATTTACCTGTACTCTGGATTCCGGTAAATTAATTTTCAGTGCTACTTCCTCCCTCATAAATATGTCAGGATACCGAGTTTTTCCAAAAAGTGCCTCTAAAATGTCCAGTTGGGCTCTCGTGAACGTCGTCCGTTCCCTTCGTTGTTTTCTTTGATTACCTGCATAACATGTAGTTCAAAAGAAAAATTAATTAAAATATACAAACATGTAAATGAAATTAAGAATTTATCAAAAATTAGAGTGGAAATTTTCACTGAAATTGCTGAATTTCATCGGAAATTGCACTCGTGATTTTTACTGATAATTTTTTGTAGATGTACCCTTAGGAGGGTTGTAGCTTTCTTATGGTTCATTTCCGCACCAACCTTTATAGGAACTTTTTTCATATTTTTTAATGTAAAATCACCCCTTAAAATTCTCGAACTTATTTCTGAATAACCCTGTATATAGGGTTACTATATAGTCAAATAGATAATGTTATACAGGCATACTATACAGTGCGTACATTAAGTCTGGAATCACCCGATTAACTTTACAGTTGTCTTTAAAGAAAAAACGCTCGGACAGGTCAATTTTTGTTTTTAATCACAACTTTTTTTTTTCAAATAGCAACCTACCCCTTGTGATACATCGTTAAAAAGGTTATTTAATAAGCTTTGTAACGGTGTATGATAAAGCAAAGGGCTTATAAAAAAATGGCTATTTGAAAAAAAAAGGGGGTGAAAATTGTTGGTGTAAACCAAAATTTGCAAAATTAAAAATAAATTCGACCTATCTGAGCATTTTTTTCTTTAACTTGTAACTGTTCTCCTGTCCACATTTTAAGATAAAAATATAAAATATAAGGATCGTGTCAAAGGTCCGCCTCTCAACTTTTGAACAGCTTAAGGTATTAGCTTGAAATTCAGAACACTTAAATAAAATAAGCCAAATATATTTTTGGTACATATTTTATATGTTTAGGGGGCACAATGGTGGCAGAGGCGCAAAGGGGGACATTTTTTTAAATAGAAAGGGGGGCGTGTGATACATCATTTTAAAGCTTATAAAATTCTCTATTTGCCCACTTACTTTTTATTCGGAGCAATTTTTGGGGGTTTAAAATAGGGTTAAAAATTTTTATCAAATTTTTTCTAAAAAAATCTAACAATTTTTAAAAAATGGTTTATTTCATGATGGAAATACGTTAATTATATTTTTCAACTAATTTTGAATTATATGCATAAAATTTTACAAAAAAAATTCTAATTGTATTTATAGCAAAAAAAAAATAAAAATAAAAAATTTTATTTAAAAAATTAAAAAATATATGGTCATATAGAGAATTTAATGAGCTTTAAAATGATGTATAAGAAGACCCCCTTCCGTAAAAAAAAACCAAACCAAACCAAATATATACCGAAAAATTATTTGGGTTATGTTATTTACGTATTCCAAATTTCAAGTCGATATCTTAAGCCGTTTAAAAGTTAAAGGGGTGGAATTTTCAAAAAGATAGTTTAAGTTTACGCCTTCCAAATTCGATATGAAGTTAAGGGAGTGACTTTTGGACCGCATTATAATATAATTATATTATAATTTAGCGACAGATAGAAAACAAGAAAACATAAGGGGAGACCAGGGACAAACGTAACATGCGTGTAAAGTGAATTTAATAACCATTTAATAACCTGACGAATTTCAAATTAGTAATTTGAGCATTTTTTTAAGTTGTTTTTTGTTTTGTAGCTTTTGTAATTAAATGTTAAAAAATGTAATCTCATAAATTGTCGGTCAGTTATTAAAATTTAAAAATACCTATAAAAATATATAAATTATACGAAACGAGTATTATTTTACAATTTGTTTTTAAAATAATTAGTATTTGTATAATATATTAAAGTATACAATTTTGTTTGCATTCGTGTATTGTTTATTTATACATAATAAATATTGGTATAATAAATAACGTTATTTTTGTATCATTTCGCACTTATTTTACAACAATTAGTGGATATTTGTTGTTTGGTAATTATAATTTATGCACGTTAAAACTTTAAATTATACCCACGTAAAGGTCTCCGCACATTTATGGATTTGAGGAATCACATAGGGACAAGAGATGAGAAGCTGGCAGAAACTCTAAATAGAACAATATATCATAAATTTATAACAATTTAAGTTATTTTAGACAAAATGGTCATAATTTTATACGGGGTGTTCCAAAACAAAAAAACAGGAAAAGTTACCAGTTTAAATCGAAAGAAAAAAAGAGACTTTAAATCGAACAAAAAGCTAAACGGTGCGATTTTTTAGGTTGATAAAAACAAAAATGGTCCAACCTTCCTTATAAGTCTAGCTTTCAATTTATACCGAATTAAAAAACAAAAAAAATTAACTTTTTTTTTATCAATGTAGTTTTTAAACCAAATTTATTAAACTTTTTAAATATTTTTACTGTTTTAAACTAATTTTGGGTCTCTGATTTTAAAACTTATATCAGTTTTGCTGTAAAAGTTTTGTTAAAGAAAAATAAGCAAAAGTAATCTATGATAATCTGCGGATTTCGTATAAATATTTTTGAAATCAGCAACCCAAATTCGTTAAAATCAGTTTCAGGCTCTATAACAAAAATTTATCATTATTGGCCAATTTAATAAATCTGGACGAAAAAAGTACACTGAAAAAATAAAAAGTTGAATAAATATTTTTTTCGTTGAAAAAGTTTAGTCTAAAATAAAAGCCAAACTTGTAAGGAATCGTTTTGTTATCGACACAAAAAATCACGCCGTGCCTATTTAGCCACTTCTTACATGGGGTAATATAAACCATGATGAGGTTATGTTGCCCTCGGAGCCGTAACTAGGCCGTGGCGAAGATGGCATTTGCCACGGGCGCAACACTTGAGTGGGACGCTAATATTTGCCAAAGACTGAAGTATGTACCTACTTACTTTTAGTTATGAAGAACTTGATAGTTTTTTTGTTCATATTTTATTAATAATGTTAAATGAGGAGGCGTTTTTATTTTTGTTGCTTTTTTCCTTATTTACTTAACCTAATAAAAAACTTGCCCTACTCTCCCTTGTCCCTATCTGCTTTTATACCTTCTCCCAATCAATATTAACAAATTTCTATCGAAAATATATCTTTTGTTCTTTTGACTCAGTCTCCCCGAACCGATTTTGCCCAAAAATTTTAATTTAAAAAAATCATTAAGTTTACTACAAAAATACTTTCTGTACCTAGGAACACTAGATCTAGGTCTTAAATTAGTAAAGCGAGAGACAACGGGAAACGACACAAAATAAAATCGCATCGGTTGTTATACCAGGTTTCTTTACTGATTTTACTGCCTATCATAAAGTTAGAAATTAGACAGATCGAGCCGTTTTAAAGTAATTTTTTGCTAAATTTCATCTATACGAGTGTTACGTATAATTACGTGTACGTGTACGTGTAAGAAAATTTAATCACTATAAAATATTATTTTCATTTTATTTTAGAGAGCTGGGGCAATGGACAATTTTTGCTAATGTGAGTTATTTTTGCACAGCCAGACTGGAATTTCGTCTGTATGTTTACGATTTAATAAGGTAAAGACAATTTTGCATGAATTTATTTATACCTCCCGTTTGAAAGTAAACAAAACATATGAAACAGAGATCAAGGCTGACGTGTATTTTCTTTTTAATAAAACACAGAGCGTCCAGACTACAATCACGTCAGCCTTGATCTGATCGTTCTATCTTCGTTTTCTCTGTTTTGTATAATCTGAAATTCACTGTATTCTGAAGAAAACTTATTATATGATTGATTTTTTCCGTATGTGGTGTACATTGTACACTGTACAACCAATTAAACTTTTAAGTTTAAGAAGTAATTGGTATTTGTCGAGTATTTGTAATATAGAATCAAATTTACTTATTTAGAATCAACTTCAAAACGGCTCGATTTATTTAATTTATAACTTTGTGATGGGCAGTAAAATCCGTAAAGAAACTTGTCATGACAACCGATGCGATCTTGTTTTATGTCGTTTCCCGCTATGTCTCGCCTTGCTATTTTAAGACCTAGTTTTAATGTCCCTAACTGTAGTACAGATTCTTTACCCCAATGGAAATTTTATAGTTTATACTTACTACCAGGGTATCCGCCCATACTGGAATGTAGAGAATCGACTCCGGGCAGACCGTGCAGTCCGAGTCCGGCAACCGGATACGGCGCCGATTTCAAGTAGGCCATGCTTGTGGTGCTTCCGCCGCAAGTGCTTCCAAAGCCCGGAAATGATAGCTCTCCGTCTGGGTTGCATCTGGAAAGTTAAACAGGTCGTTAAAAAATGTTAACTATTCCCCGTCAGCACCGAAGGTTCCAGTTCCCTTCCAGGGACATTCCAACCTTCCATTTTCATAACATTCCACAAGTTACCTTTCTGAAACTTTTCAAGCGTTGGCAAATTGAAACCTTACATTTGTTACCTTCCTGGAAGATTTCAGGAACAGTACATAAGTTCCTGGAAGATAGCTGCAAAGTTGCATTGCAACCCTACTGAAAATGACGGGTCTGGGCGGGTGTAAATGGTGCACAAACCGTACTTGAGCGGGTGAATTTCATCTGCTCAAGTACGGTTTGTGCACCATTAATACCCGCCCAGACCCGTCATTTTCAACAGGGAATGTTAACATAATTATCAATAAAATCAAGGTGCCTTGAATCAAGGAACTTTTTATAAATGTCAGAATTCAATTTAAAAAAGGAAATGTCAGTCAAATGTTTAAAATTTTTGTAAATCGTACAAAAGTTATTGCTAGTGTAAAATTTTGGTTAGACATATTTAACTTGAAACGCTGGCATTATTTAAGTTACGCGCCATCATTTCCGGTCCGTTTCTTAAAAAATTCTTAGGATCTAACATTGTTATCGGACTTTTTAACCTTCCAAATAGCTTACATGAACGTAACGAGTTCTATATGAAATGTTCCTGAAACTATGGAATATAACCAATATTATGTTTTAGGAACCTTCCTAGAAGGTTGGTGTTCTAACCGGATTATTGTTTTACTAAAAAGCAAAAGGCAAAAGTATTGCAAAACAATATGCTCATAAAAAAATTAATCCAAAAAAATTTTTAGGAAATGCGTTCTGAGCAAAAATATTGAGCAAAAATAAAATATTAATTATTGTTATATTATTCACAGCGCCTGCACTAGAATATTATACGGTAGTTTCGAATTTTCAAAAAAAAATAAAAAATCGTCCTAGACAAAAAATTCTTGGATATAAATTTGTTTCATGAAAAAATAATCAACTTTTGAAAAGTCTGTCTGTCCGTCGGATGTCACGTTTTTTGTAGACACGATAACTCAAGAACGAATAATCCGATCGACTTGAAATTTTCAGGAAAAATAAAGTTCTATGAGGGATGCCTATTGTTTTTGAAATAAGTATCAATTCTACAAAAAAAAAATAGATTGATTTTTTTTTAATTATTTTAATTTTTTTTAGAATTTGTTTTTTTTATTTTTTTTTTGTTTTTCTGAAAAAAAATTAATAAAAAAATGAAACATTAAAAGAAATTAAGTTTTTTTGAAATTTTTTTTTTCAATTATTTTTTCTTCCTTCCCATAAAACTGAAAACTAACAAAAAAAGCTCATCACTCTTGGATATTTGCCAACTCATTTAAATTCTGACAGTTCCGAGAGGGGAATTTATTAATATGTTTAATATAATTTAATAACATGTGCGGAAAAGCAAATCTATATTTTGTTTTTTTTTTGCAAAATATGAGACGTTTTTTTATTACATATGTTATGTTCTGGATATATATTTTTTACACTGTTCCACTTCTTTATTAATTACATAAATTTTGAATTGTAAATCGTTTTATTATGACTGTCAAAGTCTAATCTAAGATACCAAGGTAAATTAAACTGATTTATCAAGGTTGGCGCATACAAAGTTTAGCAAAACTGCAGCTAAATTATTTATTTTTCTGTGAAGTAAAGTTAAAATTTGACGAACTGCCAGCTGAATGGAATGTTTGGAATGCAAGGTCTCATATAGAATGCACACAAAATTTTACACCTTCTCTTCTTTTATTTATGTTTATTTACAGTAAATAATTCTATTTTTGTAAACAAAATCGAAACCAGCAAAAAAAAACACTATTAGAATTGTGCATGAAAAATTGCAGTTTGTTACTGTTGGTTAGCATGCAGTATGCGGAAGAACTTTTACCACTTTTAAGAACTACTGCTCATTAGGATTTCGTTCTTAGAGGTTTTGAAGTTTACAGACCCTTTGCTAACAGAATTAATAGTCATCTAATCTTTCTATTTTTTTAAACCTATTTTCATTTGGGGGGATGTGTGACATATCTCTGTAGCGGTATTTTAATTAGTATTTATTTTCTCATAGTAGGTGATTATTGACAGTTAAAATTTCAGGTTTTATAACAGACACGAGATAACATTATTTAGACTCAATTATGCCGAAATGAAATAAATATCTTAATTCTATTTAAATATTTTAAACATATTTTCTCAAATCCCCGATTATCTAGAATTTTTTTGAGAAAAAAGATTTATTTCTTCCGTCGGTGTCTCTTTAAACCTTTTATTTTAAAATCGTTTTGTATGTATTTAAACATCTTCAGGTGGGATAAATCTAAAAAGATAGAGGTGGTTTGTGCCGTACTTTAAACAATATTTTTAATCTTATTTTCTACGGAATCTGTTTTAACTGCTTCCGACGAAAGTAATTGTTGAAAAAAATAGAAAACAATTTTAAAAAATACTAAGAAATAATAGAAATGAGTCAAAATAAGACATTCAGAAATGTTGAAAATATAGTTCATTTTTAGAGGATTTTAGAGGATTTTTAAAAATAAAATATATATTTGACGAGACTCAGTTTTTATACTAATTAAGGTGTACTTTATAATTCAAATTAATTCTTAATCTTCTACCTATCTTTTAGCCAGAATAGTATATTCTATAACTAGTATGGAATGACTATTCCATACGTGTTGTAGACTATACTTTTTCTTCGACTGCAAATATGTATGGATTTACACTGCGGACAAGGTTAAAAACAATGGTTTTTGTGACTCGACATTGTAAATGCAACAAAACAAATATTTTTAAATAAAGCAACTAATGTTATTTAATAATTTTATCAAATCAGTAGTTAAAAAAGATTTTTATTTAATTTTAGCACATATTTACAAATTATAATGCAAAAATTGAAGTTTATGTCAGATTATTGTGACAGATATCAGGTTTAAATATTTAACAATAGATGGAGCAGTTTTATTTTTTTTTGAAGTAAATTGATAAAAAACTGGTCAAGTATTAAGAAAAACTAATAAATTTATGTAATTTTAACGCAAAACTTTAAATTGCATTAAATTATTCAATATTTCATGGTAAAATTTATATATTTTTGCTAATTTTGCTAAAATTTACTTTTATAAACAACAGATAGCACTACATGTGCTCATTCTAACACTTGATACAGAATATTCATACCGTATCTAGAGCTAGAATGTATTTATTCTGTGATTGAAAAGTTATATTCTAAAGCAGTCGTAGAAAAAAACAATTTTTATTTGTTTTAATTAAAAAAATGAGGGATTTAAAAGACTTGACAGGTGTTTCGCGTCAAGAAAATAAGAAGTTTATATGAACTTTTGTGCTAAATTGCTTCCTAAAGAAGCCACTTTAAAGGGTATTTTTAGAAATTTAAAATTCTTCATAACTTAAGAACCGTTTAAATTAAGTCCAACCATGGTTGAATTTTAATTTTTGTTATGGTATGAAAGGATAACCCGTATTAGTAGTAAACCATATTAACCCTTAGCTAAAGACACGGCGTATTTTTTACGCCTGGATAGTATGCAATTTGTGATTTCTTACCACTCCGACTAACTGCGGCTTTCCGCGTCTCAGTACCTTTCGAACATTTTGTTTAAGCCCTAAATCCGAGCGGAGAAGCTGGTATGTTGCACAGTGATTTTTCACGTGTTCATTTAAAATTAGGCGGCGTAAAAAATACGCCATGTCTGTAAGTACGAAATAATAAAAACAATATGGTTTACCCATTGCAATTTTTTATTTATTTTTAGTATTTAATGTTTATGTTATTTATCAAGTTTTTAATTTTATCTTATAAATATATATTTTTATTTCTTCTACCAAATTATTTAAATCAATTCCCCTACCAATTCAGAACTAACAAAAATAGTTTTCTATATACCAAGGGACTAAACTGGCTGTTTTAGTCCCGCTTCATGAGTGTTTCCTGAGCGAGCTTAGCGCGCGAGGGAAACAGAAATGCAAGGGACTAAAACAGCCACTTTTAGTATATACACTATTTTTTGCATGACCAAACATAATTTAGGTAGGTAGATAAAATTTAAATTAAAAACCAAGCGTCTAAAATCGGGTGTTTTATTTTCTTAATTTTATCAAGGTTCCTGTGAATTGCGAAGTCAGATTCATCACTATCGCGAGTTCAATTGTTTTTTAATATGATTGACACAAACGTCAGTTCAAAAAAATGGATGAAGACGATAAATTTTAAGTAATTTAAACAATGTTATTTTAAAGCTTTTCTTTGTTAAATAAAAAAAAAATCTTGTGAATCGCTAATTTATTACAAAACATCACCAAACCTAATTTTTGTATCAATAAAGCACATAGTATGTATAATATTTTAATATTATCAATGTTTCCGTGATTTTTTTCCCTTGGGAGAAAAACTACAAGTTTAGTATCGAAAATGAAAACGTAAAATTTAGTCTTTTTCGTTTGGACTTTTTAATATAATATTATAGGGACATTCCAGCGTTTCGGGTGTTTCACTATTACACATTAAAACGGATTTTATTAATACTTATTGCACTAACAGATTGGTCCACGTTTGCTTCAATTAGACTAATATACCAGTTAAACAATCTGTTAAAACCTGAAATAAAATTCAAAAGAAATTAAGGAAGATGTTGGCAATTTTTTTAATTTTATTTCAGGTTTTAACAGATTGTTTAACTGGTATATTAGTCTAATTGTAGCACACGTGGACCAATCTGTTAGTGCAATAAGTATTAATAAAATCCGTTTTAATGTGTAATTTAAAACACCCGAAACGCTGGAATGGCCCTATAGTGAAAATTATATTATACATAACTCATTTAAATATTATGCTCTTTTGCATTTATAATTAAATAATTAAAGCTTTAAGTCAAAATTTAACTTGACTTTTAAATTGTTTAAAGGGAAGCGTAATTTTTACTCCATGTCTGTAGTAAAGTTTCATGAATAAGGTGTCTGTGGCAGAGGGTTATAAATTTTATCTCATTAGTTTAATCAGAAATACTGGTGCCAACAAAATAATACTTTCCACTCTAGGCCTAGGTTCATTAAAATCAAAAACAAAAAAAAAATAAATAAATAAAAAAAAAATTAAGTTTTTCAAAATTTTTTTTTTTTCAAAAAACGTTTGTTTTTTCGTAAAACGAAAAATTAACTGAAAAAAAAAATGTTTTTGAAAAAAATTGTTTTTACCTCATTTTACCCAAATCCGATTTTTTCCAAAAACAATCCCAGCCTAGAACTTTGGATAATTAACCTGTGGTCCAAATTTGAAGTCTTTAGCCCGAAGCGTTCTTGAGTTATCGTCACAAATTTTCCGGACACACAGACCGACAGACTGACTGTCAGAAATTTTCACATCAAGTCTCTAGCTTAAAGCGTTCTTAAGTGTTCGTGATTTATATCGACATAAAACGCAAAAATACGCAAAAAATACTCCTGCTGACAAAAATACTTTCCCTATAGGCCTAGGCTCATTAAAGCCAAAAACGAAAAAAAAAAATAAAAAAACATTTTTAAAAAAATGCTTAAGAAACTTGTATACGGGTGGTATACAGGTGGCATGGGAAACATGCAAAAATGTGGGTCTGTCTTTCCGTCTGTTTGTAAACCTTAAAACTTTTGATCAGGTATCCTATTAAAAACAATCAGCCAAATTTTAATAAAAATTTTCCCAAATTTGTCTTTTAAATTTCAAGTTTTAGATTTTGCAAAGGTTTAAAATTTTTGTTAATATTCATTAATGTTGCATTAATGTATTTAGAATTCCTTAATTAGAGAACTTAAGTTAGAAAATATAGTATAGAATTTTTAGTTCGCATCCAAAAATTTTTGCACAACAATGAAAAATACTCTAGTCTAAAATTTGAATTAGATACAACAAAAGGTACAGATTTTGGCTGCTATCGTTTTTCCCCTAAACAACTGTCAACAATTCTTTAACCCTAAACAGTGTTGTATATTTTTATATTCTTTTTAAGAGTTATTTCTTAACCCACTTATCCTGTGTCATCAAATTTCAAAAAAATAATGCTTATTAAATTCCCACAGATGAAATATCTCCGAAATGCTCGGACCAAATTGAATAAAAAAAATGATATACAAATATTGTATTTAAGCGAGTTTTTAAGTACCACTAGTGGTCCTCTAAAAACACTGCACCCTACATATTAGTTGTTTAAAACGTATTATAATCCTACTTAAGCTGACATATTTCTTTTGTGTCCAAGGATTATTCCTTACGGTAACAGTTTTTGAATTCGAAATTCGATCTGTGGCATCTTCGGCTTCTTGATAAGGCATAGTAATCGTACACCCAAAATCTGATGACATTTTTTATGCGTTTTTTACTTTTGATTTTAAAATCTCATTTCGAGTTCAACAAAGAAACGTTGTTTTGGACACTTTTTGGAATGTATGGGTCGTATTTAACTTCTCTGTTATTTGAGATAGTTTTGTTATTGGTATGCCTTTTTATAACTGTTACACTAAAAATAGTATAGTGCGCTAAAAACGTGTTATGAAACGAGTGCTTTATACAATTTTTTCTATTTTGCTCTAAAATTAAAAAAAAACTTACATTTAAATTGATGACTGATTTAGGGATTTTTGTTTTGGATTGGCATTACAGTTTACACCATGTTTAAAATTCTAAGAACATGATATTTTGATATATTTTATAGTCATCTCTTCTCTTTTTTACTGCAATTAACAAAGTCACAATTTTAACATGGTAAAAATAACCTAAACACAAAATTTTGTAGAAAATTCAACTTTAAAGCGACATTGACATTTGCACGGAAAACGTCAAGCGATAGGCCAGGTCTGTTGGCAACCCAAAAGAACAAAAAGTACAGTCCTCTTATGGGCCTAAAATAGAAAAAAAAATATTGCACATTTTAAAATAAATTAATTCCGGTTCATACGCAACCGTATTAAATTTTATCATAATGGAGATCTCTACAACTAGAATTATGAAACAAAAGACGTCTACCCTATCTCTATCTCATTTGTGCTACACTTTCCAGCCAACCAAATAAATACTGTATTTGTTTTTCATACAACAAATACAGTATTTATTTGGTTGGCCGGAAAGTGTAGCAGTGAGCTGCACGAACGAACATAGCTAATGTGAATCCGTAGAATAAGATAATTCTACTAAAATTTAGATGGCGCCAGTAATTTCTTTAATATAGTTACACTTTTCGCCCGGCCAAGTAAATATTGTATTTGTTCAACAAAGAACAAATACAGAATTTGTTTGGTTGGGTGGAAGTGGGAGTGTATGTATGTATTATATCCTTTTTGGGTAGAACTTTTGTCCTCGTCTAATCTAACGGGAGAAATCTCCATTGAAGTGTTAACAAGTCGACAGTCCAATATCCCATATGTATGGTGCATGAACAAGTTTGAATTGTGTAATTTTTACATTTTTTTATAAGGCATAGTAATCGTTCATCCACAATCAGATAACATTTTTATGCCTTATTTTAAAATCTCGTTTCAGTTCCAGACAAGGATACATTGTTTTTTCAAAATTTATACAGGGTTTTTCTTTTAAATAGTACACACTCCGTAACTTTTGAACGGGATGAGATGTGTATCGTTTCTCAGAACAATGCAGGGTCGGATCGAAGAAAAATGTTGGGGGCAAGACACAACTTTTGCCAACTAGTCTACGAAGTTTGCCAAACTGCAAAAGTGTTGTCTCCTGTCAATTAAACTGATGCCAACTTCGGCAAGTTTTGTCTCCCTGCAATAAAACTAATAACTAGAAAAAAAGGCCAACAGCAATAAAAAAATCTCCCTCCAAAACTAATGACTAAATAAATAAATTCATTACTCTTAAAAATTTGCCAACTCGTCTTAATTTACCAACCCCCACAAGTCTTTTCTTCCTTCTGTAAAACGGATAACTAAAAAAAACTGGACTCCTGGAGAATTTCGACTTGAGACGAAATATTTTGATTGATAAAGCCAAATATTGCACAAATTCTTTCAAAAACTAATAATTTTCTTTGAAAACGGGATCATATTAGATCCCGAAACGTTAGAAGTTAACTTTTATTCAGTTTTTCTTTCTCTTTTAATTATTTTAACGATTTATCAAGAATGTTATTAAAAATTCTTTATTTAGGCAAAAATTTTAAAGTTTGTAAATTTTCTCGTCTCAGAAATAGTCATTGTAATAAATAAGAGATGCCTTAATTTCTGATCATTTATTAAAATAAATGCGATGCATTTCGGTTTTTAAAAAACCATCTTCGGGCATATAACATCTATCTAAAAGGGTTTAAACCCTTTCCGACACGTCTTACTGTAAACAGCGCTTAACATATAACCTCAAAATTTTAATGTAACGTTTGTTTTCCCGTATTGTGTTATTTTTATTTAAATTAATGGTTATTATTAATAAGATGATTACATTTAAATCATCTTTTTGTACTGGTGTTTATTTGTTTTGGGTTTAAACCCTTTTAGATAGATGTTATATGCCCGAAGATGGTTTTTTAAAAACCGAAATGCATCGCATTTATTTTAATAAATGATCAGAAATTAAGGCATCTCTTATTTATTACAAAAATTTTAAACTTTGGTGAGGTATTGACTAATAATATTTTTTAGGTAAAGAAGATATAGCAGATAAGTATTATTTTAAGATGATAAGAACATTTTAATTTTATTTTCTGTTTTAGATTTTTTATCGATATAAATAATCATTGAGGCGAAATGGCTCAAATTAATAATACTGTAAATACATATACGCCTCAAATAAATTATAGATTCTATTTAAATATAAAAATGTTTAAATTTTGCTAACTCAAAGCTAAATTATCCAAATTCGAAACTTATTGGAGGGACTAGATGCCCATTTATGTCCCCCTCGTGCCCGTTCCTGGATGAACGGCTGTGATAGACATAGAGACAGACGGACAACCGAGTGCCCCTATAAGGGTTCAGTTTTTCGCTTTAAGATACGGAACCCTATAAACGAGCAAAACTTTGCAATTAATTAGTCCTGAAATTTAATAATCACAAATACAATAAAGGACCAACAAAGTGAATGATAAAAAGACAAAATGCAGGATCAAACGTAACCTAATTGACAGAAGTAGTTGATATCTTACAATCAGTCTAATGGGGCATCATTAACCTTATCAGGGCGATCACGTCCCAGTTACACCCTCTGTTTACCCTCTAATAGGCCTCAGGGGGTGGACATCAAAAATGCCGGTACGGTATACGATGTCAGATTTAAATCGAATTGGAATCACTTTTTTGAAAACTAATTGGGATATGTGATTCGATTTATTATTCACTTTTGGAAAGGGTTACTTGGAGACAGATTACACAGGCCTACAAAAAAATACTGCTGCCAACAAAATAATACTTTCCCCTATAGGCCTAGATTCATTGGAATCAAAAACGAAAAAAAAAAAAAATAAAATTAAAATTAAAAAATAAATAAATTAAAAATTTTAGCTTTTCAAAAAATTTTTTTTCAAAAAAAGTTTCTTTTTTCGTAAAATGAAAGATAAATAAAAATTTTTTTTTAAGAAAAAAAAAATGTTTTTACCCGATTTTACCCCCTTACCCAATCCGATTCTTACCAAAAACAATCCCAGCCTAGAACTTTGGATAATCAACCTATGGTCCAAATTTGAAGGCTTTAGCTCGAAGCGTTTTTGAGTTATCGTGGTCCCAAATTTCCGGGACACACAAACAGACCGACAGATTTTTTTACGGAAATCATATTTTTTCGATATAGAAATGTCTATGTCTAGAAACGCAAAAAAAGCAATAAAAAAATTCGAATTTTTTTACTTACGCAAGACTTTCGTTTTCGTTCCTTGGGGAAAGTAAAAAACAAATGTAATGTGGTGAGAGATATGTGGCTATGATATTACTATGTATTTTGGGCTGCTGAATTTAAATATGGAGTCAGAATTATCCATTTTTTAGAAAAATTCATAAAACTGGCCCAAAAACTCTAAAATTTGCAAAAAAACTAGAAGTGGATTTTTTTAATCCAAATTAAAGTCCGTTTAATTATATATAAAAAAAGCCATATAGTTCAGTTTCGTAACACAAGGACTTTCGGAGATATCAACGAAAAAGTCCAAACCAAACAATCCCAGCCTAGAACTTTGGATAATCAACCTATGGTCCAAATTTGAAGGCTTTAGCTCGAAGCGTTTTTGAGTTATCGTGGTCACAAATTTCCCGGACACACAGACAGACCGACTGATTTTTTTTTAAGGAAATCATATTTTTTGTATATAAAATGTCCAGAAACGCAAAAAAAGCAATAAAAATTTTTCGAATTTTTTTACTAGCGCAAGACTTTCCGCTTCTTTCCTTGGGGAAAGTAAAAAACAAATGTAATGTGGTACGAGATATGTGGCTATGATATTACTATGTATTTTGGGCTGGTGAATTCAAATAATTCAGATAAAACTGGCACAAAAACTCTAAAATTTGCAAAAAAACTAGAAGTAGATTTTTTTAATCCAAATTAAAGTCCGTTTAATTATATATAAAAAAGGGCATATAGTTCAGTTTCGTAACACAAGGACTTTCGGAGATATCGACCCTGAAACTAAATTTTTTTTGAAATATGGATTTTTTACAAAAAAAAAGAAAGGTGTTTAAGTAATTCTGATACCATTCATGATACACTCGGATTCAACTGCCCAAAAAACATAGCCAGCGCATTGCAAAGAGCACACTTTTACGGTCTAGTGCAGATTTTGCAATTTTATCAATTTCTTCAAAATTCTTAAACTTTCGATTTTTATAGAAACTTGAGGGTTGTGGGGCGAGTGTGGCAATTGTGTGGCAAAGATCTAATGGCTTAAAATAGATTTGTACAGAATATTAATTAACTATTTTTCCCATCAACAAAAAGTTGATGACTAAAAAAAAGCTTTTACTTTTTTTTAAAAAAGTTGGAATTATATGTTTTGCGAAGTTATTTTTACTTCACAATTACAACAATTTTTTTTGATGCCCAAAAAGTGAAATTACCTCTTTTTAAGTATAATTTGGTCGGCTACGGTTGGCTGTACCGTGTTAAAGGCTACTTGTTTATGTATTCTTAACTAAGGAATCGTATTTTATTAAGAAAATTCAAAAAAACTACAGACAAAATACTTTGGGGCAAGAAAGTGACAACGGTTCCATTATGCACGCTTCTGTTTAAAGTTCACAAGAAAAAATACATAGGAACATTGCCTTTATTAGGACCTGTGTCAAATTTGATTGCTGTACACGAAAAAAAAAAATTATAGCTAGGAGCGCTATAACACACATACCAAGCAAATTATAATCGCTTATTATATAAATACAAGGCTTTCTCTTACAATTATGGCAGTCAGTGTAAAAATTTATATGAAATACTTTAATTGTTTAGTGAATAATAAAATATAACAAATAGTATGGCATTTATAGCTTAAATAGATTTAATTATTGTCCGTGCTAATAATTTTTATAATATAATAAAATTTCTGTAAATTTATAATAGTGCCTGTAATAAATATAATCGTGTCTGTAATATATATAATCGTTTCCAATTTATTTTTAACATTATTAGTTATTGTGTCCCTTATAATCTATAGCTTAAATCACTATAATTTGCCACTGTTACCAAATATCTTATAATGTATAGCGCAGAGCCCACTAATTTCTTTCCGTGTACTCCATACGGTTCTAAGTATATATACTTACTTAAAATCCTATTTTAGACGGGCCCTTAAAAGGGGCCTAGCTTTGTAAGGGCGTATTCCGGACCAACTTTTATAGGAACCTTCATATTTTTAGGTGTAGTCAGGGCCGTAGCGAAGGAGATTTGGTGGAGGAGGTCAAAAGTTACAACTTTTTTTAGCCTAAAAACACAACTTTTTTTCTCGACAAAAAAAAGTTCATGACTAAAAAAAGGTCCCACCCTTTCTCAAAAAAAAGTTATCAAATTACACCTTCTGGTTAAGTTATTTATATTTTTTCAAGGTTTGAGAATCCTTACTTTTATATTTCTTAATCTATAAAGTTTATAACTTTTTTCATAAGATTAAAAATTTATAATTTTATTATTTTTAACCCATGAAATATGCAAGTTTTATATTTTGAATCCACGGAATATGCAAGTTTTTTGAAAATCACAACTTTTATATTTTTAATCCATGAAATATGCAAAAAATTTATTCTAAGGTATAAAAATCCCAACTTTTAAATTTTGAAGCCATAAAATTTAAAACTTTTTTTCCCAAAATTAAAAATTTATTATAGGTGGGGGGAGGCTCCCCCCTAGCTACGGCATGGGTGTAGTAACCAAAGTAACATTGTTGCATACACATCATGCCGCACAAAGCATTTCTTTTCAAAAAATTTAATTATTTTGGTTCATTTCACAACTTTTTTCCTCGACAAAAAAAAGTTCATGACTAAAAAAAAGGTCCCACCCTTTCTCAAAAAAAAGTTATCAAATTACACCTTCTATAAAGTTTATAACTTTTTTCATAAGATTAAAAATTTATAATTTTATTATTTTTAAACCATGAAATATGCAAGTTTTATATTTCGAATCCACGGAATATGCAAGTTTTTTGAAAATCCCAACTTTTATATTTTTAATCCATGAAATATGCAAAAAAAAATATTCTAAGGTATAAAAATCCCAACTTTTAAATTTTTAAGCCATAAAATTTAAAACTTTTTTTCCCTAAATTAAAAATTTATTATTATTTTTTTTTTAACCCATGAAATATGCAACTTTTATGTTTTTAATCCATGAAATATGCAACTTTTTTGATTTCAAGATAGGTGGGGGGAGGCTCCCCCCCCTAGCTACGGCCATGGGTGTAGTAACCAAAGTAACATTGTTGCATACACATCATGCCGCACAAAGCATTTCTTTTCAAAAAATTTAATTATTTTGGTTCATTGGCGCAAGAGGACACCATGCAATATTTAAAAAGATTTTATTTATCTTTGATGTTTTCTCCAACCTCTAGACAGCATGGTGCCGTAAAATCCTTATTGGAAAATTTTCAAATCGGTTAGCTATGTAGAAAATACTGTTATTGTAAAGGGCTTAGCGGTATTTTTTCAAAAAATAGGTACGGCAATATTGTTCAAAAAAATTGTTTTTTGGAAGAGTTAGGACTTTGTACCAATGGGACAAAATAGAAACATACGGTTCAGATAATCTTCCAAATGAATGAGCCAAAAAAAATAGACAATCTGTTGACAAAAAATCTTCAAAGAAGTCAAAATATACCATTTTTTAATCCTTATAAAGTCGCATGCCGACAAGAAGTTTAAAAATAATTAGTGGTCACAAAATTTTAATTGAAATTTCTAAGAATGAAAATAAATTATAAAATATCACATTTTAACTACTGATTTAGCACCACTGCTAAAATATCACTTGATATTTTTAAACAGTTTTTTTTATTGTTTATTAAAAATCGGGGCGTTTAGCATTATTTTTAGGGCGAGTTTCACACTTACACTATTTATTCGTATATGATCCATTTAATAAATAAATAGCTTAAATATCCTAAATCGCTTTTTAGGGTTCGTAGGTATACAAATTAAGTATATAAGGCATTTTTTAAGGATTTTAAGCCCCCCGCCCCAACTAACGGGATTTACCTATACCTTAACACGTTCGCTGCGGATGTCGTGCATCGGCGACATTCGCGTCTCCACTCTAGTGCTGCTGTCGCCTATGAACGACAATTGCATAGTTTCGTTCCACAGTTCAGTAAAATGCCAGCACTGGTGAAGGGTGTACGAATTTTCTTCAGCGTGTTAGCATAGTATTATAATGCCCCTCCCCCCAAGATTAATCAATGGACTGCAGGCTGTTTAGATTAGATAAAGAGAGGAGTTCTACAGAAAGAGACAAAATTATAATTATTATTGTTTTAAAATAAAATTATGCATATTTTAGGTAAAAATAGCATTTTAGATTATATTTTAAATTACATAAAGGTAAGATATTTGTTTTTTTTTATGTAAAAAACTATTTTTTTTTTTAATTTTTATTATACAGATAGCTTTTTCACATATAAATGAAAGTATAATTATTATTGTATTAAAATAAAATTATGCATATTTTAGGTATCTATGTGTACAGTAGGGTGGGCCGATAAATTGAAATCTGGAATTTCAAAACGCAATACCCGCCAAAATATGCCTTCTAATATGCCTAATGTGTATGCAAAAGCAGAATCAGATTAAAGTTCATCTTGAGCCCTCTACAAAGCATTTAATATTAATGAAAATATCGTATTTTTTCACATTTGTAATGTATACACAGCGTGCCAAAAGTCCGCCTCCCCCCATTAACTTTTGAACGGCTTAAAATATCAACTTGAAATTTGGAACATAACCCAAATATTTTTTGGTATATATTTTGTGTACTTAGGGGGCACGATGGCGACAGGGGGCAAAGGGGGATTTTTTTTAAACAGAAACGGGGGTCGTGTGGTACATCATTTTAAAGCTTATTAAATTCTTTATTTGCCCACATATTTTTTTATTTTTTCGTAGCAATTTTTGGGGTTATTCGCGTAAGAGTTAAATCACGTGAAATATCGCCTCACTTACACCACAAAGCAGAATATAGAGTGGTTTAAAATATGGCCTATGATATTTGTATATATTATTTTCGGTTGTAAAACTTATTTGTTTTTGCAATAAAACAGTTTTTGCAGGTTTCTTATTTTTATTTTTTTAACATTTTTCCTAAAAGTTACAAAATGTACACCTTTGTAGAGGGCACAAAAATTGAAAAAATAAATAAAACAATATATAGGCTTTTTTTCTCTTTGCGAAACGCATCTTTTTCCCCCTATTGGATTTTTAAATTAAAAAAAAATAAAACACCTATATAGGAACGGCCCACGCTAGGTTCAGTAGGTCTAAAATTTTCTTATTTTCCTATTATTTTTTTATTAAAAAAAAAATAAAAAATAGAGGGAAAAGTGCGATAAATTCTTAATTTTCAGAAAACATTTTTTAATTAATAGTTATATTATTAATATGGCAATGGCGATTTCTCCCGTTAGATTAGACAGGTACAAAAGTTCTACCCAAAAAGGATAGAAGACATACATACACTCCCAATTCCACCCAACCAAACAAATTCTGTATTTGTTCTTTGTTGAACAAATACAATATTTACTTGGCCGGGCCAACTATATTAATTTTATTAAAGAAATTACTGGCGCCATCTAAATTTTAGTAGAATTATCTTATTCTACAGATTCACATTAGCTTTGTTCGTTCGTGTCGCTCAGTGCTACACTTTCCTACCAACCAAATAAATACTGTATTTGTTGTATGAAAAACAAATACAGTATTTATTTGGTTGGCTGGAAAGTGTAGCACAAATGAGATAGAGATAGGGTAGACGTCTTTTGTTTCATAATTCTAGTTGTAGAGAGCTCCATTAAAATTACATATCTTCCCGGCTTGTTTATAAATTTATTCTCATTAAACAAGGGCTTATATTTACAACTATTGCTATCAGTTAGCAAATGATGATTGGGGTTGTAATATATAATTCTTTTATGCGTGTTAGAACAAACTTTTGCACGTGTACATCCCAATTCTATTTATTTTAACAGATCATAATCCTAGAAAACCTACACAGAGAGAAATTTACCGTGCCGAATATGATAAAATGGTCTTCTAACCGTACTTACCGCACTAACTAAAAAATATTTCGTTTTAGTTTTAGAGTTAGAACCCTTTACTGGTGTGGTGATTTTTTTTAAATGACACCAAAATTAAAATAGAATAAATTAATCTTAACTTTAATTTTAATTTTCACAATATTTTCATGAAAATTGGCATCAAGGGCTTTCTTGAGTCGCTAAAGTTGAATTTAAGATTAACAATTTTCTAACACCACCTCAGCACCCTGGGGGCGGGAGATTATAATTAAATTTTTTTCAATAATTTCCTTTTACGCACGATTGTAAATCTAAAAAAAGTAGAAAAAGTCATTTCAGGCCTCTATAAAAGCTTGAGGTGCTCACAAGTATAACTAAAAATATTGTTTTCTACTTTTCGTAGATTTACAATAAAAGTTTTTTTATTATTTTAGACATTAACTTGTGACCTAAAGGGCCCTAATTTGGTCGAGGGCGCCAAATTTGGTTTGGACTTTTAACTTAATTTTAACTTTTAATTTTTAACCATGATAATTGTTGTTAAATTGTATGATATTTTTCTATAATTATATTTTTTAAATGATTTGATACCTAATGCTAAACATTTTATCAACCATAACTAAATAATAAAATTTAATTTTTATGCGCTTTGGAATAGCAAAGTGACATTTTTAGGTTAAGGTTAAGGCTCCGTCTTTTGTTTTACTGTTGCGGTTACTCATAGAAAATTAAAATACAAAATTAAAAGTATTACTACGATTTAAAATTTTCACATTTAAAAACTTAAAACACGAAGAAAAGATCAACAATTAATGATGTCGGTAAGATCCATATCTCTTTAGAAAAACATTTAGAAAACTTTTTTTAACATTACAGAGACGCGTTTGGTTACAGCTAATAGCAACTATTTAATTGCCATATCGTCATCTAAAGGCTCTAACGGTCTAACTCCAAAACGTCATATTTTTCAGGAGACGTAAAAAACGATTTAAAACTTAATTATAGCAATTTAGAACTTTAAAACTAGCTTGTTCACAGGTAAAAATGTTTGAAATGTGTTAATGTATTTAAAACTTTTCATTGTTATCTATTTTATATAAATTATTTGAAAATTAAATTTTAACCACAGAATCTAAATTCACTAATGGTCTAACTCCAAGGGAAGATAAAAGAGGATACCTATCGTATTATATCGCGTAATATTATTACAAAAAATTTATATTTTTATATTTAATATATAATATTACTACTAGGTAGGCATAATATATATACATTATTAATGGCAATAATTATAATTATCATCAAACAGTAAATTAACAAATATTTGAAACGGGATCCCCTGTTGTCGAGAAATAGTTTGACATTAGTGACAGTTCTCATTTAATTGTTTTCTCACACTCATATGATGGAGTTAGACACTTAGCGACTTAAAATATTTACATTTTTGCATTTTTTGAGGCTGATATTGGTTTAATGCAACTTTTTTTTTTTTGAAGTATGTTGGTAATCAGATAATGAAGCAAATTTGATAAAAATCTCATTTTTGAAAAATTTGGAGTTAGACCTAGAGCCTTTAGTGGACGATATGAGATTATCATATGACCTATATGGGTTACTAGATAAAACAAAACTAAAAGTAATTTTATTTATTAATTTACCTTTTATTTTAAATTATTTTTAACAAATAAATTATTTGTTAAAAACGATACAAGCGAATAAAAAATAGCCTATGACCCACGGACGAGAAATTTCTCGGTCTTACACGTTGTGGATTTCGGCTCACTCCTCGATACACACAATACCCACATGCGAACGAGAAAAACACGCTTTCATTTTCGGGACTAAGGGCATATCCACAGGCTCGCATAACAACATAGTACATAACAATGCGATGCCGTGATTGGCTTGATGTGCCGCCATGTATCTTGTAAGCCAATCACGGCATCGCATTCTTATGTTTTATGCAAGGTTCTGGATAGGCCTTAAACTTGCCGTTTTCAAACGAATTTATTTGATTTTAACAAAGAAAACCTTTTAAAATAACATTGCTTAAATTACTTAAACTTTATCGAAATATCTTAAGATATATCTTTTTCGTCCATTTTTTCGAACTGGCGTTTGACTCAACCATATTAAAAAACAACTGAAATTGCGATAGCCTAACTTCTCGCAATGCACAGGCATCTTGATTAAATTAAGAAAATAAAACACCCGATTTTAAACGCGTCGGTTTTTAATTTAAATTTTATCTACCTACCTAAATTGTGTTTGATCGTGCAAAAAATAGTGTATATACCTCAAGACTAAACGTGGCTGTTTTAGTCCCTTGCATTTCTCTTTCCCTCGCTCGCTACGCTTGCTCAGGAGCAGCAGTACTAAAACAACCAGTTCAGTCTCTTGGTATATAAATAACTATTAACTATATTGAATGAAAAATAGTTTAACTTATTCTCAGTGTATTATATAACCTGGTGTTTTGATCAGGCCATTAGTGTTCATCGTTTAAAGTATTTAAACCAGGATTAAGTCCTTATAAGGACTACAGGAAAGCTACACTCATTAGCAAATAACAATTGGGTTTTGCCAAAAAAGATGAATGAAGAGTTTTGGGGTCAAGTAAAGTTTTTGATTGTATTTTATTAAGTACATGCTAATCAGCTTATTTCCATTATAAGGGGTAGATTTACCTGTAGTATTATTGCCAGTATATCTGATTCATTATTGTTGTTAGTTTAATTGTGATGAAAACAATTTGTTTGATTATTTTAAGTTTTACGCATCGTTTGATGGTAAAATATATTTTTAGGGGTACTTAAAAGCTATATTTTAAAATTAATGAATTGGGAGCTATTTTCAACTCTTAAGACCAAAAAGTAATAACTCCAAACAATTTTTTTGGGAAATATTTAATATTTTCTGGCAATTTTTGGATTAATGGTTTTTTTTTGAAATTTTAAATTTTTACATTCATGTTCTTTCTCACTGACATTACTTTCGCTGTCACTCTTTACACAAATTTTTAATATAATTTTAAGTCTCATTTTCACTATTATTCACTATTTCACTACTTCTGCTTTCACCACTTCTTAAAGAAGCAAAATAATCAAATTTTCTTTTTTCTTTTGGCGATTTTTGAAAGACCTGAGAAGAACCTACAATTCATAAATTTTCAAAGCGGCTGCATCCATTCTGAAAACATTAGTCATACTAAACGTCAGTTAAGAAAAAAGAAACAAAATAAATACTATTCTGAAATATTTGCTTCCATTTAGTGCGAAAAATAGAACCATTATTAGCGAGCTCAATTGAGACGATATAAGCAGTATATTTTGGACTTAAAATAGTTCATTTATAGCATGTTCTCAATTAAACCAATATAAACCATATATTTTCGACATAAAGTTGGTCATTATTAGGTCGTCCTAAATTTTATCAAATAAAGGCGTATATTACACAGCCCCACAAAAAAAAAGTCCGGATCTCTAGACCAGACATGTGTATCCTTATGTATTTTGGCCCGCTGAATCCGAATCCGAGGTCAGAAAAAGCCCTACACCCCAGGAATTGGCCCCAGAGGCCGAAAATGGCCGCTGAAAGGTGTGAAACGGGAATTCCGGCATGACGGATGCTCAGGGCAGGTTGAGATTGCATTCTCAAGGCAAAGTCGAATTAGTGGGTAACCGAGCTTAGATCCGACAGGCATCGCGGCTCCTGAGGCCGGAAAATGGGCCCCTGGGAGCCGAAAAATCGAGATTTTCACGTCGGGATCGCAGTACTTCGATTTTCTTGTAACTTCAAACTGCAGCAACGTAAAGAGGCTGGAACCTCTTCCAGGCCCATTGAAATTCACACCCAGGGTCCGAAAAACGGGCCCTCAGGGCGGGAAAATCAAGATTTCCACGTCGTCATCACGGCACTCAAATTTCTATGGACTCTAAAACTCACGGAAACACTGGCAATGTAGCAACATTTCGAGGCCCATTGTAATTCATGCCCGGGCCCAGAAAATGGACCCTTAGGACCAGAAAATCAAAATTTCATGCCGGCATCACGGCGCTCGGGTTTCTACGGACTTTTAAACTTGAGAAACACCCAAGATGGTGGAACGGTTCAAAGCCCATCGGAAGTCATGCCCAGGGTCCGGAAAATGGGAGCTCGGTGGCCGCAAACCGATATCCCTACGTCTGAATCACGGTACTCGAATTTCCATGAACTTTTAAACTTCAGAAACGCAAACGACAGTGGGACAGTCCGAGGCCCATTGAAATTCATGCCCGGAGTTCAGAGAATGGCATAAAAATTCGACTGCCGTGATTCCGACATCTCGATTTTCCAGGCCTTAAGGACCATTTTCTTTGCACCGGGCATGAATTCCAATGGGCCTGAAGTTGTTCCAACATCTTCAGTGTTTCCTGAGTTTGAAAGTCCATATAAACTTGAGTGCCGTGATTCTGACATGGGATTCTCGATTTCCGGCCCTTCAGGCCCATTTTCTGGGCCTCGGGCATACATTCCAATGAGCCACGAATTGTTCCAACATCGTCAGTGTTTCCTGAGTTTGAAAGTCCATAGAAACGTCAATGCCGTGATGACGACGTGGAAATCTTGATTTTCCTGCCCTGAGGGCCCATTTTCCGGACCCTGGGCGTGAATTTCAATGGGCCTGGAAGAGGTTCCAGCCTCTTTACGTAGCTGCAGTTTGAAGTTTCAAGAAAATCCAAGTACTGCGATCCCGACGTGAAAATCTCGATTTTTCGGGCCCCAAGGGCCCATTTTCCGGCCTCAGGGGCCGCGATGCCTGTCGGATCTAACCACCGTTAGCCACTAATTCGACTTTGCCTTGAGAATGCAATCTCAACCTGCCCTGAGCATCCGTCATGCCGGAATTCCCGTTTCACACCTTTCAGCGGCCATTTTCGGCCTCTGGGGCCAATTCCTGGGGTGTAGGGCTTTTTCTGACCTCGGATTCGGATTCAGCGGGCAAAAATACATAAGGATACACATGTCTGGTCTAGAGATCCAGACTTTTTTTTTTGTGGGGCTGTGTTATCGGACTAAAATAGTTTATTAATTTGCCGTCTAAAACTAGGGAGCATTTAGTATTAAAATTGGAAGAAGACCTTAGATTAACATAAAATAGCATATATATTTCGATATAATTATGAGTGCTTTTAGACGTACAATTATAGCGTCAATTTTTCATTCTACTTTTGAGAAATATTTTGAACGTCTCAATAGTTTCTTGAAGAAACTTTTTTCCATTTTATTTGCTATATGAAAGCAAGTTTAGGATGCTATATACTAGACTTTCAAGCTGGTTTTCTGGGTGACTCTGTAAATGAATCTTAATTTTCATATTCCAAAACAGGAAAAATCAAAAAGGAATTTCACGCTTTCCGCATGCGATAAAAATAATGTATCAAAACATTCACGGCAACATTCCGACTCGTAAAAATAAGGGTCCCCAGTGTCTCAATTGAGGTTTGTTATCTCAAGACTCCACTCTCGATGACCATAGAGGGGTGCACCGTCTGCAAACAACTAGATAAGACCCGAAAAGTACCCCCATAGTATCAAATGGGGGAAACCGGAACTATACAACTCTATTAGCTATATATACTGTAGCCAACGATGTGCATTACGCCTGTGTTTATTGTTTTATGTGTGGAGTCACGCCTGCAACTTCACACTGTCTCGGTGGTGATAAGAAAAAACGTAGGGAGTCAAAAGTGTTCAGGGTTTGGCTATCGATTAAAAATGTATAAAAATTACGTCAGCAATAATTTTTATTTGATTCTTGATTCTTTGCCAAAAAAAAAAGATTCCTTGATCCAAGGGCACGTGTCTTTCGATATGTTTAAAGGCTACAATTTCTTTGAATCAAAGTCAACTTCCTTGAATGGAGAGCACGGGTTTTTAAATGATTTTCCGCGCTCTTCATTCAAGGACATTGACTTTGGTTCCAAGAAAGTCTAACCTTTAGGAGGGTCGTAGCTCCCTTAGGGCTCATTTCCGGACCAACCTTTATAGGAACTTTTTTTCATATTTTTGACCTAGACTCGCCCCTTAAAATGTTGCAACTTATTTCTGAATCACCCAGTGTATTATAAATAATCTTCAGAATACTTATTTATGATACCAGGACGATAAATGCTGTTTGGGGCTATTACCGAGGTTTCCATCCGAGGTCGAGGAGGGAGTTTGGTAACCGTAATAGCCCTAAGGGCAATTATTACTTATAGTATTTTTTATTCGATCCTCATATATAACTATTATTATTATTATTAATATAGATATGGATTAATACATATCTTAATGAATGAATTTGTTGACAACAAGTTTGACGTTTGAGTTCAAATAAGTATCATTAGTTTCACATCAATCAATGTTGAATATTTTTCTTTTAAGCCCGAGGCGAAAAATTAAACTTTACGTCCAAAAAGTGCCGTTTTTATCCTTTAAGAAGTAATAGAGCGGTTTATTTCAAATAATCAAGTTCTGCAAAAGCCAGTTTAACGTAAGTACCTATACATTGTTTTATCGTGTCACCCTCGAAATAGAACAAATGTTTGTAATGCAACGGTTTTAAAAGGCTTCGCGCACTTTGGGGTCGTTAAAAATTAATTTGGGAACTGGCGTAACTGTTTATTTTAATTATTTAAATTATGAGCTACTGTATCACACTGTAAAAGAATTAAAGTGAAATTACATCACACTGTAAAACAAATAAAGTGAAATTACCTACTCCTACTCTACTCCTGTTATTCAACAGGAAAGTTCATGTTTAGGCCGTGAAGTTTTTAATAGTGTCCCATTCGCCAATTTTGTAAATATATTTTTAACTTCTTTTCCCCAAGGCCCCCCTTGGTAAAATTTTGGGATAAAAACTATTAACTCTCCCTGTGATTGGATTTGCAACTGATAATAACAAATTAGTAATTAGAGTTATTTAGGGGTCGCTGACAAAGGATCCGCTAATCAAATTTTTTTAATTCCTCATCAGTTTCGTGCAGGGACCGAACGACAAACATTTTTAAATAATATGAATATTATTCAGTTTTTTTATTATTATTTTGTTGTTTTTAGGAGTTTTGGGGTCGCTAACGTTGAATTTGTTAATAACAATTATAATTAATGTTTTAAATACTTTATTTAAATTTGATTCATGCATGAGTAACTTCGAATTAGGGAACGTTCAAGTATTACGCAACGCAAAATTTGGCCATTTTTGACTCCCCCCACCCCCCGCATGTAACGCGGCGAAACATTTTCAAGACCCCCACCCCCCTCCCATTTGTTACGTAACATTTTTTACAAAAAGTGAAGAAATTGAAGGGAAATTTTGCTTTAAGGTTTAAACCGGTTTTTAACCGGTTATTGCTTCCGTGTTTTAACCATAAACCGGTCTGAGGTAATTTCCGCAACCGGTTAACCGAAAACCGGTTATTGCCTATAGTTTTCCACCTCTATTTTTTTGTTTAGAGGATTTAGTGAACGCAGTGTGCAATAAAATTTGCAACGATTCCGTATCTTAGGCCTAGCTAGATCATTGTTAAAAACGTGATCCAATAAACTTTTTATAAATTTATAATTTTTTAAGTGTTACGTAACATTTTTACTACCTTCCCCCCTCTGTAGCGCGGCGTAACGTTTTTGAGACCCCCCCTTTAAAGCGTTACGCAATACTTGAACTATTATTTGTAATCTACTTTAGTACCGCGATTTTTTTAGAAATTTCTAGGTCACATAGTTATTTTTAGGAAAAAATGCCTAATTTTATGCGAAGGCCTTTGCCGCATAGAAAGTACCGCGCCGGCCAATACCGGTAAATGACACGCGTAGCATTTTTCGGCGCTGAAAATGACACGCGCGGAATTAGACGGCACGCTAATAACACGCGCGGTAATGACTGGCGCGGTATTGGCCGGCGCGGTATTGTATGTGCGGTAAAAGCCCCTACCCCTAATTTTAGCTATTTTCTCTAAAAAATTATCTACTTTCGTTAAAAACTCGGTCTCTTGAGAGGGGTTGGTTTGGATGTAAATACCTACAAAATTAACACATAACAATTACCCATGTCAAAAACAAACAGAACTATAATCTTTCATTATTTATGACTCTTCCCAGTCGATTGATCAAGTTGCCCATTAAAACAACTGTATGGTAAAACGCCACGGCCTCCCCTATCTAAATAAAAGCCGGGAGCTGAAAGAAATTGCAGGATTTAAGCCGATTTGCTTTTTTTTTTGTATGACAGGATGGCAAAGTACAAATTCAACGGTGCAGCGTAAATGATAAGGGGGCTGTACGTTGATTTTGACAGTAGAATATTTTTATAATTAATTCAATAGTATTTACATCGGAAGAATAACATGAATATCAACAACTGACAATAAAAGTAATCAGTATCAGTTCCATCAGTTTTCAATATGAAAAACCAAACCTTAGTAACGTTACACTATTTTTGAAATTAACTCTACTGGACTTCTAGGCGCCGGCTTTGGTATCTCCTAAATTTTAATCCAGGGGTTAGTTTTAAGCTTTTTCCCACTGAAAATTCTACAAAGGATGTGGCATATTCACCAAAATTTTAAATAGTCCAAAATAATTTTTTATATTTCCTTTATGCAAATAATAAATGGAACGTGAATAATTTTCGAGTTTTTCTATTCAAATACAAAAATTTGTTGATTTTTATTACCAAACAGATCTACACTGAATATTTTTTAACCCTTACCCTTCAGGGTGTCACAATTGTGACTTTAGTTCTTTATTTTTTCTTTAGGGCAATATTAATCCAAAATACTTTTATATACTTTCAATGTATGCAAACAAATATGCAAATTTAATTCAGTATAATACAACTCTCCTGAAACTCTAAGGAAACAAAAACACGAGAAAAAACTCAAAAAAAATGTTTTATTATCAGTTTAAGTTGGTGCAAGTATCACTTTCTGAACATGTTACGTACTTACCCAGCTGTGAGGCTGTTTGGCCACATCTACTTTCGTCCCTGAAATAAAAAATAGAGATTAAGTCAAAGGGTCGTGTAAACAATTAATATTAAATTATTTATAAAAATTAATACAGGGGTTGTTAATTTTATCACAATGTTATTATAATACTACTAAACTACGTCTTTATTAAATTATTTAAATGGTTTCGTGTCATTTCGTTAAATTAGCTGTACACGGAAAGAAATTAGTGGGCTCTGCGCTATACATTATAAGATATTTGGTAACAGTGGCAAATTATAGTGATTTAAGCTATAGATTATAAGGGACACAATAACTAATAATGTTAAAAATAAATTGGAAACGATTATATATATTACAGACACGATTATATTTATTACAGGCACTATTATAAATTTACAGAAATTTTATTATATTATAAAAATTATTAGCACGGACAATAATTAAATCTATTTAAGCTATAAATGCCATACTATTTGTTATATTTTATTATTCACTAAACAATTAAAGTATTTCATATAAATTTTTACACTGACTGCCATAATTGTAAGAGAAAGCCTTGTATTTATATAATAAGCGATTATAATTTGCTTGGTATGTGTGTTATAGCGCTCCTAGCTATAATTTTTTTTTTCCGTGTATTCAGTCCAAAATGATCAAAATTTGCGTTACGTAATACTTGAACTTTCCCTTAGTTTAACCCATTTTTCAACAAACCAAAGTCGACTCTAAGAAACCAGAAACTATAATGATTATTAAGTAAAAGAAATAACCACATACAAATATGTATAAACTTTTTGAAATTAGTCGTTGACGTTAACGAGAGTTTATGGTGTTCACGTTACAGAGAAGTCAATAGAAAAATATCTATGTTCACAAAAACGAATAGTTCACATGTTCACATTATCGAGGTTATACTGTATATCTTTATCAAGTAGGCCAAGATTATTTTTGCCCTTAATGTCATGTTAACAGTTAAATATCTGCCTTAAAATGCTGTATTTTGAAATGATAAATAAAAGAAAATTATAAAAAATAAGCTTGTGAATATTTGGTTCATGCATGATGGCGCGCGGGCTCATTTCGGTCTCATAGCACGTACATTTTTAAACGCCCAATACTCCGGAAGGTGGATTGGCCGTGCAGGACCTATAGCGTGGCCTGCGCGTTCTCCGGATCTTAATCATCTTGACTTTTTGGTATAGGGTTATCTAATGTCTTTAGAAAATATGTGTATATGAACTTTTTCATTGTTTGGTGAGTAAAATAGTATATGTATAGCCAGCCCACCTTTTTTTTACACTCTGTATATCCTAGTATAAACTCCGCGGGGAATCTTAGTTGATTCTCATCTGTTCCTTTAAAAATAGCTTAATTTGAATGTACTTTAACTATAATTTCGCTGTTCTTTCATATGATTTGGGGGTATATTTTTGCAACGGTGTTTGGAAATATCTGATTTTTTTTGTGTGTTCCTACATGCAAGTTTATCTTATTGCCATTTTTTTTTTTGATCGGGTCCCAAACTCGGCCCCTAGCTACCAAAACATCATACCTTGTCAGAAAAGCCCCAATTTTTTAATTCTTGTATAACAGTGTTATTTTAAAATATATTGATTTAAAATTTAGACAACATTTGACTCTCATGAGTGACTATAATTTTATAAAAAAAATGTTTTGATTTTAACGGTCAATTTTCCCTAAAAAAAAATACATTTTTTGGTGAGCAAAATTCTATGTTAAAACTATGTTTAAAAAAAAATGATATATGAGTGAAACTATAGGTCCAACTCTTTAGTTCTATAGTATTTCCACAGAATAACGATGCCCCCGCTTGCTAGATCAATTATAGTAAAGGACGCACATATGTCATTTTCCTGTGTGTTTTTGGGCAAATTTGATCTATTGCAGTCTTATAATGGGAGGCATAGCGTAGTGGCTAGCGCGTATGCATAGCAAGTCTACTATCATGAGTTCGATTCTCACTGGCGCCGATTTGCCTTTTTCAGTTAATTAATAATTGAAATTTGGCGAAGGCGATAAGTGAAACGGACACTCCCTAGAAACTGGTTCGAAAGTCAGTATAAGCCGGTGGTTCCCTCTACTACTAGCCCACACAAGTCCTGGACTTAGGGGATGCTTAATTAAGTAGAATAGTACGAGGTTAAACAAACATGTAATGTAATGTATAAAAACAAATTCTATTTTTTGCCATTTTCTCGTTAACGGTGATATGTATTATCAAAATTTAAAAACTATAACTTGAAACTTAATATTTACTAAAAAAAAAGGTTACTTTTTTGTCAAAAATGAGCTGTGCCAAAACTAGGCCAACAAATATTTTTTTGGTAACTATGCAATTTTTATTAGATACATAAAAAGGGCATTTTTTAAACAATTTTGTTTTAATAAGTTTTTTTTTACTTAATTTGTTTTCAAGTTATAACACGTCAAAGTTGCAGAACTGCAAAAATAGCCACATCTTAAAAACTAATGAAGTAAGAAAAAAAACTTAAAATAACAAAATTGTTTTTAAAAAATAGCTTTTTATATATTTTTAACAAAATGTGCATAGTTACCAAAAAAATATTTGTCGGCCTAGTTTTGGAGCTTAGCTCATTTGGACTGGAAATTAAGAAATCTTTTTTAATTTAAGTATTAAGCTATAGTTTTTAAATTTTGATAATACCTTTCACCGTTAACGAGAAAATGGAAAAAAAACTGCTTTCTAAATAAAAAATTGAAAAATAAAATCACTTTTTCACCACACATTATAAAAGTTTCAAAATTTTGTTAAACGTCTGTCCAAAATGCAACAATTTGTTTTGTATAAGACTGCAATCGATCAAATTTAACAAAAAAACACAGGAAAAATGGTATACATGCAGTCCTTCGCTATAATTGATCGAGCAAGAGGGGGCATCATTATTCTGTGGAAATACCGTAGAACTAAAGAGTTGGATACCTATAGTTTCACGCATATATCATGGTTTTTCTGAACATCATTGCACCCTCTAGAATTTTGCTCTCCAAAAAAGGTATTTTTTTTTAGAGAAAATTAACCATAGCGCTCCCTATGCGTCACTCATGAGGGTCAAATGTTGTTCAAATTTTAAATCAATATATTTTATAATAATAATATTATACAAGAATTAAGGAAATAGGGCTTTTCTGACAAGGTATGATATTTTGGTAGCTGGGGACCGAATTTGGGGCCCGATCAAGAAAAAAAAATAGCAATATGGTTAACTTGCATGTAGGAATGCACAAAAAAAATCAGGCTATTTAAAAATATGTTGCAAAAAAAACGTGTGAAAGAACCGCGAAATTGCAGTTAAGCATTTTATAAAATAATACCGGGAGAAAATAGTGAAATAAAAATGGTCACCAGCTCTTAGAGAAGTAGGTATCTATGCGAATTTTTTTTTTCAATAGGAAGTACCGTCCTGTTTTTATAAAAAAAATCATTTGAAATCACTGAAACTGATTTCAAATGATTTAAACTTGACTAAAAAATCAAAACGATCTTCTGATTGCGTTACAGATACAAAATGTATTGACTGTCGGCAACCTTTAAAAGCCTTTTATGTATAAGAATCGAATTATTTACTGCCGAATGGATTTCTCAATATAAGACTCATTAAATAGGATGTAAACTTCAAAACCAATATCCGACTATGCGAATATTGCACAAAACACAAATATACACCCTTCAGATCTCCATCTCTCTTTAACTTTATTGATTTCGTATTTTCTGGCTTTGTTCTACGCGTTGATCCTGCAGATGTTCGATGCCTTTTATAAGATCAAGTGAGCGTAATGAAGTTTAGTGTAAATATCAAGTATTCTTTGACTTATTGCTCAAAACGGCGAAACGAAGATTCTGGCATTTTATTTTTTTTTATTTCTGACTGATTTATCAATTTATTATTTATCTACTGTTTATATTTTATTCATAACTGTGATATCCGGTTCTTTATTTTTTTTCTTTGAGCCAGCCTAGGATAGAAAAATAGTATATTATGCACCTAGTATGCGAACTAAGTCTTTAGTGTTCGAGACTGAAGTTTTTTTTTCTGAGACGGAGTCGAGGCAAAAAATCAGTCGAGAACACTTAAGACAGTTCGCATACGTGGTGCATATACTAATTTTTCTACTCCCTAAAGCTAGTAACTTCAAATATCAGTTTAAAAATAATTTTGACATAGCTGTCAGTTTGACAAATAAGTTTAAAAAAGTTAGTAGTTGGCTCAAAATTTTTTTATTATTGACCGTCGTCAATAAAAAATGCTTAACAACGGTCAATAATAAATGAGCACTGATTTTATAGGTTGCCAAGATAAACAAGCCTTGACAAAGGTAGATAATATGTAAGCTAGTACTTAATTAGGTTGTAGAAAAAAACCTTTCCATATTTTGATGTAGGTATTAATAACTTTACAAATAAAAAGTTACGTCAAACATAATTAGAAATTTAATATCTTTATCTTTTTTTGTGTGCTCGATGCCCAAACTGCTTGTTTCCTCACCTCACCTTGTACCTCGTTTTGCAAGCAGCAAATACTTTCTACATTTCTGTGGCACAATGTGCCATAAATTATTCATTGTTTGAAAAAAGTTGTATGAAACTGATTTTAATATTGAAAAATACTTACAAGTTTGAATTTTTATCTAAAACTTTCCATTAATATTTACCATCATCATAAGATTAATAAAATTAAGACACAATTTATACAATGAATTCGGGACTTTCAATGAATTAAGAAATTTCAATAAATTAGTATAAAAATTCCAGGGAATGTGTATATATATTTTTCTCGAGTTTTTTTTTGCAGATTTCCTTTAGCTTCCAGTAAATTTATGCTTGCATATTAAAATTCAATTAAAAGCCAGTACAAACAAGACTGACTTGTAAATTGATTTAAATATTCAGACACACTTGTGCTGGAATAGTATATTCTATAACTAGTATGGAATAGACAATATTCCGCGCGAGCGGATAGTTTGTCATATGAGCCGGCAGGCGAGTATGACGGTCCCGCGAGCGCGGAATGACTATTCCATACGTTGTAGACTATACTTTTTCTTCGACGAATATGAAACACTGTATGGCTTTAAACTGCGGACAAGGTTAAAAACAATGTTTTTTGTGACTCGACATTGTAAATGCAACAAAACACATATTTTTAAATAAAGCAATTAATGTTATTTAATAATTTTATCAAATCAGTACTTAAAAAAGATTTTTATTTAATTTAAGCACATATTTACAAATTATAATGCAAAAATTGAAGGTTATGTCAGATTGTTGTGACAAATATCAGGTTTAAATATTTAACAATAGATGGAGCAGTTTTAATTTTTTGTAAATTGATAAAAAACTGGTCAAATATTAAGAAAAACTAATAAACTTTATGTAATTTTAACGCAAAACTTTAAATTGCATTAAATTATTCAATGTTTCATGGTAAAATGTATACATTTTTGCTAATTTTGCTAGTTTACTTTACTTTTATAAATAAGAGATAGCACCAGATGTGCTCATTCTAACACTAGATACGGAATATTCATACCGTATCTAGAGCTAGAATGGGTTCATTCTGTGTTTGAAAAGTATGTGTATTTGCTTACATTCTAAAGCAGTCGTAGAAAAACAATTATCATCTACGTTATTGTTCATTAAATTCAGCAAAATTTTAAAATTAACTCAAAAATTGAATAATAATTTACCTTTCTGTCTTGTTTAAAATGTTATGAATATTAATGGACTATTGTAGATGATTTTTAGACAGTTTTCCTTCAGATTTTAGCAATTTTATTCTTGCATATTAAAATTTAAATAAAACCCAATACAAACACGACATTGTATTTTAAGCAAAGGCTGAGTGGCAATAAAATTTGAAGTACCTACAAATTAAATAAGGGCGGGCGTCACGAAATAAAAACTTTAGGACCAAAATCTTTATAGTCCTGTGGTTTCTAAAGTGGGTATGTATGTTCACTTTACGAGACGAAATTGGCTTGAACATTCTTTTGAGTGGGTTTTATTCTTCAGGGTTTTAATAAAAGCAGGTTTATTATTGGTGAAATTGAACTTTCTAAGTACTGTGATTTATAAAATTGGCAAACACACTAAACCTACACTGAGAAAACTGTTTTGTCAATAACTACGGTTACACGATAAACTACAGTTATAAATAGGGTATTTCTTAATGTGCATTAAATCCAAATCAAAATGGCTAAATTCTGCCTTACGTAATACTTGAACGTTCCCTAAGATGCATATTAAGCAACCCACCCCTTAAATTCAAAATAGCGTACACCCCTTAGGCACCCGGTGAAAAATTAACAGGAGTGTTCTGTAACCATCCACTACTACCCTTTAAAATATCAGCCCGTGTACATTTATTGCAATTTAAATTTATTATTTGATCATTACAATTTAGACTAAACTTTTGACAACGATTGTAAGATGATCACTGCGAAAATTTAAGAGTTATTACAATATTATCAAATGCAAGATGTAAGATTTACACTTTTAAAGTTATCTTTAATCAAGATTCTTGATGAGATGTATAGAAATTATTGCTATCTTACAGGGTGATCCATCGAAAAATATAAAAAAGGTTCTTATGAAGGTTGGTAGGAAAATGAAGCCTAAGGGAGCTACTGCTCTCCTAAGGGTAGGGGAGACTGGGGTCAATTGCAACGGGAGTCGTTTGAAACAAGTCGAATATATCCGAAACGAGTTGTAAAAGCGGGGGGGGGGGCAAGGGCAAAGGGAGCGGCTTTCGTGTTGGAACGTGTCAATTAGTACTCAGCGCCTCTAAGAGAAGGCCATATATTTGTATGTAGTGAACTTCTTTTTCGCAACCAAATGTAAGTATTTTAGTTTTTGTTCTTTTGCTTATTAATCCAAAACTATTGTGTTTTTTAAAGGATCCTTTAGAATATAGTGACTTCTAATGTTCAAGCTTAAAGGGATATGGTTATTTTTCACTCATGAGATATATTTTTTTTGCTGCTTAATTAAATGTATCGAAACATGTCCTAGGGACGATTGAAACAATTTCTCTGGGGTCGGTTGAAACGCGTTTTAACCCATTATATATATATATATATATATATATATATATAAAGTTATCTTATTTTATCTTAAAAATACAACTTTTTCGAATCCACTACTGCTAAAATTATAACTTTTATCCCTACTTAAAAAAAGTTAATAACTAAAGAAAAAAAAAAACGTTTTTACTACTGCTAAAATTACAATTTTTATATTTTCAACCCATGAGATTTACAAATTTTTCGAATCTCAAGATAAGTGGGGCCCTGTCTGCCATGAAAAAGAATAAAAACCAGTTGTAAAAAAAAATATTTGTCTTTATTTGATATATGTTTCAACTAACCCCAGGTACTCAACTGACCCAGGTTTGGGGACAGTTGACACATTTAACATATTGTTATAAAAATGCTTTCATTTATTTTATTGTTACATATGGGAATAAAACAATATTGCACTCTTATACCCAGATAATTAGGCTGTAATTAAAGCGCATTGCCAAATGGATCAGAGTTAAAATCTAGTTACAGTAAGCAATTTTCTCAAAAATGTTTCAACTGACCCCAGTCTCCCCTACGTGTGTAAAAGAGTTTTTATTTAATATCTATGCAACCATATAAACTACATTATCCTATGTAGTTTTATTAAATAATTTGACCAGGAGCGTACAAAATAAGAGAACCTCGAAGAGAACTTTTTCGCTAAAACTCGCTTAAACTTGTTTGATTCCCTATATTAGTTTAAAATAAGTTGGTGTCAGGGCCGTAGCGAAGGAGATTTGGTGGGGGGGGGGGGAGGAGGTTCCTCGACAAAAAAAAGTTCATGACTAAAAAAAAAATGTCCCACCCTTTCTCAAAACTCAAAAAAAAGTACATGACTAAAAAAAAAAGTCCAACCCTTTCTCAAAAAAAAAGGTTCATTCATTCATGAAATATGCAAGTTTTATATTTTGACCACAAAATATGCAAGTTTTTTTGAAAATCCCAACTTTTATATTTTTAATACATAAAATTTACCACTTTTTTCCCAAAATTAAAAATGTATTATTATTATGTTTATCCCATGAAAAAATATAACTTTTATATTTTTAATCCATGAAATATGCAATTTTTTTTATTCTAAGGTTTAAAAATCCCAACTTTTATATTTTTAAGCCATAAAATTTAAAACGTTTTTTCCCAAAATTAAAAATTTATTATTTTATTTTTTTTTAACCCATAAACTATGCAACTTTTATGTTTTTAATCCATGAAATATGCAACTTTGTTGATTTCAATATAGGTGGGGGGGGGGAGGCTCCCCCCATCCCTCCCCATAGCTACGGCCCTGGTTGGTGTTATGTAACATCGTGGGGCCAACGGTTTTCGAGAAAATTGCAAATAACGGACTATGTTATTTTACATTACATATGTATGGAAAATTTTACTAATTGGCATATAGCAAAAATTTATATTTTTTACAGGATATACCGGTAGTGTCTTTTCATTATTAACAATTTTCATTCTTAGTCACGACCACTTTCGTTTCTTGGTTAATTATAATTGATATTATTATATATTATAATTATAATTTAATCTCGGATTTAATTTAAGTTAAATAATTATTTAATTAAATTATTAATTTAAAAGATTTTAGGTAAGATTGCAAAGCGTCCTGGATCATCCAGGATCTTTTATCCTTGTAGAACATTTAAGGCAATGTTGGTAAATTACTCACAAGATTGTAAATGCAGGACCTGAATTGCAGGTTTACTTGATCGTCTTGTTTAGTAAGTACGCCTAGCTGATTTTCGGTCGAGGCACCTTCCGCCTGGCCGCGTCCAAAATGTGCAAACCACCGTAAAATTGATGTAAACTCCACAAACCATTCTAAGGGATTTCGACAACAAACGCAACACCGATACCATCTTAAAGCGACACAAAAAATAGTTTTAGATTTATCCACATTAGGCTGGCAACTTTACATTTTTTTTTATTTTCCTTAGTTCATAATTGTGAATAACTTCCACGAAGGGGGAATCGCTATGGGAAGTCCTTGTACAAGTTTCCGAAAGTCTGTCAACAATTTATAGTTTAAAAATCTCAACAAAAATCTTGATAATTCTTACATTTTTCAGAAATTTGAGAAATCTTATCGAAAAGCTTAAAAATCATTTTTTTTTGCCGAAAAGTCCAAAATGATAAAAATTTGCCTTACGTAATACTTGAACGTTCCCTAAAACATAACAGAACAACGTAATTTTTTACTGTAATAACTTGTAATTAATAATAAAGGTTGCCTGGGGTTCCAAATAGGCAAAACCGTTTAGTATTAATAACGCTATAATAATAATTTAACGCCATTATGGGACAGTTTAAATAATTTGAGTAATTTAATTAATGAACATCAACATTTATTCCAAGTAAGATTTTTGAAAGGAATTTATATATGCAATTTTTTCACAGAAATTGTATTCTATGAGGTAGAATCTACGTTAAAAACAAGTATATTCCAAAAACGCTTTTTGTTTTGGTGAAAAAAAGTTCGTAAAACACTCCACTAAAATATTAAACGAGAAATAAAAATCTTCTGGAAAACTCGTGCTTTTAAGCAAAAACAAAGAAACACAAACTATTTTTTTGATAGATCTTTCCTCGGATCTTCCTATCAGGGAAAAGATCAATTTTATAAGTAGATTTTAATTTATTTGCATTTGAGAAAAATATTTTTTATTCGATTTATTCTAAAAGCGACATTTTTTGTTCATGTTTTACGGGTAAAAAGTTGAACTTTGTGGCCCTAGGGCCAAAAAGTTTGTTTCGCCCGATAACTAAAACTTGTTATTTTTAAGCTTTTTAAAAGAAGATGCTTTACCTTTACTGTAATATTTATAAAGAAATATGACCTTAAGGTCACTTTTGGTCTTGGTCCAAACTAAAGACCAGATACAGTTATTTTAATCATTTCATACAAAAAAAAAAAAAAATCCATAACATAACCTCAAAATATATGTCAACTGATTAATCTGTATTCACCCACTAAAATAAATTAAAAACACAAAATTTCAATTGTAAAATCACTTTCAATATTTATAATATTCATAGAACGGTTCCACAAGTATTATTTTCACAACAGACACATTTTAACAGAAATTAATCACTAAGCTATAGCTTTTTTAATTTGAAAATGAAACCGCAAGCAGAAGAAACGATTCAATTGTTTTTGTAGCGATTTGATTGGACAGCAATTTGTCATGGATAAACTATATAAGACAGTAAAAAGAAATATTTTTTGCACTTTAAAATTAAGTATATTTTAATAATTTATCATAATTAGTAACAATCGAATAACAAATATTGTATAATACACGGGCAAAAAGTTAAATTTCGATTTCGTAGGTTTATTACCCTTGTATTATAAATAACTATTTTAAAAATTGCAAAATAAACTACTAAGGTATTATAAGTATGTAGTATACCTATTTATAGTAGGTAATAATTTTAACTTTTAAAAACTTTTACTTGAGAGCCAGCCTATTTATCGTATACCTACCCACATTTTAAGGGTTTTTAAAAGCATGTTTTGTTACAATTCTTTAAGGCGTTATCGATTTTTGGTTTAGTGGTATGGTAGTGCTACTGTAAAAATGTTAGATAAGATTTGGTTACACAATTTTTCTCGGAACATGGCCTAATAGTTCCTAAAAGTTTTTTGAGATGAAACATAGATTTGGGTTTGATAAACACCTGAATGTAATATTTGAAATGTTGTTGTTTTATTTTCCCCCATAATTACAAACAAGCCTTGAAGATATGTAATGCTACGCATCCATTATATATTATTCACACTGATAAAATAGTATATTATGATCCAAGGACGAGAAATAATGTTTTTCTACGACTGCTTTAAAATGTAACCAAATACACACACTTTTTAAATACAGAATTAATCCATTCTAGCTCTAGATACGGTATGAATATTCCGTATCGTGTTAGAATGAGCACATGTAGTGCCATCTCTTGTTTATAAAAGTAAAGAAAACTGTAGCAAAATTAGCAAAAAAATATATATATTTTGCCATGAAATATTGAATAATTTAATGCAATTTAAAGTTTTGCGTTAAAATTACCTAAAGTTTACTAGTTTTTCTTAATATTTGACCAGTTTTTTCTATCAATTTAGTTCAAAAAATTAAAACTGCTCCATCTATTGTTAAATATTTAAACCTGATATCTGTCACTACAATCTGACATAACCTTCAATTTTTGCATTATAATTTGTAAATATGTGCTAAAATTAAATAAAGATCTTTTTTAATTACTGATTTGATAAAATTATTAAAAAACATTAATTGCTTTATTTAAAAATATGTGTTTTGTTGCATTTACAATGTCGAGTCACAAAAAAACATTGTTTTTAACCTTGTTAACCCAGTTTAAAGCCATACAGTGTTTCATATTTGCAGTCGAAGAAATAGTATAGTCTACAACACGTATGGAATAGTCATTCCGCGCTCGCGGGACCGTCATACTCACCTACCGGCTCGTATGACGAACTTTCCGCTCGCGCGGAATGTTGTCTATTCCATACTAGTTATAGAATATACTATTCTCGGTCGCATGCGGAGATTGTGAATCGAGGCGTGAACCGCGTAACACCGAGATTTATTTCACGTCCGTGCATCATACGCTATTTTTTATTCGCTTATAAACATATTTTAAACAAAAAAAAACGAAAAATAATAAGTATAATTAGTTTTAATTTGGTTATATCTGACATTTTTCCATAAAGGACCGCAAAAATACTTTGACGGGCTGCAGCCCGCCAAAATAAAACAAAAGACAAACTCTTAACAAAAGTTTCAGTTTTAACTGCAAAATTCAGGATTCATTTGGATATGGTCATTAAGTTATTTGACTGAGAGTAAAAATTTTTATTTGGGTCAAATAAACATTTAGTTCATGTAAATAAATATTTAAATTTCAAAATGAATTATTAATGGGAACAAAATAGTTTATTTGACAGAAATAAAATTTATTTGACACAACCAAATAATTTAACAGGCCATATCCAATTAAATATTTAGTTGACACCAATAAACTGTTTTATCAGTGCAGTAGGTAAATGGTATATTGCATTTTCCAAAAACTATTTTCCAAAAACTTAAATAATTTACAAAAAAATTTATCCTTATATTAAAAGTATTTTTTCCTGGAAAAATTACGTTAATCGGAATTTTCTTTAAGCTTTTTTGGATTTTTTAAGTTTAACCCCCAAAGTATTTTTTCCTGGAAAAATTACGTTAATCGGAATTTTCTTTAAGCTTTTTTGGATTTTTTAAGTTTAACCCCCAAAACTTTTTTGTTTTTGGGGGGTTACTTTTAAAAACAATAGGGATCTTCCCCTCATAAAAAAATTGATTTTTTCTGAAAAGTTCAAGTCGATCAGATTATTCGTTCTTGAGTTATCGTGTTCACAAAAATTGTGACATCAGACGGAAGACAGACGGACATTTGAAAAAAAGTAGCTTATTTTTTCATGAAACACATTTATATTCAAGAATTTTTTTGTCTAGGACGATTTTTGATTGTTTTTCAAAAATTCGAAACTACCGTATAATATTATTCTAGCGCAGGAGCTGTGAATAATATAATAATTAGCGGAAAATCGGAAAATTTTTGGGAGTATTTACCCCTCCCCCTAGAGGTAAAATTAAAATCTCTAAAAAAATAAAAGAAAAAGTCATAATTGAGTTGTTTGGACCTTAAGATTTTTAAACAAAATTGCGTGCGGAGCTAAACTAGATTACCAAAGGACGTATAAATTTGTATAAAACTATTAAAATATATAACTATATTATAAAAATTAAAAAAATGGCAAAGGCGCGGGCCTGTTATCCCCGAGGTTACCTCCATGCGAAAATGCCAACTAGGCTTTTGGATATTACCACCCTTAAAGGGGGGTTAAAAAATGACTTTGTTACAGGGGCGTAACGAGGTCCAAATTTGGGGGGGGGGGCTTGAGCCCCCTATATAAACGGTGTATTTGAAATAATGTCCGAAATTCTACATCATAAAATATGAAAAAAAGTTCCCATAAACATATGTCTAAAAATGCGTCGTAAGGGAGCTACGCCCCTTTGAAAGTGGCTAAAAATTTAGGTTTTTATTTCATAACTTAGGAACCCTTTGAGATACAACAACGGGGTTTTGCACGTGAACTAATCTTAATAAGACCCATCTTTGTATGAAACGGGGAGGCCTTATCAGTTTTTTGTCCAAAACTATTTCTGTGTAACTTTTTTGTAATTTTATTTTTGGAATATGATTCCTCAGGTCAAAATACATAAAAAGGTACTCTTGTTGTAATACTGTAAGATTAACCGTTTTCGAGGAAAATTCATTTGAATGTGAAATTTCACGGATCAAGGACGACAAATTAAACAGTAAAATGTTGAAAACCAAAATTTCAATGATGGCCCTTTAAAAATGATTTATTTTTAGGAGACTATAGCCCCCTTAGGATTGATTTTTGGAAATACCTGTATACGAGGTTTTTTTTTTATTTTTTTATGTACATTTTTCCTGCATCATTGAAATTTCGGTTTTCAACCTTTTAGTATTTAATTTGTCGTCATCGAACCGTGAAATTTCACCTTCAAATGGATTTTTATCGAAAACGGTTAATCCTACAGTGTTACAAGAAGAGTACCTTTTTTATGTATTTTGACCTCAGGAATCATATTCCAAAAATAAAATTACAAAAAAGTTACACAGAAAAAAGTTTGGGACAAAAAACTCATAAGGCCTCCCAATTTCGCACACCCCTGGTTAAAGTAAGTACATGAAAATAAAATACGAAGATGCGCCTTATTAGGATTAGTTCACATGCAAAACCTCGTTGCTATATCTTAAAGGGTTCCTGAGTTATTAAATAAAAATCGATTTTTTTAGCCACTTTCAAAGAAGTGTAGCTCCCGCTAGCATTTTTAGACATACGTTCATAGGAAAATTTTTTCATATTTTATAATGTAGAATCACACCTTAAAATTTTGGACCCTATTTCAAATACACTGTGTATACAGGGTGATCCATAACTGGCATGCCAAAATTTAAGAGGTGATTCTAGATCCAAAAATATAAAAAAAGTTCCTATAAAGGTTGGTCCGGAAATGAGCCCTAAGGGATCTAGGGCCCTTTAAAATTGTAATAAAAATAAGGTTTTTAATTAATAACTCGGGTACCGTTTAAGCTAGAGCGGCGAGCTTTTGCATGTATACTAGTATTAATAAGGGCAATAAGTTTATGTTAATTTATTTTTTTAATTTATCCAGAGGCGTGCCCAGACGGACAAAATATATGAGGCTTAAAACATTTTCGCCCCAAACTTTTCTATGTGTATGTTTTTTGGATTTGTTGTAAAAAATATAGATTTCTAGAGTAAAAATACATATAAAATATCATATAGTGTAACACTGTAGGAGCAACCGTTATCAAAAAAAAATGCAATTAAGAGGAAGTAACATTTTGTGCCACCAAAAACGTTACTTTTTAAAAGGCTATTACTCCTTTAATATTAAATTTAGGTGTTTTGGTGTATAATACTTTTTTGCTCAGTTTTAAATGAAGAATCACCCTGCAGCATTAAAATTTTATTGGTGCTTTTTTTTTGTTCCCCATTCAATACGTCATCTTCGAAGGGCCGTAGCTCCCTTAGGGCTCATTTCCGGACCAACCTTTATAGAAACTTTTTTTCATATTTTTGGATGTAGAATCACCTCTTAAATTTCGGTACGCGAGTTCTGGAACAGGCTGTATGTATATGTAAAAAATATATACGTAATTTTACTTTAATAGTTTGATTGGGGGGGCTTAAGAAAATTGGGGGGGGGGGGCTAAGCCCCCCAAGCCCTCCCTAGTTACGCCTATGCTTTGTTATTAGATTTTATTGCATTTTGTGTTTCATTTTATATATTTTTTAAAATGTAAAATTAATTATAGGGGAAAGTATTGTTATCTTAGCTTAGCAACACTCCCATGGGAGTTTTTATGGGCAATCCCATGGGAGTTTTTTTATGGGAAATCCCATTTTTAACATTCAGCCAAGGGTTAAGGACCCTCTTTTTTTTTAATCATTTTTTTGCGTAGAAAAATTTAGATAAAAAGGCTTTTTCCGCTTTTATTTGCTAAAGGAAAGCATTATATTAAAATTATTTCAGAGAAATATTTTAAAAAGCCTTCAAAAAAATTAAAGTTTTAGATAAATTAATATATTTGTAGCAATAAGCTCAAAATTAAAATATTTACTGATTCTAAATAGCATTTAATGATTTTTTTATGTCGATTTTAAAGAAAAAAACTATTATCCTGGGAATTATCCTGGAAAATCCTGTTTACATCCTATAAAATTCAATCAAGGATCAAGGACCGTGTGGCCTAATGGATAAGGCGTCGGACTTCGAATCCGAAGATTGCAGGTTCGAGTCCTGTCACGGTCGCGTTACTTTTTTTATTTTTTATGCTTTAACATACAAGTTTATTTTTTTATGCTCAAAAATACTTACTTTAATTTTTGTTTATTATAAAATAATGGAAAATTATAATTTATTATAAAAAATAAACATTAATTTTAAAAAAGGATAATAATTTTAGGGTTTTTAATTTTTAATTTAAAATAGTTGAAAATAGGACGAATTAAATCTCATTACTATTAATTTTATATATAAATATAAAGATAATAAGTTCAAAGGATAATTATTATTATTATTTAATTAATTAATTAATAACTAATTAATTAACTAATTATTTTTTAAATACGCCAAAAAAATATATGAACTTTTTGTAGAAGAAATACATTTATTTTAAGTAGTCCTTGTTTGACTTTTGGCGAAGGAGCTTTTATACTTCACGAATCTTGCTGCGCAGGATCCATGGATTCTGCAATGATCAATATTACTTCTATTCTGAATAATAACGTAGTAATTGATCTTATTTTTATATTACAAATAATAATAAAAAAAATAAAAAAAATATATAAAAAGACAAAAAAAGTAAATAAATGTCTATTTCTAGAAAAAAAAACAGTTAGTAAATATAAATAATATACATTGTATGTATATTTATTTATTTATTTATTTATTTATTCAAAAACTCACACAGGTTTCTCCAATTACAGAGTTTGTTATGTTAAGTAAATTAATAACAATATCAGTGATCATTACCAGCAGGTGCAGCAAAAAAGTTTTTTATTTTGCAAATAGAAGTATTTAAAATATCGACCCTAGAGCAAATACTATTATAGTAATTGCACATAAGAATCACAGGTGAAAACAGATAAACATTAGTTCTGGACGTTCTAACATAAAAAAAATAGAGAAATTCTAGCAGAAACTCTGGGCACGTTTATTTGCAATAAGTTTAATAGCTCTATACAGTCAATCTTATTATTGATCAATTTATACAAAAATATAATTGATGCTTGTTGACGTCTTACAGATAACGATTGAAACGAGAAATCATTTAGCAAATTCACATTAGGTATCCCTCTAGCTGGATACTCACCATATTTCCTAAGATACAGATATTTGAGGTAACGTCTTTGAACGTTTTCTAAAGCAGTAATAAGAACAGCATAATTAGGACACCAAACTACCGAACAATATTCCAAATGTGATCTAATATAGGACATTTAGAGCAAATTAACAGTTTTAATGCTAAAACATTTAGTATTCCTAATAATAAACCCAAGTGATTTGTAAGCTTTGGATACAATGTTGTTTATGTGTGGATGAAAAGATAATTTTTTGTCAAAAGTGACACCAAGATCCTTGATGGTATCAGGTCTGTCCAAACTGTGCCCATCGATATTGTATATTATTAATAACATGCTCGAAAAATATAAAAAAAACGTCAATTACACTTAATCAGGCAATAGACAATTTTTTGTGGATCAGCGGTTACTAATCAAGTTAGGGAAATATGTATTTATTTCTCTTTTTAACTCATCAATTAAACAGAGAAAGAGATACATACAGGTTAACCGGCGTTACCACAAAAAATTGGCAAATATTTTTCTTGAATATAATTGGGCGCTTAAAACGAATTTGACAATGGAAAATCTCGCTAACCTCCCAAAAGGCCTCGCTTCCCTCTCCAGAAAAGTGTTTTCGGTACGATTTGGCTGAATTTTGGATATGTTATAGTTCTTGACATTCTGATCTAAAGTTTCGAAGGGCACAACTCTCGAAACTCAATACCGTCAACTGGGGTGGCTTCGGACTGTGTGGGTGACTTCGGACACTTTTTAGCAAAACCCTCTGGACCAAAGCACGCGTGCACAATTGGGCTACGTGCCAAATTTGTGAGGTTTAATGCACACGTGCTTTGGTTCAAAGAGTCTTGCGAAAAAGTGTCCGAAGTCACTAACACCGTCCGAATTCAACCCAGTTGACCGTAGTTTAGATTTTAGAGCACTGAAAAACTTGTTGCACCGGTCTTATGAAAAAGTGGTTTCGGTCAGATTTGGCTAAAATTTATAGTATATTAAAGTACTAGTTTCATAACATACCAAGCGCACCAGTACAAGTTTAAAAAACGAGCCGCTTGCGGCGAGTTTTTGCTAAAGTACTAGTACTTTAGAGATTTCCGAGATTTTTAACTTTTTAATTAGGTTTTTTGAAGTTATGTCCACAATTTTCCGAATGAGGTGCTATTTTGACATCGAGTTCGGGTTTGGCACTTCAAAATACATAGGAATACAATGGTCTCCAAAAAGGAACTTGACCTTTTTTTGTCATCTACATCAAGGCTACATACTTGAAATAAAGTATTTTGAGTTTATCTCCAAAACTAATCAGACCTCAAACTCGGATTCAGCGCCTCAAAATACATAGGAATACAATGGTGTGACACCATTGGTGTCCTAATCAATTCTTGACCTTTTTTTTATGTGGCTATATTACCATTGGTACTTGTAGGTATTACTATAGTGAAAAGTTGTATATTTTATGGATGCAAAATACAAAAGTTGCATATTTTACAAAAAAAAGTTGCATATTGCAGGGATTCAAAATACAAAACTTTTATATTTCACGAAAACCTTTTCTTTTAGTCATCAAAATTGTAAAAATTGTCACGGACAAAGCTTTTTTGGAGGTGAGTACCTTTTTTTAGTCAATGTCTACATAGTCGCCGACTATGTAGGTATTAGTCGCAGGCTCTTCGTTTTAAAACAGTCAATCCAGAAGTTCTGGACCAGAACTATTAAATAAACTAAACTATAGTTAAAATTTTTTATGCATTAAATTAATCATTAAAACAGAATGACGACTTTAAGAAACGAAAACAAACTTTAGTTCGAACGAACTAATAACTCTTCTCTCTAGAATACACTAAAAAAAAGGATCCTGGCATATGAAATTAGGCCAAATGCTTCACACTCTTGAATACGTCCAAAAGCGCCTTCTCTTAACATTAAAATATAATTCACTTGCCAAGATTTTTCTGATTCTTTAACTTAAAATGCTTTGATCTTGTGTGAAATGCAAGTGGTCTTGTCTCAAAAGAAAAATTTTTGGGCCAAAGTATTTAAAATTATTTAATTTGTAACTATCTTAAAACAAGATAAATGGTTTTTGCCTCAAATGCGCCAGGTCCAAGAGAATTTTAAATATATTTCAAAAGTGACACTTTTCTTGGGACAAGATAAATACTGTTTGAAGATACACATCTTTTAAGCTAAAAGAATAACTGCCAAGAGTGTTGACTACTTTGAGCCAAGAACTTCATTTTTTTCAGTGTAGGCATTTCATTCGTAAAAACTGACAAAAACGTAGCCAACATATACATTCCTCTGTCTTACTTGCACAGCTTTGTTCTAACAGAGACAACAATAACAGTTGCTGGTTATTGTTATTGTTCAGGCCTGAATATACCTACTGTTTGTTTACAAACAAACTGAGATGTTGGCGATACTTTATATTAACGGTATGCGTATTCTAGAGAGAAGTTATTAGTTCGTTGTTTAGTTCCCTCGTTAGTTCCCAATAATAAAGTTAAACGGATAACGAAACAATATCATTGTACAATAACTACTTTACTTACTCATATGTATAAATTCCGCTACACACTCGTTTAATATATTACACAAACCTAATGATAATGCTATGTTATTACTCACTGACACATACTACAGTAGCCACTATTACGTATAATAACACAGAATCACATACATTGTATGTTCACATATATCTGATTGTTTTGACTGTCAATTTAAAATGATTTGCAAGTGTTTCGGCTTGTGGACTTGTTAAAGGACGAAATTCTACTACATAACGGTTTCACTTTCAAGCAGACGGGATCACACCAAATCCAATATAATCATAATATAATGGTAGCAGAATTTAGTAGCTAGCTAACTAATCTTCTTATAGCTACTTTCGCCGTGTATACTTATATACTTTTATATATCCTTTTCTAATGCGATTTAATGCGGAACGCATTCAATGGCTTTATTAAATCTGAAAGGATAATAAAAATATAAATTGTACATAAATGTTTTATGGCTATAAGGACGATATCTTAGATATCATGTCTGTTTACTTTTATACTAGTCGGAGAGCTGGTGACCATTTTTATTTCATTATTTTCTCCCGGCTGTATTTATTACATTCAGATTAAGCTATTTTCATACTTATAAACAATAATTCTGAGGCGAAGGGGTAACAGTCTTCAAAAAGTGCCTTTGACATATGTGATACTCAATTTTTAAAAGAAATAAGAATTTATGAAATTACATTTTGATTAAATGGAAATTCTTTCGACTTTATAGTATTGACATATGTCAAATGATTTTTTTAACGTGTGTTTTTACCACTTGACAGCGTTATGCTATAGGTGGCGCAACATCATATTTCCTACCACTAACGAAACTTTTAAAATGAATAAAGTCGCTTTCTTGGAATACTGTTGTTATAACTTACTAGTCAGCTAATTCGATACACACTATCGGATTGTTATAGATCAAGATATCTGGAGGCTTTAGCCTAAAGGAACTGGTTTCTTCAGTCATCTTGGGAAACATTCGCACAGGGAACATATTTAAAGCAATAATATTGATATATTATAGAAAAAGAAAGTATTTGAAATCAAAAATAATCAAAAAGCTGTCAATGAATCTACAGCAACATTTTTATAAAAAGTAAATAAATAATTAACAATAATAAATGTTCCTTTGCAAGCAATTACACCATATTTTCCAAATTCTCAAAAAACTTGTCTTTGTATACATGTACACACGATCTTTATAATACAGAAAGTTTTTATACACGGATAATTTATCTTTTGCAAACTCTCGATATAGGTTAATCATTCATTAAATTAAAATTTAATCAATAAATGATAAAACCTGAGATATAACACTACAATATACAACAATCGCAAAGAAACAGATTAAAAATTAAAAAAAAGCCCTTTTCGAGGTAACGACTTTTCGAGGTAATGTCCTTTCGAGTTAAATAATTTCGATGTAACGTCTTTTCGAGATAATGTCCTTTCGAGGTAAATTTTTTCGAGGAATTTTTTTCCATGTAATACATCGAAAAAAATACCTAGAAAAAAAATTTTAACTCGAAAGCAAATAATTTGCTTTCGAGGTAAATTTTTTCTAGTTACAGACCGGCTCCCATTTCAAATACACCATGTATACCAAAAAATAATTTGGTATACCAAATAATAATTTGGGCTTTTTGGGTTATGTTGGGTTATGTTATTTAAGTGTTCCAAAGCTGATCTTAAGCAGTTCAAAAATTAAAGGGGAAGGCGGACTTTAGACACGCATTGTATAACTAAAGATATCTTTCCATCATTGAATTTTTGAATATAAATATCTCGGCTAACAGAGCATCAAATTTAAAGGGTAAACACCATTTAAAAGCAAACTTCACCCACTGTTAACCCTATATCGCATTTGGTCCCCATTTGGAAACACGTAGTGATATAGGGTTAATATTTTTTATTGAATTTATATAATTTATTATTTTCACAAAATCATTATTTATAATTATTATTAACGTATTTGGTATTGCTGTTATTTTTGTTATTATAAATAATATTATTATATAAATATATTATTTTAAATAAATTGATTTATTATAATAAAATAAATGCAATTTATTATATGGGAAAATTAAATTTAAATAGGGTGACTTGACTTGTTCTCTGCCAATTTAACATAGCCTTTTTAACCCATATACCTACTAAAAATGATAGTTCGGCGATGAAAACTAAAAATTTACCGGAAAATAATCCCGAGAACAGAAGATTTTGGAGTTAGGGCAGTTGGTATAAAGGTATATTTTATAATATCCAAATGTGCATTAAATTGACCTATTTTATACAATTTTCATATTTTTATTTGTTTCGGAGGTAGGTATTAATTAAGGGAGGTCCATATGTTAATGATATTTCAAAATTTAAAAGCTAAATATATTTTAATTTAATCAGAAATTGAAAAACAAATACACCAATATATGGATAATTTAAATACCTTTTGAATGTCACAAGACCGCCCTTTCCATTGAAAAATTTTCCCGTTGTGCCCGGGCATGCCCCCTTGTATAATGTTAAATATCCAAAGAACTTTTACCTCAAGAAGGAACATGATAAAATTTACCGTATGCTTTGTTTGAAGCGTGAACCAACTACGGTGAGGGGCTGGTGGGGAGTGACTATTATTTACACTTAGTACGCGTAAAGAGAGAGAAAGAATGTGTAAACTCACAGTCTAATGTCGTAAAATGAATGACAGAGGTACAGTGTTGCCGATTGGAAACATATACATTGGATAACAAACAAAAAGATTGGCTAATTATCTCACTGAGAAAAGGCCATAAAGAAGGAAGAAGAAGAAACAAAAAGATGACAACTTCATAAACATTGGTCTGAAATTACTTCTTGAGGTAAAAGTTCTTTGCAAATATCTAATAAAAATAAACTATTTACCAAAAAAGATACCCAGTTTATTATAATAGGTACCTACACAGGTAAAAATCACACAATAAGTTATGTAAAATTTCACATAAATTATTGCTATATTTTTAAAAATTACATAATATACAATATAATGTATCTTCACATAACTTATTATGTATTTTTTAAGTTTCACATAATACATTATTTATTTTCACATAATATATTATGCAACATTTGGCGCGCTTTATTCACAAAACAAAATGTAGGTAAGAATAATGCCAACGTTAAATTATGTGATTTTTACGGAATATGTTCTGTAAAATTTTATTTTACTCCAATTTTTACACAATATGTTCCGTTAAATTTTATTTCATAGAAATTTTTACAGAATATGTTCTGTAAAATTTTATTTCAGGTAATTAATAATAACTTACTATGAAATTATATAGAATATGTTCTGGAAAACTCACATAACTTGACGTTGGCAATATTCTTACAGATATTTTTATCAGTGTAAAGTCTATATCTAACGCCTTTTAAAAGTTAAAGGCACTGTAAAAATTAAAAGAATAACCTTGTATAATTACAGTAGTGTTAATATTTATCGCTATTTTTTTCCTATAGGTACTATGTATTTTTCCATAATTGTTATTTTTACGTATAATGTTATGTATCTTCAACAAATAAAAAAAAGTAAGCGACCGTGACAGGACTCGAACCTGCAATCTTCGGATTCGAAGTCCGACGCCTTATCCATTAGGCCACACGGTCCTTTCATTTTAACAATGTAAGGGTTGCTACCCTTGGCGCCTTTTCGATCAATATTGCTCGGAAAACTCAGCTTTTACTCGGCTTTTACTACATATTTTTAACTAAATTATTATTTTAGACTAAATGTTTTGCAGGAAGTGATTTAAGGGTTAGTTTGTAGAATTTTCGTGCGCAACTGCGAAATCCTGCGAGGATTCAGGAATATATTGCGACCCAGTTCAGCAATTATAGCCTGTACACTATTGAAATAACGCTTGCGCGACGCATCGCGCGAACTTTTTAAATGTTTTTAGGGTTTCGTAACTTGAAAACGAAAAACCGAACCCTTTTGTGATCGCTCAGTCTGAAATTTTAGAGTTTTTAAAAGCTAACCCATTAATATGTATATAGTACACTAGTAAAATTAATCTCAATTAATTTTTCTTTTAATAAATATCCGAGTAAAAACAATCCGATAAAGCTACAAAGAAAAAACAAAAGGAAATGGTCCAAAAACACAGGAAAAGTGAAATCAATTTGATATCTTATTTTATAAACTTCCTGATTTTTCCACCCGTCTAGAAAAGGTAGGGGAAGGGGCCCTAAATTAACGAACATAAGCTTTGAGAGTTTGTATAAAATAGGGTTTTCATTTAAATCATTTTTTTTAATTTAGAAGGTGGTCATTTATTTAATGCTTTATTTAATTTGTACATTTTTTTTTGTTTTAATTAATTTACTTTATTGAAAAAAAATGTAAAATTGGTCATCTTACCACCAGGAGAGGATAAGTTGAAGAATAAAAAATCATTTTTTTTAATTTAGAAGGTGGTCATTTATTTAATGCTTTATTTAATTTGTACATTTTTTTTTGTTTTAATTAATTTACTTTATTGAAAAAAAATGTAAAATTGGTCATCTTACCACCAGGAGAGGATAAGTTGAAGAATAAAAAATCTAAAAGAATACCTTTATTCAAAATAATAATAATAATAATAATAATAATAATAATAATAATAATAATAATAATAATAATAATAATAATAATAATAATAATAATAATAATAATAATAATAATAATAATAAGGTTGCCAGACATCTTCATTGGAATATTTGTAAACATTTTCATATTAATGTGAATGAAAAATGGTATGAGCACAAACCAAATCCTGTAGAAAATAATGACAGGGTTACTTTAATATGGGATATGCAAACTCAAACAGATAAATTTATACGTGCAAGTAAACCTGATTTAATAATTAAAGATAAAGAAAAAAACATTTGTTTAATAATTGATGATGCAGTTCCTATAGACGCTAACATTATTAAAAAAGAAGCTGACAAAGTCTTAAGATACAAAGATCTCCAAATAGAAATAGGCAAAATGTGGAAAATGAAAACTCATGTAATACCTGTTGTTATTGGTACGCTAGGAAATATTTCGAAATCTGCTTTGAACTACATAAAACAAATTCCTGGTGAACATAATTTAGAAGATTTGCAAAAAACAGTAATACTGGAAACGGCTCACATTATTAGAAGAACGATATAAGAATTATTATTTGAAGAACCTGAAGATTGTGGTTCAATCTTGGTGATTTATCTACTTAAGTTGAGATGTTATTATCTTTGAAAATAAATAATAATAATAATAATAATAATAATAATAATAATAATAATAATAATAATAATAATAATAATAATAATAATAATAATAATAATAATAATAATAATAATAATAATAATAATAATAATAATAAGAATAAGAAAAATAGCTTAAAACTTGTTGGGATAATGAGATTATTTTAATTTTCACAAAAATCACAAATCCAAAACTTTATTTTGGCTTCTTTTGGACACATTTTATTGCAGTAAGCATGGACCCCTCAAGTTCAGCAATCTTAAAAATGCCTATACAGCAATTTTCAAATTGTTGTAAAAAATTGTATTTTTCCCCATTTGCCCCCCTTGCCGAACGCCAATGTTTCCCAAAAACAATCCCGAGCGAGAACTTTTGGTAACATACCTGTATGCCAAATTTCAAGCTAGATAAACCGTTCTTAAGTTATCGTGCTTACAAGATTTCCCGGACAGAACGACCGTTCGACCGACCGACAATTTTTTTTTGCTTGAAATTGATTTATATCGACATAAAACGCAAAAATACGCAATTAATTTTTGCACGGATACAAGGCTTCCCCAAATTTTGAAAATTTTCCAAATGGGAAAGCAAAAATTGGGTCTCGTCAAATATACATTTTGTTTTTTAAAAACACTCTAAAAATGAGCTATTAATATCTAATCGGTGCACAGGCTAACAGTGCAAATATACACATAAAAAACTATAATAAAACCAAACAATAAAATTTAAATTAATCCGGATTTATGAAATCCGATTAAATATAAAAAAAGCAAATTACATCCAGTGTCACTGCACAATCATGGAGTATATAAACTATCATATGTTGGTAATTCAACATAAATATAATACTGTAAATATTTTCAATATTTTTGAAGAAAATTTTTTTAATTAGAAGAGAGCGGGGCTAGTTGTCGCAGGGTATGTTATCTAAGTGCTTCTATATCAAAAAGTTGAACAGTTTTCTGCACCAAAAATATTAAAATTAAAGCGTCTAGTAATTTTTTGTTTTAAGAACTTTTTCTTATTGGGAGTGATTTGAACCATAAAGATAAGAACATTTTATGTGTAATAATCAGAGCCCGGGGAGTTGCTCTATTAGTGATCTTTATTCAATGATTGGTGTAGTGGACTACCGCGTCGTACTTGACGAGTTTACTACCCAAAATAGCGTGAGTTCGATTCTCACCGGCGCCGATTTGCCTTTTTCAGTTAATTAATAATTGAAATTTGGCAAAGGCGTAAGTGAAGCGGACACTCTCTATAAATTGATTTGAAAGTCAATTAAAGCCGGTGGTTCCCGCTACTACTAGCCCACACAAGTCCTGGACTTAGGGGATGCTTAATTAAGTAGAATAGTACGAGGTTAAACAAAATGTAAAAAATGTATTTAGAGAAAAGGATAAGGCTTTAATGTGCGAGTTACGAATATAGTTGCCATCCATTTTGAGTCTTATTTATTGCGCGAAATTTAAATAGCCAGATATGGCTTGGATATATTACCAACCATAACAAAAAGTCCCTAAAACGGTTTTACGATTTAAAAATTACGTACAAAATGGTGGATGTGACAGATACAGCATTGTCTTTTGTCATCTTTTTTAGCTTTATCATATTCAATATCGTTGGGTTGTTGTAGAGTGGGGACAGACGTCTTGCGGTCGCTTTTAATCGGTGCTAAATTTATGCTACATGAACGAAAGAACAGCTCGCTTATACCTGAGGTATGATAAGTTAAAGTGTATATGTAGACTCCCGCCAAAAGGGCCTGTATTGTCGTTAAAAAGTTTAGAAGATACAAACGATTTTAGTAGTTGTTGTCAAAATTGACCTTTTTTGATTTTTCGCGTGTTATGATTATTATACTCGGCACCAGCATCAGAGCAGGTATTTTGTAGACTGCCAAAAATAGCGTAATAAATTCGCAGATCACCCAAAGTTGTAGTGATTTTGCATAATGTCTAGGGAATTGGTCAGTTTGCGGAATATCTGGTCATTTCGCACATTGCCGGATTTTTTACATTGCCGGTAAGATTAATAAACATAATTGTGCTTTCCAGGGCTTGGGTTACATAGGAGCTAGATTATGTGATCTCTCTAGGGCCTTCGAATGCATCTGTCCAACTATACTTACTGAGAAATTAAAAAAAAACGGGTTTTGATACCGATGTTTTTGTCTGCTGGCGCATCGTGGATAAACTTTCATTTTAGTGCACTAAAAGCTTAAGTCGCAAACTAATTTCATAATATACTATTTTTGACAAATCTGGAAATTTTGTTGAAAGAAAATAAACATAACTTATTATTAATAATGAACATATATTATCAAAAGATTTTGCTATCTATATTGGCTTTAACCGTACTTAACAAGACTTTTCTTCCTCGCGGCCTCGTTTCTTTCCTTACTATTTAAGACAGAGAAAAGTAAAATAAAATGTTATTCTATAGTGTCTACCTTCGTTGGTGGTTCTCTGAATAATATAAACAAGGCGTAAAAGATAGGTAATGCTTGGCGAACCATTGTTAACTATTCACAGTGGTTAATATATTGTGTTCCTTACCCAAAATTGAAAAAGAGTTAAAAAAATTTAAAAAATATTAGGGAAGAGGAATTTTAACACTGTCAAAAAATTGGAAATTTAAAACACAACTATTATAGACTATAATAGTCCAATGTGATTTTTTTGTGAAATAGCGAAAAAAATGGCCCTTCGGAAAACTAGTATTAATCGATTGCTTACACCATAAGCTTTCATTTAAGACTAAAATTAAAATAGGTCACCGGCATAAAAGCAATTTTTTTTATTTTGAATTTTTTCAGTGTAGTTATTTTTCTTATTTATTATTTTTTTTGTATATTATTTTATTCCAAAATATTTTTTTTTGTATATTACAACAAGAGTTTTTATGTTACAACATCCTCCCGTGACTTAAACCAGTGGCGTACAGGGTATTTTTTAAAATTATTTATAAAATCCATATTATTAAAAAAAAAACTAAAACAAATAATAAAATTTTAAAAATAAAATAATATTTTAATTATTATTGTATATCGAGGGCTTCATAACATAGAGGCGTATACGCCATTTTTTTTATTTTTAAAACAAAAACAATGGCTTATACGCTCCTATGTTTTGAAGCCCTTGATATAAAATGCTGTAATCAATGGTATTAAGAGGTCTTTTATAGATATATTATACAGTATTCTATATACAATAATAATAAAAATACTAAGTAACAAATTTTATTATTTTTTTTTTTAGTTTTTTTTTTTAATAATATGCTGTTTATAAGCAATTTAAAAAATACCTCTGTACGCCACTACTAGTGGCCCACTAGTTTATGTCACCAGAGGGTGCACAAAAAAGATGATATTCTTGCAGTAAAATAGGTTGATAATGCAAAAAAGTTAAAAAAAATTACATTAAAAAAATTCAAAATTAAAAAAATGGCTTTTATGTCCGGTGACCTATTTGAAAGCTTATGGTCTAAGGAATCAATTGATACTAGTTTCCCAAAGGGCCATTTTTTAGCTACTTCACAAAATCACACTATATAGTAGAATAGTACTAAGTTGTAAAAAAACGTTTTTTTAAGGCTTGTTTTTTTTTGAAGTTTTTTTTGTGTTTCTTTTTTGTTTTTTTGTTTTTTTGTTTTTTTTTTGTAAAAATATTTAAAAAATGACAACTTTTGTATTTTAGGATCAATTAGAGACTGCTTTCAATAGTTTTTATTAGTTTTTATTTCAAAATACTTTATTCTTCGTGGAATAATAAAATATATAGATTATACGCCATCTGTTAACGAGTTTAGGAGTTGAAACTTCAGTCACATAACCTCACTTTTCTAAAGTGTGAAATTTATGAAGTCTGTTTATGATGCCTGGCCGCAAAAAAAGCAACGTATCAAATCTTTTTATAGACACACAAACTAACGGAAAACTTATTAAATTTTTTTTTATTTTCTTTTTGCGAAAAAAAAACTTTACGAACGAATAAAAATTTTGAAATTTTTTAAAAGTTTTTTTTAATTAAAAAAAAAAATTCAAAAAAAATTTGTAAAAAATTTTCAAAATTTTTAATTTTTTTTAATTTATTTTTACGAAGAACAAAACAATTTTTTTTTTCAAAAAAGAGTATGTTTATTCTAAATATATTTAAATTTATTAATTAAAATTAAATAGAGTTGTTACTACTCAGTTGTAAAAAACCGTTTTAAATTAAATAAATATTTTTTTTTATAAACTGTCATCCTTCATACATGACTGTGTTATTAAAAATTAAATTTTTAATAAAAAACAAATTTGTTTTTTATAAAGTCTAGCTTTGTTTTAAAACGGTTTTTTTCTGTGTGTTTAAAAAAAACAAAAGGTTTTTGTTGAATTTACAACTCTAAATAGTACACTTTTCAACAAAGTTAAATTCCATATAATTCACCACATAGCCTAAAACGCATTTAAAACTTATAAAAATGTGATTTTCTCCGGAATGCAAACAGATAACTTAATTTTATAAACGGACGAAGTTAAAAACAGTATTGGAATCAACTGAAAGACAAGTGATTGACTTAATTTGGTTTCTTATAAAGAAATGTTAAGCAAAATAGAATAGAATAGAATAGAAAATAAATGGAACATTAAATCGTTTAAAAACCTGAATTATTCTATTCTGCGCTATAAAAATGAATTGGTTTTGTTTAAAGTAAATTAGGGTTTAAACGCCTGCACCTTTTTTATATTGATGTAAAATATAATTTTGAAGCATACACTGATGCTTGTACACGGTAAAAATAAATTACATTAAATTACATAGTCCGTAAATGGTAATATGTTGCCATAGACCAGAATGGTAAAAATTACATAGTCCGTAATGGTAATATTTTGCATAGACCGGAACGGTAAAAATTACATAGTAAAGAATGGTAATATTTTGCATAGACCGGAACGGTAAAAATTACAATACTTATGGTGTGTTTAATAATTTTTTTAAAAAATTAACATACAGTCATATAAAAGGTGTTTTTAAAACAACTTAAACACTACGATATTTTAAGAATGCTTTGACATAGAGACTTGAAATTTGAAAAAAAATATTTACTTAGAAAATGTTTGTTCCAAATTACAAGTCTCTGTGTCAAAGCTTTTTTAAAATATCGTAGCGTAAAGTTCATTTGGTTTAATAAACCAGACGATTTGCACCCTTAATGCGAGTATAAACTGCTTACATATTTCTTTAAAGATCTACATTATTTTACATTATTTTACATTATTTTACATTCTTTTACATAAATACATATTACATATGCATAGTCCAGAATAGTAAATTTACTATTCCGTACTATGTAAATTCATGTATTTTTACATTATTTTACATGCAGTTTTTACAGTGTATACCAGAATAGTATTTTTTCTTAACATACTTATGTTTATTCACTAGGATTTGGTAATATAATTGTAAAAACATATCTTTATTGAATAAACATAATATTTAAGGTAAAGTTAATTGTTAAGTTTTATAATAAAGCAACAGGTCATCTTTATAAAGAACTTTCACTTTCGGGTTTAGACCGTGTTAATGGATTTTCACTTTCCGACGTTTCGTCTCTTACTACTAGAGACATCTTCAGGGATTAATCTGAAACTGGTCATCTTTTTTAATAATATGCGAACATACAATTTGCAAATAGTTGCGAGCGCACTGGCGCGCATTTCTAATTTTTATATTAAAATTTTCTTACAGAAGTATTCTAAATAGTGAATAAATATTACCTAGCCAAAATTAGCCAAAATGAAACCGAGTAATATTGAGGTTAATTTAATAAATATTGTAAATTCACATTCTGACATGGTGCATTTGCTTCAATTATTACAGTTAATACCACTGAAAGATTGACGGACAAATTTAGAGTGTATACACAGTTCTTAAAATATATTTTTTTTATATTAGAAATGCTCCTAAATCAACATATATAAACAAAAAATTATTTAAATGTGGTTCCTGAAATACGTCTGGTCGAAGACGCAGTCCTTTGAAGAACCCTAAAATTTTATTTTTATTTAATAATATTATATCAGAAACCGTTTAAGCTAATGAGATGAATTTTGCTCGTAAAATATATTAAATGATTTTAATTTAATATTGTCCAGGAACAACAAATTTATTCTGGGGCGTAGGAAATCAGGGTTATTTATTTTTAATTTAAAATTTTGCCCGTTTTGCCTGAAACCCTTCAATGTTAAAACTCAATTTTGAAATAAAAATAATTATTTATGTACCTATGTTGGACCATCTAAGACCTAATTCACAAAAAAAAATAAACACTTTTTTACTGTTTGGCGACATAGTGCGCCGTTACGTGCATGTAAGAATTGAATCCGTCAGTTGAAGAACAGTACTAGTCCAAAATTGCTGTTTTGAGATAAATACAAAAAACCTGGATTTCTGTAAATATTTATTATACAGTGTTTGCATGCATTAGTAAGTTGTAGTGTTTAACTAGACCCATACATAAGAAGCGCAATTTGTTGGGAAAAACAATTCATTAATGAATTACAGAAAAAATAAAACCGTGAACAAGTACTGTTCTTCAACTGATTTTTTGTTTCGTTTTTTTTTTTCAATAAATTTGTTTTAGTTTAATTTATACGATAGTAAATAATAAGAATCATTGCAAATAACACGAGTATGTAATAAAACTGTATATACATACAGTGCGGTCGAAAAGTCCCCCTTCTTAACTTTTGAACAAGTTGAGATATCAACTTTGGAACACTTTAGTAAGACAACCTAATCTATCTTTTGGCATATATTTATTATTTTCAGCTCTTTAAATTTGGATAGGGGGGCATGGGGGACATTTTTTTAATGGAAAGGGGGTCGTGTGCTATAGTATACATTATTTTAAAGCTTATAAAATTATCTATTTAACTATACAGGGTGATCAATAACTGCCATGCCAAAATTTAAGAGGTGACTCTCAATCCAAAAAAGTTCATATAAAGGTTGGTCTGCAAATGAGTCCTAAGGGAGCTACCGCCCTTTAAAATTTTAATAAAAATAAAGTTTTTAATTAATAACTCTGGTACCCTTTAAGCTAGAGCGATGAGCTTTTGCATGTATACTAGTATTAATAAGGACAATAAGTTTATGTTAATTTATTTTTTTAAATTTATCCAAAGGCGTCCCTAGACGGAAAAATGTATTAGGCTTAACACATTTTTGCTCCAAACTTTTTTATGTGTACTTTTTTTGGATTTTTTGTAAAAAATATGGATTCCTTGAGTAAAAATACATAAAAAATGACATAGAGTGTTGTAACACTGTAGGAGCAACCGTTAAAAAAAATGCAATTAAGAGGAAGTAACATTTTGTGCCACCAAAAACGTTACTTTTTAAAAGGCTATTACTCCTTTAAAATTAAGTTTGGGTGTTTTGGTGAAGAATACGTTTTTGCTCAATTTTAAATGAAGAATCACCCTGCAGCATTAAAATTTTATTGATGCTTTTTTTTTTGTTCCCCATACAATATGTCATCTTCGAAGGGCCTCCCTTAGAGCTCATTTCCGCACCAACCTTTATAGAAACTTTTTTTTCATATTTTTGGATGTAATCACCTCTTAAATTTTGGCATGGCAGTTACTGTATATTTTTTAATTTTTCAACTTTTTTTTAAGAACAAGTACTGTTTTTCAACTGAATCCTGTAAATATATGGATCGTGCAGCCGTAGCGTTGCGTAAACGATAATGTTCTTAAGCAGAATGAATAAAGTTACAAATTCTGCAAACATTGGCTTTCTTATCTCTATTTGTAGAATAGTACTTCAACTGACCGATTCAATTTTTGCGGATAATTTTTGACAATTTCGGAAATTTAAAACCCATCGTAAAATATTCTTCTCGCTCGAGAGCTGTGAATAGTAGAATAAAACTATGTCTAGCTAAGACTAAAAAGATAGTAGAAAGGGAATAGCATGTAGCCTAGTCATACAATTAATCCGACAGCGTACTCATAATCGGCTTAAATGATAAAAACAAAAGCTTCGACGACAAGAAAATTTAAATAACACACACGTTGAAAGTGAAAATTTTTAGATAAATGTTTAAATATAGATAGTCTATATACCTAATTCTTTTGCGTGTTTTTTTTTAATGGCGACTGCAGGTTTTTTCAAAGGAGGGGCAAGCCTCCAGCTTTCCAACATTATCAATAACAATTTTTTGTCAAACTCTGAAACTACAATGTTATAATCAGTAGTCGGCGAATTTCCAGTACTCGCATAGGCGCCGCGTCGACTCTAGAGTTGAGGCGAGGTTTTAAATATTTACATTTTTATTTCTTTTTATCTTGATTTTTTTAATGATTCCATTTAAACGAGTAAGGTGGGAAAAAAGTTATCGACAAATAAAAATTAAAAACTTTCGTCTACTTAAAAGATAGAAATCGAATGTCGTTTTTTTCTTTGAAAAACACCGATATATATATACGTATGTATAGTTAATATTGTTGTGGGTAATAAATTAGTTGTCAAATGTTTCGATTTATAAAAATTTCCCTCATAATTCGGCAAAATTATTCCGTAAGCCTATGTTTCTGTGTTTATTTTCAACGTTGACGAGTCATAACTGAGTTTACGCCGAATACTGATTATAATAATATAGACACTGTAAAAAGTAAACTGAATATTCAGTTATAAATGGATAGAAAATCGGAAGTTATTATGCTAAACATTTGTACTTTATTTCCAGTACTCGCATAGGCGCCGCGTCGACTCTAGAGTTGAGGCGATGTTTTAAATATTTACATTTTTATTTCTTTTTATCTTGATTTTTTTTAATGATTCCATTTAAACGAGTAAGGTGGGAAAAAAGTTATCGACAAATAAAAATTAAAAACTTTCGTCTACTTAAAAGATAGAAATCGAATGTCGTTTTTTTCTTTGAAAAACACCGATATATATACGTATGTATAGTTAATATTGTTGTGGGTAATAAATTAGTTGTCAAATGTTTCGATTTATAAAAATTTCCCTCATAATTCGGCAAAATTATTCCGTAAGCCTATGTTTCTGTGTTTATTTTCAACGTTGACGAGTCATAACTGAGTTTAAGCCGAATACTGATTATAATAATATAGACACAGTAAAAAGTAAACTGAATATTCAGTTATAAATGGATAGAAAATCGGAAGTTATTATGCTAAACATTTGTACTTTATTTTTTGTTAAAAACACGCAACATTTCATGTCCATCCCTAAATATTTAAGTACGTGACTTTAAAACCTGCGTTCGTATTCTTCCAAGAAATTGTTTTAAACAGCGCATTAAATTATTTTTATTAGCCAAGGCATTCTACTCTAAATCTGAGTATTTGGAGTTTGATTTTAGAAATTTTTAAATTTCTAGAATACGAGTTTGTTCTTGTATGTAACTTTGTTTTAACTGTATGTTAAATCCGTATGTTTTATATTTATTTAAATTTTACTACTACTTGTGACCTGTGTAAATGCAATATGTGTAATGCACCAAATAAATCTATCTATCTATCTATCTATCTATCTAAACTATAGTGTTTTTAAAGGATCATAACTCCGAATCCAATGGATATAGGATCATAACTTCCTATCCAATGGATAGTATCCATTTATAACTAAAGATGCAGTCACAAATAGATAGGAAGTTATGATCATATACAAATGTACTTTAATTTTTGTTAAAAACACTATAGTTCTAAAGTCACGTACTTTAATATTTAAGGACGGACATGAAATGTTGCTTGTTTTTAACAAAAATTAAAGTACAATTGTATAGGATAAGAACTTCAGACTTCCTATCCATTTGTAACTGAATATTCAGTACTTTTTAGAGTGCACGTTAGGGTTTAAAACATTTAAATTCGACTAACTACCACACGGAATATTCTTGCATATTATTGTTGTATATGAAGTAAAAAGATCGAAACCCCGAAATCTGAGAACCCCTCGTTTATTTTTTCTTAGTAGAAGTAACTAAGAAAAAAAAACGGGGGGTTTCCAGATTTCACGGTTTCGATTTTTTTACTTCATATAAATTCTACAACAATATTATGCAAGAGTATTCCGTGTGGTATTTAGTCGAATTTGAATATTTTAATACCTACCTTGCACGGTAGGTCAAAACCCCGAAATCTGGAAACCCCCCGTAGTAAAAGTAAGTTACTTCAAGTAACTAAGAAAAAAACGGAGAGTTTCCAGATTTTGGGGTTTCGGTTTTTTTACTCCATATACATCCTACAACAATATTATGCAAGAATATTCCGTGTGGTATTTAGTCGAATTTAAATCTTTTAAAACCTACCGTATATCGATTAAAAAATTAGGATACTTTGAAATGTGGTGCTATAGGAGAAGGTTAAAGATAAAATAATCAGAAACAGAAACAAGGTTATTGGATAGAATTGGGGATGGCGTAGCTTATTGAAAGCAAGTTAGGAGAAGGGATCAAATACTAAGACATAACCAGCTTCTTAATGGGGGTTTCTGGTGGATTTCACCTTTTTTTAAAAGATTTGTTTTCGTAGATATATAATTTTATGAAAAAAAAAACAAAATGGCGGACTTTAGAATTTTTCGACCTTTTTTTTCAACTTTAATTGTTTATAACTTTTATCTCGACTTTTATAATTGTTAATTTAAAAAATATAATTCTAGTTCCTGCGATAACCAGTAACATAATTAACAAGAATCCATGTCGTTTTTTTGCTTTCAGATTACCTGGAGTCGTCGAGAAATCACCTGCGCCAGCAAAAAAGTTCACGCCGCCATTTTGAAAAAAGTTCTGATGAAAAAAAAAATATTTTTTTTTATAAACTTCAAATTATATATTGTAGGGGAAGGGGCCCTAAGTTGACGAACATAAGCTTTGAGGGTTTATATAAAATAGGATTTTCATGTAAATCATTTTTGTTATTTAACTAATAGTTTATATAATTTATACATTTTGTTTTGTGTTAATTATTTATAATAATAAAAAACATGTAAAATTCATCATCTTACCACCAGGGTAAGTCGACGAAGTATAAAAAATCTAAAAAAAACTTTTATTAAAAATAAAATATATAATAATAAGAATAAGAAAAATAGCTTAAAACTTGTTAGAATAATTGGGGGTCTTTTAATTTTCACAAAAATCACAAATCCAAATCTTTATTTTCGCTTATTTTGAACTAATTTCATTGCAGTAAGCATGGACCCATAATTTGAAGCTAAAGCATAAAACCATACCTGATTATCTTTACCAACATCCCCGCCTATTAGACATTCCTTTTTAATCGAAACCTCTACATCGATATTTTGTATGTGTATTATTATGTGTATCGTCAATTTACCCGCATTTGGTATTTGTCATCTTATCCACATACACTGATATTATTTAAATAATAATTATTGTTAAAAAATCTTAATTTGAAACTTAATTTTAATATAAAGTATTTAAAATATAATAATTTTAACAATGTATATAAAAATTTCAGGCCAATAATCACCCATAAAATTTTATTCACTAAAGTTGGTACAGTTAAAATGACATCGCATAAGTAATTTAAACAAAAATGGCTTCTACGTCGACCAACTTCGTTTTGGAAGGAATAACACTAGCGCTCTTATATGATGCTTTAGTCAGGTAGTTGACGTTGACGTTCGATTGTTATAGACGATTCGTCATCTTACCCACTTCGTCATCTTAGGGCCCCTTCTCCTATGTATAAGAAAACCCTACAATAAAATATAATTTTTTCTACGAAAAAAAAATCTTTTAAAAAGAGGTGTAATCCACCCCCCTTAAAGTAATCTTGGAGAGCGAGTTGAGAATTAAACGAAAGGAAGGCCTAGACTGCTTACAAATAAGAAAGGATGAAGGATGTAGAATTATCAAAACGATGAGAGGACTGGCTAGAGATATGATGGTAATAATGACGATGAAGAGTAAAACCCAATAGAGTAGTTAAAACTAGGAGTTTCACACAATAAATGAATGCAATGAAACGTAAAAACTAATAAAGTTTTAATAATTTAAAATTATGTTTATGAATCCCTAAAATCCTTCAAGTCAAATGTTTGTAAATATCGTAGAATCTCTTTCATGGGGATTTGCTAATAAGTAAAGTGGTAAGAATAGATTAACATCTATTAGTGTCAAGCTTATGAGATTTATTTTCTGGGTTTGCATATTATCAACAGTTTAAATCCAGATATTTCCGAATAATTCGTGTAATAATAGGGGATAACAAAAATTGTAAATAAAAACTTACCTTTTCCCTAAAAAGAAAAAAAAACAACAAACAGGTGTTTAATAAGTAGATCAGTATAATGTTCCGCAGAGGAAAAGCCAGTGAGATATTACCAGAGTTGGTACTTTCATACAATAACAGGGTCGGACAACATTTGTTCACTTAGTCAAACACAGTGACTGTCTGGGCACGCGAGGAGTTAAGCCTTAGTAATTAGTGTACTTTATGTAGATGAAACCGGGAGCTTAGCTCGATAAACGAAGATTATAGAAAAGGAAATTAATTTTCACCTAGTTGAAAAATATATTATAATCTTTTTAATTTGTTATTGTGAAGAATATTTATTATTTAAATGTAAATAAGGACTTCCACTTTTCCTAAAAAGAAAATACAGGTGTTGTGTTAAATAAGTAGATCAGTATGATGGCTAGTGGAGGAAAAGCCAGTGAGATATTACACACAATGAAAGTTAATATATATCACTCTATATCTATTTACTTAGTCAAACACAATGCCGGTCGGCGGCAAGCGAGGAGTTAAGCCTTAGTACTTAGTGTAGATAAAACCGGGAGTTTAGCGCAAATCGGTTTACC